>PVIJ01000219.1:181988-343417 GCA_004024925.1 Scalopus aquaticus | reverse complement strand
TTCCCAGTTGGTAGGGTGTCTGTTAGTTTTGGTTAATGTCTCTTTTGCTGTACAGAAGCTTTTTATTTTGATGTAATCCCATCTGTTTATCTTGTCTTTCACTTCCTTCGCTTTGAGGGATGTGTCTTTCAAGATTTTGCTGAGATGTATGTCGTGTAGAGTTTTGCCTATATTTTCTTCTATACATTTTATGGTTTCATGTCTTACATCCAGGTCTTTTATAGAATGGCTTCTATTTTCTTTCTCACAAGATTACTTGTAAGGCCAAATGAGACAATGTGGCAGAGACATGAAATCTAATGCGTACTTTCACAGGCATGTAACCATAGGAAGATATAGAGCATTAGCAACTAAGAATTTCAGGGTCTCTACAGAGTACACGCACACACACACACACTAAAAGCAGCAAGTCAAAATATTGAATGGATTACTATTTTTTTTTTATAAATCTACCTTTTGATGTTCTCAACCCCCATATTATAGCCACATAGCAGAGAAGGAATGCTGTCGAGAACACTAGGCTTTTAGTTTGAAGATCCAGATTCAGGCCTTACTTAGCTGTTTCTTCATTTTATAACTTTGGGAAACAGACTGTTCTGCATATTACATGAGATCACTTATGTGTGTATGCAAAACATGAAATATTATTTTTGTGTCAGATACATGATACTATCTAAAAACTGCTTTGCAATCATATATTAACAACTTTAATGTGGTAAGTAAGGGCTGAAGGGCTGGAAGAAACCTGGCTGAGAGCGCCTCATATTTTGACTTTTATAGTCTGTTTACTCATCTGTAAAATGAGATCAATCTTAGCTCTCTCTGGCGTACCTTACAGCTATCCATTTTTACAAGTACAGGTTAACCAAAATAGATTGAGAACATCAGAACGGAAAGTTTGACATGAAAAATGGTTAGAATCAGGTTTAAAGGATTAGTGGCCTGTTTTCTTACTAACATTCTACTACCCAACATTCAATCTAGTTTTCTAGAAATAAATATTCCTACGTCTGCAAACCCATAAAGAAACCTGAAAAAATTTAAACAAAGCTTATAATTAAAAGAACCAAATTCCATTTTATTATGAATATTTTTCCCCCCTCAGAACCAGAGATAGAAAGGAAATAATTTTTTTTTATATTTAGGCCTATGGGAAATGCCAGGTGATTGGGATCTTAACAGTTCTTCCATGAAATTTCAGAAAACTAACAACACTGCTAATTTCTAGCATCTATTTTCATACTTAGATCAGACTTGAGCTGTGAAGTGGCTGTCTCCAGCTCTCCTTTTTTTTGTTGCTCCTCTGTCAGTAGTTCTTGGGTAGTCTGTATAGAATTGCGTAGGGCAACACAGTTTTGCTGCAAAATTTGCACCTGAAATTGCAGAAGAAAAAGTCCTGTTCTATAAGGTAAAGATTTCTTTAAAAATCCCTTACAGTACATGTATAAGAAAATTTTTCTAACTTTAATGTCACTGGAGGGAAAATGGAAATTATCTATATGATACAGTAAAATATTATCAAGAGTACAATGTCTTATAGCAGTGCCAGCCCATAGAACTTTCTGTGTACTCTGCAACACAGCATCACCGACCACAAGTGACTGATGAACACTCAAAATGTGGCCAAAGTAAGGAACTGAATCTTGAATTTTATTTGATTTTAGTTAATTTAATTTATATGTGGCTAGTATACTATGTTGGCGGTACAACAGAAATAAAGGATCATTTGCAAATTCCTTAAGGAGAATCTTCTTCATAATGGACAGTCACTGGTCTAAAAATATATATATATAATCTAGGTATTAGGATTTGAAACTACTAATAGCCTTGCATATGTAGAATTTTAAAATGTTATAAATTACGCATAGGTACCTCAAATAACAGCTATGATGAAGGCAAAAATATTATGCCTAAATAAATATTGAGAATTAAAGACAGTAGCACAAATATATTCCTGACTATTTTATTTATTAGTATTCTTTGGTTCAAGTATTAACTCAGTCTAATTTTTATTTTCTATCCATATCACATACATATAGCATAACACTAACAGAGATTAAGTGTAGGAGAAAGGATACTATACTATGAGCTAAGAGTTCACCTCTATAAAGCCTGAAACAAATAAACATCGCTGGTCGTTAGTAACCTAAATTAAGACTAAATGATATCAGAGTCCTTTCTTATTTTGCACTTAAATATTTTTAAGTTGTTGTAAGAATGTTAACAGATTACCTTAGAAAAGTAAATAATAATTTAGAGAAAGTAAAACTATAGGTCTAAATATACAGTAAAATATCAGCTTTTCTTTTTTGGTTTCACTTTCCTAACATAAGAGAAAATGTCTCTACCTGTTTCCTTTCCATCTCTACTGCTGATCCCATTTCTTGTATTTTGAGTAGCATGGCTGATCCAGATTTCTCGAGAGATTCCCGTAGGTGCTTCTCCTGAGACAGTTGTCTCCTTAGCTACAGAGCAACATTGCACTTAGGTGAGACCCAGGGAACATCACAGAAGTTTAACAAAGATCAAAGTCACCAAGTAAAGTTTACCAGACATACCATATTACCCCAAAAACATTTCATCGTTTACCACTACTCAGAAACATGTTTCTTCCTACTGGATAACCTTCTAAGAAATGCAGAGTCAAATATGTTGCCCATGTCTTCCTATTGTATGTCTGTTTCCAAATTTCTGGTCAAGACCCTTTAGTAAGTTGCAAGCAGCATTTGAAAAAGGTGGCAATGAGGAAGGAGGGAAGGGAAAAAGAACAGAAAGATAAAGTAGTAAGAAGGGGTAAATACTGTTTTGTGAAGATTATGTATATAGGTCTACAGTGTTGCACTGTAAAATATGTTTTATAATGGATTACTGTCAAAAAAGAAGTTTGAAAACACTAATATACCTTAATATATGTATTTTCTGTATTGCTGTATTTTCTGCCTTTATTTAACTTTTCCTATATTTTGATTTCTTTATCTATGTAATTTTTTTTATGCCATAGTATTACAAACATATCTCTGAAGACTTTCAATTGTGTTTTGGAATTTAAAAGTAAAAACAATAAAGTAACTTAAACAGTAGATAAAACTGACATTTAGGAATTTGAGTACAATAACTTTATTTCTGAGTCAGATAAAGATATAAAGGTTAAGAGTCTCTATCATGAGGTAAAGAAATCCTTTCCAGTTAAATGGGAATTGCAGAATGCTCTTCATTTCATAAAGAGTTGTGTTAAATTGAAAGAAATATTTTTAATCCCAGAGAAGCACAGGTAACTTCTCTAAATTATACATATATGTTTTAAACTTTTAAAAAGTTTTTAAAAGTGGAAAGAAAGTTGCATGAAATTGTTACAAGATAGCCCATTTTGAAAATATTCTATTTTTCTAATCATACCCCAAATATTGAACATTTAGGTTTTTCCAGTTTTTCTGGAATACTCTACATTTTTTCTGAACATGCTTGTTAATAAATTTTTCATAGACTATTTCCTTAGGATGAATTTTTACAATTCTGTTCTTTCAAGTTTAGAAATTCCTTCCCTCACCCACTGATTAATTATTACCATCTTATTTAAGAATGGACCACAGGTTTCAGTTTTGGCTGTATTTTTTAGGTTAGATTATACTACTTTATAATATGGAGTAGCTTAATATACTTTTATAAGCCCTGAATCAAATCATATAGTTAACATACATCACCACACGTAATTTTTTTTCTCATGATGAGAATTTTTATGTTTCACTCTTAGCAACTTTCAAATATACAACACAGTATTATAAACTATAGATATCATGCTGTATATTTTATCCTCAGGACTTATTTTATAACAATTCACCTCCCGCCCTCCATCCCCCATTCCCTCCTTTGGAAATTACCAGTTGGTTCTCTGTATCTGCATGTTCAGAACCATACTTTTTATATACATACACACTTCTAATTTTATTTATATATATATTTATATATCTCTTAGGAAGATATATACATTTATTATGTCTCTGTAAGTCCTCTATTATAGGCCAAATTTTATGACCCCAAAATTCCTATGAATACCTATGAATGGGATACAATTTTAAAGCCCTAACTCCAGTATCTCAAAATACTGGACATCATCTTTAAAGGAGTTAAAGAGATTAATATACAATGAGGCCATCAAGTGGGTGGATCTTAATGTAATGTGACTAATACCTTATAAGAAGAGGAAATTTGAACAAAGAGACATTTAGGAAATGTCCAGAGAAAACACCTTGTGAAGACACAGGGAAAAGACGGACATCTGCAAGCCAAGGAGAGAGGACTCAGGGAAAAAACAAATCTGTTGACTCTTGATCTTGGACTTCTACTCTCTAGGACTGTGAGAAATAAAATTTTATTGTTTAAGCCACCCAGTGGCAATTTGTTATGGTAGAGCCCTACCAGATTAATTCACACATCCTGTTCCACATACCCTCAGAATGCACCCGTTTGACTAGAACAGTACGTATGCAGGTTCTTAATAGAGTTCAGTTAAAAATTCAAGACTTTGTTGCAACACCATGAACTAGTACTTCCCGAATAAAAAACAAGTGCCAATCCTGGAGAAAGGATAGTCTTTTCAACAAATGGTACGAAACAACTCTGCACACACAAACAAAATTTAAAAGCTTCTACTCTACAAAAGATATAGCTTAGAAAATGAAAAGATAAGCTAGACCAGGAGAAAATATGAACAAAGACATTCCAAAAAATATAAAGAACCCTTAAAATTCAGTAAGAAAACAGTTATGAGATGGACAAAAGATCTAGCAGATACCTCACCAAATAAGATATACAGATGGCAGATAAGCATATGAGAAGATCCTCAGTTCATATTGATGTCGTTTTAGAGTTGATAGATTTGAGAGTGTAGTGGGGTCCTTAGGTTCACTCTGGGAAAGGTTTCACCAGAGCTCCCTTCAGCAGCACACAACAAGTTTCTCCACAAGACAGAGACTCAGTAACCGTTTTGTTATAATTTTTCTATAAACTTAAAAACCACTCTGAAAAAAGTTTACTAAAATAGTCAAAAACAATTTTTAAGCAATAAACTTGCTATAAACAAACTAAAAATAATCATGCTTTCATCAGTAATTACTGGGAAATAAAATACATCGTGTAAGTGTGTATTTTCCAAATAGTTATACTTGTGATCTGGTACACTAAAATTTCTAACTTTAAGAATTTGGTATGAAAATTTCCCTAAAACATGTATCTACATAACACATTTTAAATATAACTTAACTCTTATTTGGGCTAATGTCAATTATTCTGTCAGAACATTGAGGTTTTCAGGCCACTGTTAGTATACTGAGTGAGTTAGTCTTCTGACTCTTCCACTGTTTTCATAAGAAAATTTTTAGTTACAAACACTTTTAGCAGCCACCTACTTTATAATCCCCAATCTGTTGTCTACTAAAATTTCAGTTGAAATGTGAAACTTTAAAGGTAAAATTAGATGAGCAAGCTTATTAAAAGCATTTTAATTTAAACACAACTTTAGTTAAAGTCTTTGTATTAAAGTCTCCACATAACTCTAGTTTATGGGTAACTGCATGAATTTTGTGATAACTAGTTCCTTTTTGGCTTACTGAGCATTTTAAAATTTCTGGTTTTATAGCAGTATTGAGGCAAAAGGCAGTCATATTATGTAAGGGTAGGTACTTCCACTTGAATTTCATGTGGCATACTTTTTAAATCTTCCTACTACATGGTCACATATTTTTTTCTTCTTCAAAGGTTTCTTTTTAGTTTCTTGACTTCCCCTCAGCAATTCCAGTGCCCCCCCCACCCTCTTTTTACCTTACCTCCTGAATTCTAAGATTCATTTTACGTTTTGTGGATTTCAGTTCTTCTTCTATAATGGCTGCATTCTTCTAAAAGTAGAGGGGGGAAAGGCTATAAATACTTTGAAATGACAGAGATTGTCTATAAAGGGTATTCTAAATGTGGTTTAAAAGGCTTATTGTGAATCTGAAGTAATTATTACAGTGATATTTTAAAAGAAACTTATTTTATTATTTTGATGCATGACTTCTATTATTTCCCCTTTTAGGTCACATTTATCTCTTCTGTAAAATTAAAAAATCAGAACCTAGTAATTATAACATGTCTCTGTGTGTGTTTGTGTATATGTGTAATGTATATTTTTAAGTGTTCTATTTCTGCTGGCCTCAAATATTATCTGTGCTTACCAGCTGAAACTAAAAAAAAAACAACTTTCACAACTTAATGTTATTTCTTATATGGCATCATAATTTGAGATGTAAAACTTTAGAGTTGTCATTGGGCTTTCTACCTTCTACCGTCAGTCTCTATTCAATACCAAAGTCTAGCATATCTTTCTTTACAGAATATCCCTCTTTCCACCCAAAATATAACCCTAGTCCTAATAAGGTTTATGCCTTAAATATCAACATATTCCTAATGGATTTTCTCTGCAACCAACCTCTTCTCTTACAATCAATAATTTATACCACTGTCAGTTTTCCTCTTCTGAATATGTCACTTCCTTATCAAAAATCTTAATCATTCCTCATAGGATCAAGCCTAGCTGCTGATTACTCTTGATTCTGAGATATACAATTCCCAGCTAATTTACGACTTATTCCCAAAATAAATCATCCCTCTTGTTGAGCTAGTTTATGTATTTTCCCTTACCTGCACCCAATAAAAAGATCTATGCCCAAATTTGGGTTACAGGAAAAAGAATAGGCAAGTATGATCTTCAAGAAGTGACTTTTCTCTCGGACCTAATATTCTTTTTTTTTTTAAATATATTTTTATTGTTATTTATGTCTTTTACATTTTGTATTCCCCTTGGGTAACCCACCACCAATTCACCCATGATCCATCTCCGTGGTCCCTTGTGTTCTTTTCTACTCCATTTTGTGCCCTTATTCTACCCCCGGCTGAGTCTCTCTCTCTTATTTGGTTTCCTTATAGTCCTGTTATAAGTGAAACCATTCGATATTTTTCTCTTTCTTTCTGGCTTATTTCACTGGTCTAATACTCTTATCATTAAAATGGGGGGGAATAACCTACATCATAACATTTCACAAAGATTGAACAAAATAACATATAGAATATCCATTACACTGCCTGGATGACAGAGAGGAAGATAAAATTGTTTCTTTTCCTAATCTTCGCTTTTTGCTGCCACTGTGTGTGCTCTTTAAAATAGCCTCACCTTCCCACTTAGCCTACTAAGGGTACAGCTAAAATCCTCTTTGTTGAAGTTTACCTATCTTCATCTATTCTAGATAGAACATGTGTGCCCTCTCAAACCCACTCTGCCATATTCACTTATTGTACTATGCTGTCCTGTAACATTTCCTATGCCCTTTTAAAAAAAATGCTATGTCTCATCTCTCAGTTAGTGTATAAGCTCTTGAAGAGCAGACTCTAAATCCCTGAACCATCCTAATCGCATAGAGAGAATACAGGTTCTTTAAATATTCAATTACTGGTAAAACACAATATATTATAATGTAGGACAAATTTCAAAAGTCAAGAATCCTCATTATCATTATCATCTATTTTTAAGTCACTTTTATAGGTCTTTTGCCTCCTCTGGCTAACATAACTAAGAGTCTGTATTTCAGAACTCTGGACTCAAACCTTTGTCTCTGAGGCAATCTCCAGAGTGGCAGTCAGTCTTTGCACTTCATCTTGTGCCTTGTCTTCTTCTTCTTTTACATCTCTCAGCTGCTGGCGCAAATTCATTACTTCAAGATGCAATAGCTTCAGGTCCTTAGAATGTTCTTCCTGTATTATATTCAGTCGATCCTTCAGAAAAGCTACCAGACAAGATAGGAAGGTCATCCAGCATTTGAAAGGTCAGGAAAGGAAAAGAATCATAAGTTCATCAGACACTCATACAGGACCAAATTTCTGATGATTCACTTCTATATATACCTGTTTTCTGTGGATTCAAATCCTTGTCAGTTTGCAGACGAAAGATGTTCATCTTCAAGGACTGGATGAGGCTTTCCAGATGGCACATTCGGTTTACCAGAAACTCACAGTTCCTCCACAAAATATCTGTTTTTCCCGAACAAATTACTTCATTTTGGATAGGTCTAATGATGCTCTGACTCACAGGTTCTTCTAAACATTTTGGAGGTTCCAACTGGCCTCTGCTTAAAGATCCCAATGTAACAATATTATGCAATGCAGTGTGTACTGTGGTAATCCCAATCATCAAGTCAGTGTAATATTTCTACTAGAATAGCATTGTTAG
The DNA here is from genome assembly GCA_004024925.1 of Scalopus aquaticus. NCBI lineage: Eukaryota > Metazoa > Chordata > Mammalia > Eulipotyphla > Talpidae > Scalopus > Scalopus aquaticus. The sequence goes on along the minus strand of PVIJ01000219.1, from coordinate 335,160 downwards.
CCCCACCAAATTTAAAGAGTATACTATTAAATAGAGGATGAGACCACTGTGGGAATGGTAAGTATCACTGACATTTTAATATTTATTTTAACCTGAATTTTAAAATATTTTTTTGTATAAAACCTAATGATACACAAAACATGAAATGAGAATTCCATAAGGATGAACTAAGACAGTTAGCATGGAGGCACTGTATTAACATGTTTTTAGAGAAATTTTAAACAATGTCATAATAACTATGTTATTAACATATTAAACATTGATACAAATTTAATCTTTAACTGCTAGAGCTATTTCATGGGAGCGATGAGACCAACTATACCAAGTTTAATCTTAAGGAGAGACATTCAGGAAATACATATGCAGTTTTAAAGAAAAGCGCACCACTAAATTCAATATTGACTGATTAAGCAACCAGACTCCTTAAGTCACTGACAGCCCAACTTTTAGTGGAAATAACTTTTTTAGCAACACAGGGGAGAAAGTTCTTTTGTTCTGAGTACCTTATTCTAAATTATGAAAAATTTTTAAGACTTAAGATCTTTTATAGTAAACTTGGTGGGGGGAGTGGGGATGAAAAACATATACATGGCATGAGTCAAGTTTACCTTAACTAATATTTAAGGCTATTTTTTATTTGAATAACAAGAACCAAATTTTTAATTACATGAAAAATTACATATTTTAATCAAGTATTAAAGGTGAACAGGATATCAAAATTTGTGCACCTAATACTTTAAATGTCTGGTTAGGGGAATAGTGGTAGTAGCTCTATTACAGGATGACAACTCTCTTAAGCTTACAAATAATTTGTAACTAATGCTCAATGGAAACTTTTTCTCAGTTCTTTTTTGAATACCTGTTTTATATGCCAGACCATTCATACTTTGACTCCTTAATAGCCAGTGAAGGAAAATTCTCCAACCTACATAGATCTAGTGTCATTTGATCTAGTTTTCATTTTTCATGTTACCTTTTTTCCCCAAAGTTAAACATTATTAGGTCATCTCTCAGAGAACTGGTCTGTTCTTCAACTATTCTCATCCTTTGCTGAAGGACTGTGAATGTTTCAGAAGCTGAAGCTTTGATGTGAGTTGGAGAGATGACTGGTCTGGACATTGCAGTTTCCATATGGCACCTGAGATTTAAGTGACAATTTGTGTATTAAGTTTTGTTATTTTTCAAAATGGTCACTGCCCTTTCCTGTGGGAGGATTATATACCCTTGTTGTGTTGGGCTCAGGAATGGTCATGTGTCTTGTTTGGTTTATTAAATATAGGTGGGAGCTATAAGTGGCAACTTTTCATTCACCATCTCTTCTTTCCCCCCACTCCCTCCCGTGGGGTGAGCAACATCCCGTATAGTGCCTGCTCCATGTGCCTAGATCCCACAGTAAATGTCACATGAAGTGGAGCCATGACCCATCCAATACACAATGTGAGTAATACACTTAAGCTGTTATAAACTACTGAGATTGTTCAGTAGTTTGCTATTGCAAAATAAACTAGTCTATCTTATCTACTATTAGACCCACACTAGGTCTTATGACTGGCTGAGGATGTTATTACCTCAGTCACTACTAGCCATTTTCATCTTAATACCTTCCCATTCTAAAAAAAAAAAAAATTCTATCATTGGACATCTGAGCTTAAAATAAATTTGCAAACTATTATGTAGTGATTTTTAAAAATAATTTGCAAACTTAACTTCATAGCAAAGACTCTTTGGCAGCTATTAACATCAAATATCTAGATTCCAAAACCAAATCACACGAGAATAAATGGTAGTAGTACTATATCAGGTAACAGTGACAGAAGCAGAAATGACAAGCAGTCCCAACATATAAATGAATCATGTGTCCAAAGTTCAAAAACAAAGTCATTGGTGAAAACTTTATAAACATTTTCTTTCAACTTCATCTGCAGACATTTCTATAGTAAGTAGACTTTAAACCTTAACCACCACTAGCAACAGTGTTCAGTGAGAATGTGCTCACAAAGATCCCACTGGGATATCAGCAACCTAACTTTCTCCTCAACTTGCTGTGTAATCAAATCTATCTTTCCCTCACCTCCCAGGTGGCAGAAGTGGGGACTATGTCAGGTCCAATTCACTGAAGATGGTTCCTAGGACCCAGTGAAGGAGTAAAAGAAATGAGAAAACTGCTATAGGATTTGACAAAAAATGTGGTAAGTTGTGGAAAAGCTTAGTTCTCTGACAATACTGCTACAACCATTGAGGACATTTATTCATTCTGAAATAGCTCTCCAATCACCTTTCTTCCTCTCATAGGTTCCAGAGAATAGCCTATCTCTTTCTCCTTTTATTCTTTTTTGTAGCTTTATTGAGGGATAACTGATAAATATAACTCCATGTATTAATTGTGTATAATGTGATGATTTGATACATGTAAACATTGTAGAATGGCTACCAAGGTCAAGATAATTAACAAATCCATCATCTCAGATAGTTAACAAAGTATGTGCATGTGTTAATACTTAAGATCTATGCTAGCAACTTTCAGTATAAAATACCATATTATAAATTATAATCACACCATGCTGTACATTAGATCAGAACTTATTTGAAAAGGTAACCTATAAAATTGGGGGAAATATTTGCAAACTATTTCTCATAAAGGGATAACATTAAAAAATATATAAAAAACTCATACAACATAATAGCAAAAAAGCAAATAATCCAATTTTTAAAATGAGCAAAGGATATGAATAGACATTTTCCCAAGGATGACATACTACACGTATATGAAAAGATGCTCAACATCTCTATTCACATTTGGGAAATGCAAACCAAAATCTTTATTCCATTTTCTTCCACCTTCTGTCTGCCTACTGCTGACCTAAAAATAAACTGGACTTGGAGTAGAAAGAAAAGGTACAGAACGGGTGTTTACTTGGGGTTTATGGCAGACTTAACTGGCTTCTTTGTCCTCTCTCCAGAAGAAATTGAAAAGTTCACATACCCAACCTCCTTAAGAAAGATCTATCTATCTATCTATCTATCTACCTACCTACCTACCTACCTACCTACCTATCTATTCCCAACTGGTATATCCAGGTGACACATCCTGAGTCAGTGAAATATTTTTCTCAGGCTGATGTTTGCTGGAGCTTCTGGGCAGACTTTTGTTTTTCTAACAAAAAGGATAGCAATGATGGCACCTGTCATTTCCTTCCTACCAAGGATACCCAGAGCTCTTAAGAGTTTTCCTTCAGTAAGCATGTAGTGCTCACATTTAAAAATAAGCAGAGCCAGGAATCACCAGCATATGATTAACAGGACAAGTTCAGAGCAGCTCAGATTAGCCTGACATGTTTTGCAAAACTATTAACTTCCAAACTCTTTATGGGAGAAAAATTTACTCATTTAGACAGTTATTTTCTGTTGTTTGCAACAAAAGTATCTCTAGCTGATATATTGCTGGTGGAGAAACAGAAGATAAAAGGAATAACAAGTAGTGCTGAAAGTGGGAGGGGAAGACACTTCTGTGGCAAATTGTTAGGACCAGGTAGGTGATTTTAACAAAGGACTGCCTATACTTAATTTAAATCCGAAACCTAACATATGATAATAGTACAAATAACAAAAGTCCATTTTTGGGGTAAAAACAATTTAGGAAATGGAACACAAATATTCCCACATATTTTGAATGGGACACAGATACCCATCTAAAATGTTTTCAGGCTAACTAGTGAAATGTCAGTTTTGTTGATATTTCCCTAAGGTAACTATGATATGTATAAAATGCTTACATTTACTTTACAGGGTGTATGCATATTCTGTCACAAAACAACTCAAATTACTTCCTTTGCTTAAAAAAGATAAATTCCATATATGTTTGGGTAAGAATTTGGTTTGCTTCGTTGCCCACCTGAATCTAATCTACACTGGATCTTCTCAGGCTTCTAGAAAGAAGAGTTTTTTTTTTAAAAAAAGGGAAGTATAAACTTGGCCCCCAGCTTCTGAGGGGGTGTAGTTTTAAGAAAATTCACCCTCAGAGCAGAGATTGAGGTACCTATGACTGCTGGTGGGCAGAAGATAAATCTTTTGAGTGAAATACATGGTGTGGTTCTTGAAATATACCTAGTCAATCAGAGGAATGTGTTCAGGTCATCAAAGAAATTGCCTCAAAAACAAAACAAGCCAATCTACCTTTTGGGGATTTGTTAAAAACAGGGGCAGCCTGTGACTGCCTGTGATTATGCAGGCACCTCTTTTTCTTTCTCCTTTTCCTAATAAACCTGTGCTTTTAAAATGTAAAAAATAAAAAAAGTTCTCAGGGTTAGCGGATAATCCATCCCCTATTAACCACCATAGGGAAGGAATTGTCAAGGTTGGAAGAGCTCCCGAATGAAGAAAGAAAGCAATAGTGGATGAATAGCCAGCTTTACTATCCACCAGAGTGAGACTCTTAGAACCTGGGAGCCTGTAAAAGGAAGAGTAGGTAAGGACTTGTGATCCAGTGAATGTGTGGAGTTGGGGTTCAGAGTCAGGAGAGATTTTCATCTTTACTGCTGTTACTCATACCCCTGCCTGCCCTCCCTCACCTGGCAAGGGTAATAAATGCCACTTTGGACACATTATCCAATAGCCATTTAGCAGATCCCCAGGAACTGTAACTCTGACTCTTCTTAGGCTTAATGCCTGAGAAGGTAGGTCTTGCAAGAAAAGAATCTAGCTCTAATTGCTAATATTCCAGCAAAGAGACTTTAGCTTGAGCAAATATGTGCTCTGCTGTTTTTGAAAGGGACAAGAATCACTGAGTGACGACTTGAACCTAAGTTTGGATGCTGGTAGTAACAATAAAAATACTAAAATATAAACTTCTACTCTTATAAAAGTTCATTCACAGCTGCTTTCATAAATATCAAATTAATTCTGTCTCTATGCTTAAGGAGAGTATTTCCAAGGAGCTCCTAAGTAAGTATTAACTAATACCAATGTCTTAAGTATTATGCTAGTAAAAGTCAGTTTCTTTGAAAGGGGACACTTGGTTTCTGAACAAGGCTCCAGTCACAACTACATGCTGGTAGTTCGAAAATAACAGGCTAGGAATTCAATGTTGTTTACACAACCTTTGGAAAGTTACTGTTTCCGTTCACTCATATATACCACAAACATTTCCTGAAGTCTACCTGGAGCCAGACACCATTATGATACTTCAACAAAACTTAACGAAAGTCTATGCTGTTCTAGCACAAATATCAGGTACCGGGGAAACAGCAATGAACGAATGTAAATTCCTGACACCTACTTTCTAATAGGCAGGCCAGGGAAGATTAGTGGTGCCAAAAATTTACATAGAAATGGCGTTCTTTGGAACCTCCTTTCTTACAAAGAAATAAAAGTGGTATTGAAGCGTAATTGGAGGCTCTCTTTGGTGTCTTTCCTGCCTCCCTCAACTGGAACCAGGCAATGCAAACTTCGTTCCTAAACGAGTTTCACCGGCATCCAGTACGGAAACGCTGTTAAATCAGGCTTCTGAGATCCAGAGGGAGGACTAGGCTCCGCCAGGGTTGAGGACAGAAGGGGGAGGATTCGGCGGCCTTTTGAGGCGCCGACTCTCCCGAGGGACCCACACCTCCTTCCCGGCTCACCCGCCCAGAGCCCGGCAGCCTCACTCCACAGTACAACCGTCCACCCGTAGCTCTGTCCGGCAGTAGGCGGACTGGTTTCCAAAGAACTAAAACCGCGATTTAAAACTACCCGCGGCCCGGTGCGGTAGCTCATGTACGCAGGCGCACCTGTGGCAGGGCATGCCGGGAATTGCAGCCTTCCCGGCCCAGGAGGGCCCTGCGCCCTGGGCGGGACCCAGGCCGGAATCCGGCGGCGCGCACGGAACGCGCAGCCCCGCGACCCGGATGACGACAGGCCTCCATTGTGCTCTCGAGTGGAGCACGCTGGGATATGTAGTTTCCGCCTACTCACATCTCGGAGGCGCTGTTCTGTCCACTTTGTCGAGTGGCAGGTCTCATCTCGGTGAATCTCCGGCTGCTGGGTCAACAGGCAAACTCAAAGGCTGCAGCAGGCGAGAGTCCCAGATTAGAACGTGGTCTAGTTTAGGAAGACTAAGTATCAAGTTATTTCGAAATAATAGGAAAGTACATTTTTTAAAATGAGCATTAAAATGTTGAAAAGATTCCAAACGTTCTCCTCATTAAAGGAAAACCCAAGCCCCACGTCATTCTCGTCCATGAGGGCCAGAAAGGGTATCTGCTTTCTTGTCTTTTGCCTCTTCAGCATTATTTGTGTTGTCAACAGATAAATGAATCGGTGCCTCTAAATCTGACTATGCTCCTAAGAAAGAAGAAAACATGACAGCGGTTTGAGTCGTTTTGCTTAAAGAGTGGGAATTCACATTTACGAAGAGACCTGCAGTGAAAAAACACCGTTGTACAGAACACCTGTTCCCACCCCAGGCGATTGGTGCATTCCTCTCTTCTCCCTGGGGCGCAGCTGAGAATAACTTCAGCCTCAGAAGACTGGAGATGAATTCTCATTTGCTTAGTGAGTGGCTGATTGAAGTGATTTGGTTCTTCTGGCTCTTCTGATAGTTGAGCCTCAAACTGAGATGGAGAGAATGGCCAGCAAACCACACCTGTGAGGCATACTCAAACTGATCCCACCTGGTCTAAGAGTAATGCGCCCCCCATATATTATTCAGGTGAAGAGACCAAATAAAGCTTCTAATATGAATGGAGGGGGAGTATTCTAGAATATCAGTGCATAAAGCCCATTATTCTCTCAGTACATGTATTTTCTTTCGCAGTTACCCCTGGCTTGTGGAGATAAGGGAAATGTGTGCATGCCACAGATAATCTGGGCTTCAGTAAATCTCCGTACTAATCATTCAGGAAGCCAGATTGATTGAATTTAGTTTTTAATCTCTTTTTCTCTGTCCACCATATAGCAAACTATATAAGAACTTAATGACAGAGAGATGAATCTGAAGTCTTCAATAAACTAATCTATAAAGAACCAGTCCCTAAATACCTGATAATTCTTTATGAAACAGGGCTATGGGGGTGGGGGGAAGGGTAATAGCCACCCAAGGACAGTGCCCAATAGAGGACAGGTAACTATCCGTGGGTTCTTCACCTGTGTGCACAATCGCAAGACTGCTCAGGGGACAACAATGGGGCTTATTAAACCAACAAGAGAAATAGAGCTCCAAGGCCACAGGTGGCCAGTTCTCTCACCCCAGTTAGTTTCCAGTGTCCAAAAGTCCTAAACAAAAGTTGTTCATTCAAGATGGCAATGTCCCATCAATAAGGGTGTGGAGCTGGCGGCAGCAGGCAAGCTGTGGGCCAGGATTCAACTCACCGCAACTGGAGGCACTCACGGCAGGGGCGCTGAGTTGACGCTGCTGCAGCCCGCAGCAAGAATATGAAGGCCCAGATGTACGAAGCTGGACAATAAATAGCAACAGAGGCAGAAGCACTGGGAGGTGATGCCACCAGACCATTTACAGCTCACAGAGGTGACCCGGACACAGAGTGTCACCCATCAACAGTGTTGGACAGTAGTGGCCTGTAGTGCTGGTCAGTATAGTTCACTAGCATTACAGCTCTTTGTGAGTTGTTGGCCCACACCAACAACAAACAGCTCTTTCAGTCATCAAGCCTGAGGCCTAGAGCTCCTTTCAGGTGATGTCGGAGGCAGGCCGGAGGCAGACAGTGACCCACTGAGATTCTGTGAACCTGTTTGACTTCTCTGTGAAGCTTTTCAGCTTCTCTTTGTCCTTCAGAGGATGGCTGCTGGTTGTGTGGGAGAGCACCGAATCCGAGCAAGCAAGTGTCCAGTCCAAGCGAGAGAGTCCAGTGAGTCCAAGTGAGCAGATCAAAGCAAGTCCAGAGTATCCCAAGTGAGTCCATTCCAAGCAAGTCTTGAGAGTGCAGAGTCCCAGAGTCCAGGAGCCCAGGAGCCTGAGTGTACACCTCAGAGAGTGTGAGAGTCTGAGACTGAGCGAGTCCAGCCCACCCCAAGCTGACTTCTGCCCTCCCTTATCTCCTCTGTCCCAGCCCCCCAGCTTCCAGTCTGATTGGACCGGTTCAATGTGATGGCTGATCGGACCATTTACCAGTGAGCTCATAGCTTGCACCTGATCCATCCATTCCACACTCCAAGCACCAAATCCACGGGCCTCTCTACTGCCTGCACCTGGAGGGAGACACAGTATTGAAGCTGGACCCATGGGGCTCCAAAAGCTGCACACCCTGTGACGGTGGGGTAGAGGAACCACTGCTGTCTGCCATCACTACTGGCCTATGCCAGCAGCCTGAGCCCCAGTGGGCAATAAGATGCCCACCACCAGCTGTTGCCTGCACTGCCCACATGCAGTGCTCTGGGGTCAAGTGCTGGAGCCCCAAGGAGGGGGATGTCTTTGGTTTCAATCATATTAGAACTCTAATTTTATTCTCTTAGCCTGATCACACTCACTTTTTAAAAATGTTCAGTTGAGAAATAGTTTTCATACTTGGTTGACCCCATTCATAAAGCAAGATCTTTTTAGTCATGGAAATCTTAGAGATTCCTTGAGGATCACGTTTACTCTCACTGCAACAGTAGAATAGCATTCCAACTGGCTTTCAGTCACCCTTCCCAAGTGCATCCTTCATATCGCTACTAAAATGAACTTTTAAAACGTAAACTTAGAACATTTAATATGCTAAAAACGTTTAATCCTTCTCCCTCTGAACTAGTAGTTTTCCACTGAACAAAATGAAGCCCAAACTGCGAATGGCTTAAGCCTCATTTGCCAGTCTCATCTGTACCTAGTCCCCCCAAGGATCTTGAAGTCACAGCTACCAGTATGGCATGTCTTTGTGTGTGCAGCTTCTGCATCCTCTGCCAGGATAGTCTGGTAAACTCAGACACTTAGCATCTTCTGTGAAACCATGTTATTCCTTCCCAAAATACTTAATCATACCACATTATGATAGTATGTCTTATCTCCCCTAAATTAGGTGAGCAGCTACTTTCGGACAATAGTTTTGTTCTTTTTAAACACCAAGCACAATGACTGGCACGTATTAGAAGTTTGGTAAGTCTTCATTAAGTGAGTGAATGAATAAATTTTTAATGTTTTACTAAAATTCTGTCTCATTCTCTTGACTCCTTATATATTCTGTTCATAGGCCAGCAAAAGGCATCTGCCTTCTTCCAGAACTGATATGATTTGACATTGCAGTTACACAAATGACACCTAAGCTTCCTGCAATCACTTCCTCTTGGAATTGGACATGCACTCTGTAGATCAATGAAAATACAAAAATTAAAATTTTCATGTCTTGTTGGTACAATAGAGGAATGAAGACAGTAAATTCATTAACTGATTCCTCACCTTATGTGGGCAAGCAAGATCTTTTGGTGAAGTGTTGGTTGTGGTTATAGAGATTAAAATTTAGAATTATTTAATGGACTGCTTTGCAATCCAGGGGTGTAAAGGTATATTTGTTAGGTGAATCACTCTAGGATAACAAGACTATATTATAAAGTCCTTGTCACTTATTTTCACCAACTGAATTTTGTGGTCAAGTAGATTTTCACATTGTTCTTTTGATCAAATTTAAAAATAAGGTCAGGGTTTTAGTGATGTTGCTGCAGCTCTGTTTTACATTTCCTAAGATTAGAGTACTCTTGATCTTAATAGGATGACACATAATCAGCAAAAGAAACATCAGTATTCTTTTAATTGGTTCAGGCAGCTCAGCACTTTCTTTTCTAAAATTTTCTGACTTGTAATATTGCCCATCTATCGAATCTGTCATACATTAGAGTATTTTCTATTCATTGCCTCATATATTCCTGGGTTTCGCTGTATGATGTAGTAGTATATTCCCATTTTACTGATGAGGCAACTGAAATTTGGGAAGTTAAGTAACTTATGTAGGGCCATATAGCTGGTAAATAACAGAACCGTTATTTGGACTTGGGCCTATCTGTTTTCAAAGTCCATGCTTTTCCATTTGATTCCATCTTCTATCCTCCATTCCATTTTCACAACACGGGGAGGAGGGTGGAGAGACAAAAATATCAGCACCTCACTATGAGGTGAGAAATGGATGAGTTAACTTTAAACAATAGGATACCATATGTTTATAAAAGAAAATGAAGAACTATAGGTGGTGGTATATAGATATTTATATCATTTGAACTAATTCCCTCTGTGTTTAAAATTTTCTTGTATAGCAATTTATGTTTTATTTTTAAAATTTAAGAAACTTTAAACAGATGGCAACTTCATTAGATAAAAGAATTCTGAAAATTACTACTAATTTTTGGGGGGCTGTTTTAAAATTTATTTTCTATTTTATTGATTAACACTGGTTTACAGCACTGTACACAACTTAGGAGAATAGGTTCATATTTCCTCAGATGTATGTCACCATAGCACATTTACCATAACATCACCTTTACCTTTACCATAGACCATTGTGCCCCCTCCCACCATTATTCCCAGCCCACCTTTCTCCCCACCTTTAGTCTAGTATCCTCAATCCTGTGGTAATGTTTCTTGGGTATGTCTAAAATTTTTCATAATAAAAAAATTCAACGGCCTCCCCGGTGGCGCAGCGGTTAAGCGCTGCGCTGTGGAGCTGTCGGCAGTGGCGACGCGAGTTCGAAGCCCAGCCGGGGAGAATCCCACATGGTGGGGCAGACCTCTCCTGCCTCGCCCGCTGCTCCCCTCAGCAGTGTACTTCTGATCTGCCTGTTCTGCTCCCCACTCTGTCTCTGGTGAACCCTCTCGCCGCCCCATGCCTCTGGCCTGCACCCCAGCTTGTATGTATAAATAAAAAAATAAATCTTAAAAAAAAATTCAAAAAGAAAGTTAGGTCTATATTTATATGGAAAATATCCACAATATATTGCTTTCTAAAAGCTACTGGGGAAAATGATTGAATTTGGGGGCAGGGAGAAGAATGGCTCTGTCACTTTCTAACTTTGTGATTCTGGGAAGTCAAAATCTGAGACCCAATTTCTTTTTCTTCACTTTTATGGTATAATGGTTAAAATAATTTAAAAAATGATTATTTCTTTTTGTCATTAGCAGAAATCAAGTTCTAAAATGATTGCTTCTATTTCTATTTCATTAGCTCTAATACTTCCCTGTGATGGCCGTCTGGAATGACACAGTGGACCGCCCTATTGCAGAGTGCCAGTGGCCTTTTTCCCCCTACATCCTTCTTGACCCTCTGTACAGCATATACTACCATTGATCACCCCTATCCTTTTGGTCACACTATTTTCACTTGAGTTTTAGAATTGAGTACTCCAAATTAAGCACAGATGGACTGAAATCCCCACAGCTGAGTTGAAGTTAGACTCTGTGGTATACTAAAATGACTAAGTCTCAGGGGCGATGGAAGGGAAGTATAAGACAGATTACTGGTTACCGCGTGTGGCTGCTTTTGTAACCCTGGTTCATCCACAGTGGTGCTCTTCTGCCTGGTTACCCTATTTAGGGTCTTCCTCTTCCCAAGATGATTGACAGTAAAAACAGCCATGCCTCTTTATAGTAGCTCATAGCTCCTCCTGAACATAACATCTCAATGTACAGTATCCAATATTGATATAGAAGATCTACTTTCAACAGCATCATAAGAGCACTCTTAAGTGCCCTACCTCCAGGTAGCAAAGATACAGATTTTAGAAAACATTTCTCAAACCTGTATTGTTATATTTTAAATAATACCACAGGCCAAATAGGAGCAATTCCATTCAAGAAGAACTTTGTTAAACCTGGTCTGGTTTATTTATTTATTTTGTTTTGTGAGATGAAAATATCTGTTTGCTTCTTGCAGTTCTTAGGATTACAGAGTTCAATCTGTGCCGACTGCTCAAATGAGAACACAAATATCTCAACAAATGCAGCAATGTTCTATAGGCATAGGGCAGTTTAAATCTGCTCACAGCAACATTTTTCCTAAGGAGACATAAACTGCAGAGATTCGGCTCTGGCTAGAACAAAGAGATAAACTCACTATCACAAAAGCCTCTTAGGAACTACGGAGGACACTTGTGTGCCCATGTGATTCTAGCACAGTCTGGTAGACAATTCCAAGCACAGTGCTTGTGTCTACTCTCAAATATGGACAGTGGCATCTCTCTGCCTTTCTAGTTAAGGGCTTTCTCCAAAGCTGCAGAAGGCTGCTTACCCCAAGCACAGTCAGTTGGAAAGTTGGAGAAGTTTCCCCTTTATTTCAATTTCCTGGAGTCACTTCTTAAATAAACGACCTGCACCCAAGCCCTTGGTTCAGGTATTGATAAAACCTGAACTGAGAATCTCAGAACTCTGATATCTACACTTGTTTTATATGGGCTCCAGTTTTTTTTTTTTTTTTTTGTATATTTAAGTGTTCTATTTGGGTGCTTTTAAAATAAAATAAAAAAAATAACCCTTATCAAAACTGTATTCAATTCTCAACATCTTCCAGTATGTGAAGACTGATTATAGCTCTGAGATGATGTTTTATTTTACCCCCAACTTCTTCCTATTTCCATCAATGCTTCAGAGACCTTAGAAATATGTTGAGCCAAGACTGAAGCTCAAAGACCATGTTCGACCCCTCACCAGGTCTTTCTGTAAAGAGTAAATGCCTTTGAAGCACCTGCCTTAGAAATGGGAGCTTAGAACTAATCTGATAGCAGGAAGAAGGATACTTTTCTCTTTCACATCTTTCTCGAAAAGTTAACCCTTCTTGCTGTGCAGTGGATAACTGCGTTGTCTACTATCTTCATATATCTTAGAAGCACGAGCTTACTTAATTCATTAACTAAATAAACAACCATTTCTTGGGTCAGATACTATACTAACTGTAGTGGGAATAGAAATTAATAAAACAAGATTCCAGATGGTAAGGTGCTCATTTATAAAAATACTAAAATATAAATAATTCACCTGCTCTGATCAAAGAAAACCCAGGAGACTCACAGAACACACAAGAGGATGATCCATCTCAGACAAGGGTCTAGGTAGTGAGAGCTGAGAAAATTTCCTGAGGAAATGATGCCAGTCTTGAGTAAAAAGAAATGAATAGGCGTTGTCCAGCTCATTGAGGATGGAGCGGGAGTCCCAGGTAGCAGGACCAATCTATGCTAGTATGTTCGGTGATGAAAAGGCAGAATGCATGTGGGGAACTGCATGTGGGGAGTAGAACAGAAATGGTGAGAAATGAAACTAGATAAGTATGTAATAGCTGAATCAAAATTATGTTTAAGAATGTACTTTATCTTGAAGTGGTCTTAATTTTGTCTGTAAGTCTCTGAAGTTATTTACTAGGGAATAAAATGATTAAATTTCTTCTTTAGAAAGATAAATTTGGTAGTCCTACAAAAATGAATTGGAAACAATGAAAAAGACAGAGGCAAACAGACTGATGAAAATGCTGGAGCAATATCCAGGCAAATGATTGTAAAGATCTGAATTTGTATATGGCATATTTAGTTGACCATTGTAAAAATCTGCATATGCAATAACTACTTAGAGTTCATGGGATACGATTTTGGGGTTGCTGACATAGGAAAGCTAATCAGGAGACAGTAACAGTGGGGCACAGTGACTGGATGAATATGGGAGTAGAGAAGAGGGGAGAATTCAGGCTTTGTCAATAGGGTAGCATGTGCAGTCACTTAAGGGGACAGTGAAAGAAGAAAGAGATTTGGGGGTGTATTGATTATCTCTTGCTCTGTAGCAAATTTCCAGAGACTTAGAAGCTTAATATATTATGTCACAGTTTTGACATCAGAGAGATTTGCAAGAAAATCATAAAAGTTAAGGGAGTTTACAATTTAGATAATGTTAGTTCTCGCAAACTAACATTAACAAATGACAAAGAGAGTCAAAAAGGGAAGGGTTTTGGGGTGATGGCTAATGGGGTATGAAATTTCTTTTTGGGAAATTGAGAAATTCTAAAATGGGTCCTGGTGATGTATCCACAACTTTCTGCATATATTAAAAAAGATTGAATTGCACACTTTTAATGGGTGAATTGTAAGGTATTTAAATTGTATCTTATTAAAGCAAGTTGCTTGTGGTTTTTTTTTTTTTTAAACAGTAGAGCAATGGTCTTTATTTGTTAACAGCATTTATTTTAGCTGCCATATCTTTATTCGCCATGAAGGCAAGGAGAAAGGTAAAGAACACTTAACAATTGTGAAGATGCTCAATTTATAAGAAGTCTCTACCATCAGTGCTCTTTCTGCTTCCTTAAGCCACCATGGAGGGAAAATAGGTCTACTGCTTCAAAGAACTCTGGAGTCATTTCCTCCCTCCCTGTCTTCCTTCTTCCCTTCCTCCCTCTTTTTATCCTCCCTCCCTCCTCCTGCCTTCCCTCTTCTCTCTTTATTGCCCTCCTTTCCCTCCTCTACCTCTCTCTCCTTTCTTCTTTCTTTTTTTTTTTGGTTGCCAAAAGCATACTGCTGTAAACGTTGGTGTTCATAAATAAAGTTTCTAGCATAATTATTTGAATTTTTAACTTATGGTTGATTGAATGGAAGGAGTTAATCATTTAAAAATTAACTTTATGTAATTTAAGGTATTTATGCTAATATTTAAAATACAATGCAATTAACTTATTATCTGTTTTCCTTCCCAGATCCATTTTCTAGTCCTTTTATCCTGTTTTCTGCACTATCAGACCACTGTCCTATGTGGCAGCACATGCTTTACATTATGCCTCTCCTCACCCTTTTCATGATCAGAGGTGGTAAGAGTTCTCATTGTTACCCCTACTTCCTGGATGTTTTACCATGTCATGTTCTTTCACTATGCCCTCACCTGTGTGAACAGTCTACTCATTACCTGCTTTCAAATTCATGGTTGCATGTGCTATCAGCTTCTTGTGCTTCTTGTTGGGGTCCTAACTGATTCAATCATGGCATATCTTGTGTTTGGATATATACACATGAGAGAAAATGTTACCAAACTCCCCCACCCCCAAAACAAAAGATCATATCGATACACAACAACTTCAGTATAATGGTTATTTCTGAGGAAGAGAGGGAAGAGGACAGTGGGAAATAGGACTTTTTAGCTATAGCTAAACTATTTCAGTTCTAAAATAGTATTTAACAAAAAATACCTAAAATATGGCAAATTTTTGATGTCTGTTTAATCACAATTTTGGATACATGGATGTCTCTTTTCTGTGTTTTTGAAAAGTTAAGAACTGAAATAAAACCACTTTATTTTAGATTGAAGCTGTGTAAGAACACTTACTCTGCATATATAAATGTGGATTTGGTATATGTGGACTAAGAAAAGAGAAAACAGACGTGAAGATTAAAGGTGATAGGTAGGTTGAATCCAAAAATCTTAAACAGCTGAATCTGTACACATAAAGACACAGATGCTCCCGTTGTTTAAAGGAGATCATGTGATGACATTATCTACCTGACTTAGAATTCTTGTGGAAACAATGTTTCAGGATCATGGAATCCTGGCAAACAATGCATATGTGAGTAAATTTGGTGTATATTTAACTTTAGTACGCAATAAAGATTAATCTACACCAGTCCCGGCTGCTACTTGTTTGGAGAAAAAAAATAGCCAAGAACAATGGTGTAAACAGAATGAAAGACTATTAGGATGACACTGACTAGGAATTAGAGACGTTCCCTTTAAATCCGGATTTCTTGAGCTAGAAACATTTTTACTAATTATCCTTTGGTTAAATTTTTTTGTCTAGGTTTTGGAGTAAGTCTCTTATGAAATTGGTGGGCTCATTCACTGTTCTTTTAGACCACTCCAGAATTCTCGTCATCTCTGTAAGATACTCCACCCTCCCTGGGCTTCAGCCATATTGTTTGTGTGGGATGCGCTCCACTTTCAGCTGTGCAGGCAGGTCCTAATTGGTCTTAAACCAATCACAGGATCCCATCCCCCCATCTCTCAAAGTGATTGGCTCATAAACGTGCACAATCTAATCAGAATAAAAAAAAGTAAGGAAATCTTGCAGGGGCTTAAGGAAAAAGAGAGGCTTTCACATTCCCTCTGGACTTAGGGACGACTATGAGGAGGATGAGACTGCTAGAGCCATCTTGCTACCATGAAAGGAGCAAGCCAGATGCTAAAGATCCAGGAGACAAAGTCAGTGTGGGTCTACAGTCGTAGTCTGTCCTAAAGTCAGGTTGTGTCTGGTGCCAGCTCTGACTGTAACTTACAGTTATGTGAGCTGGCACAGTTTTTCCTTCTTTTTCTTTCTCTCATTCCCTCCCTCCCTGCTTCCTTCCTGGATAAATTTTATTTTTTTAAGTCCGATAATGCAGAGGTACATAGTACACTGTGAGTCTCAACAAATACCCTCTGATCAACTGACGAGGTAACTTTACTAAATTAGACACATTATCATTACCAGATAAGCAAAAGTTGTACTTGGATGATAATAACATAGATACAAAGTCACCTATGTACACAAGGGTTTGTTCTCTAATGTATAGTAAGTCCAAGTTTGGCATTTCATACTGGTAGAGTGACTTGTACCAATGATCCAACAAGACCCAAGCTTATTCTATCTTTTTATGCTTCACTTTCTTAGTCATGGATTTCATTACCAGTGTTAACTTCAGGGCCCAATGTAGCTGCTGAACTCCAACCATCAGGTTTGAGACAGAAGGTAAGAAAAGAGGAAGAACAAATGGGTGCACTTTCCCATTAAATCAATCTCTTTTAATCATTCTTCCTGGAAGACACCTATTGCAGTTCATTGCCCAAAATATAATTTTATAATTGTATCTGGAAGAGAAGTTTGTAACTAACATTTTTACTGGAGATGTAACTACCGTGGTAGGCTGAAGAATGTCTCCTTAATCCCCCAAATCTGTGACTAGGTTACTTCATATGGCAAAAGGGACTTTACTGGTATGATTACATTGAAGATTTTGAGACAGGAAGAGTATCTTAATTTATCCAATTGGGCTGATGTAGTCACAAGCATCATGATAAAAGAAAAGCAAGAGGGTTAAAGGCAGAAAGAGATAGGCCTATGGAGGTAAAGGTTGAAGTGACGAGCTTAGAAGATGAAGGATTTGCAAGCCAAGGAATAAAAAGGTGGCCCCTAGAAATCAGAAAAGGCGAGGAGATGGATTCTTCTCTAGAGCTTTCAGAAGGCAGGCCTGATGACACTGACTCTGTAGTCCAGTGAAACTTATTCCAGACCTCTGACGTCTAGAACTGTATGATGATTTATTTGTTTTTAAGTCATTAAATTTGTAAGTTGTTGCAGCAGCAATAGGAAACTAATACACTACCTAAGATTAAGTCAGTGTATTGTTACAAGGATACAGAATTTATCAGTTTTTGTTAAAGTGGGAAGTAATACATAGGTGGAATGTTGTACATTCCCCAAACCCACTGATTTTATAACTTGACTATATCCAAGTTATAAGATATTTCCATTATGTTCTTCTAATCATAAAAGTATTGCCAATGTAAAAAGAGAATAGGCTTAATCAATGTACTTTTGAGCCGTGGTTGGCTGAAAGGTGCTTTTTCTTTTTTTTTGGTGGTGGTGGTGGGGGTAGGAGAATAATATCAATAGAATTTATATGTGCCACACTTTAGTCAACATAAGGGAAAAGAATGTATTTGGAACTGAATTTTAAAAAGTGGATGAGAGAATTTGTAAGTATATTTAAAAACCTACCACTGGAAGTCTGATTGTGATTAATATAATGGTAATAAGAAGGATATGTGGATAATTTTAATCATGGTGTAATTTTCTGATATTGCCAATACACATTAAACATTTTGGAAATTTTTGCAATATCCTCATTGTAATGAACCAGAATTCTTTCCCTATAGGGACTTCTTATGAAGGTCATGAAGATATTCCTGTTTCTTTTGATAGCAAGGCAGGTGAGACAAATCTTTTATTAAACAAACTAAATAAAAAGTAAACAAATGCTTAAAATAAAAAAACTAGAATCATTATTGGAAACAATTATATGATGGTGCTAAGAGAAAAACTATGTTTTCTTTAGAAAAGTAAGGCCAAAGAGAATAATATCCTTTATTGCGAGGTTTCTTTAATGCTCATTAATGATGTTTCTGAATGCTGTTTAAAGTCCCTCTGGCATGGCAACTGTTGCCAGGTAGGGCTTATCTTCCTAAGGAGCTCAGTGAGATAAGAAATTGCATTTGATCAACAAGCCAGAGGAACCATATGTTCACATACTGCTTATCCCATAAGTTAACATGCAGGAAAATTTACAAAGACCAAAATGACCACGATATAAATCTCTGTCTCCTTGCAAAGCTCTGAGAAATCCTGGTCTTCATGCCTCGTTTCCCTCTCCTTCGTCCCCTGATACCTTCATTCTACTTTCCATTTCTATGAATTTGACTTCTCCAAGTTCCTCCTATCAGTGGAATCAATACAAAATTTGCCCATGACTCAATAAATGTGGGGTGAGAGTCTAAGGCACACGTATGATTAAAAATCACTGGTCCGATGTATAAAGAAGGAACATAACAAATGAGATCACAATCATTTTAAAAGACATCAATGGAATTCTGTCTAGAAATAACCCAGTCTAAGAAATTATTTCTAAGAATTTTTGTTTACAGAACCAGGGTGTTATCATTTTTTTTTTCACCTGGAAGACATCCCTAAATTATGACATGCTAATGTAAAATAATTGTGATATTTGACATTATTATTTGAGGGAATGTCATGCTAAAAGGTTCAGTACCAACAATAAATACCCCTTTAGGGAAGCAGAATTAGTGGTAGTTATTATTATTCAAGAGGGCAAAATCTGTCTCTAGAAGTGGTACTGGTAATTTTTAAACACTTTTTATTGATCGAAATATAATGAAATATGCCCTTCTTGTAAATGTATAGATTGATAAATTTTCACAAACTGATCTACTTGTATAACTAGTATCCAGTTTAAGAAGGAGAATATCCCCAGCTTCCCAGAATCCCCTCTCCCATCTCTCCTCTAGTTATAACCCTCTAGCCCCAAGGTAACCACCAACTTGACTTCTAAAGAACATTGATCAGCTTTTTATGTTTTATTTATATAAGTAGAATCATATAATAGATGTGCTTTTGTATCTGTCTTCTTTCATAAACATTACACATCGAGATTCACCCTATTGTTATTTAGCTGTAACTTTTCTATTTCTATTACTTTATTCATGTGAATATTATTTTGGGTGCTGTTGGTTTTTTAGGCATATAACTAAAGTTTATAAATAGAATTCATTATCTTGACATAAATTCATGGGAAAAGCCCTTAACAGTGTCAAATTCTTTAGTTCTAACTCTCTTTTCACCATCATGTAAATGTCTGATCTGAAATGTTAGATTGATCTGACTCTAAATAATATTATCCAAAAGAATGGAGACACCTGAGCTGATGGCCTAATGGTTTTGGTGCCAGAGTTCCTGTCTGTGTGTAAATTAGTAAGTCTCTTATCAGTTTTTTGGCATGAATGGATTCCCTATGGTTCTGTCATCACTAGGTCAATTGGTAAAATTGAAGTTTTGGAAGCTCCAAAATTGAAAAATAAACTGTCAATGAATCTAGGTCTGAAATTACCTAATGGCCGTTGATCTGAGCCTTTATTGGCCTCAACTGTATTGATTTGAACTGTAAAAAATCTACTTTAAATGTACTTCGGTGTCAAACAGTCTCATTTTTCAAGTGTATATATCCTGGAAAACAATACCAGTCTAGAGTCCAACAGAAGATAGAAGGCACACTGAGCGGGATTGTTGTATAGGATATCATGAAAAGTTTCCTTAGAGTCTTGCAAAGTCTTTAAAAAAAAAAACTAACAAGGAGCATATGAGGCACTGAGGGTCCAACAGCAGTGGGAAACTGCTATTATCCATAGGCACAGAGAGACAGGGGAAGGCTGTGAATTCCTGGAATCCACTGAGGGCTGTAATAGTGGAGAGGGGTTGTTCGACAGGTTTGCTGGTACTGCGTCACCAAGTCAAGGAGAGGAGAATTGGGGCAAAAACACTCCAACTCCTCTCTCCTGCCTTCCAATATCCTCTAATATCAGGCAGCCAGGAAACGTGTTGCACAGTCCATATGGGTTGTTCTCCCAGGACACAAAATAAGGCCCAGAAGAGCAAAGAATGGCTTTCTGAGGGGATGACTTGGCATACAGAGAAAAAAAAAAAAGCGGAATAAAAGAATAGCTTTGTTTATAGTTTAATATTGGCCCTGGGGCATGGAGCAAGAATAACACTTAAAAGCACATCATACTAAGTTTTTTCCCCATATGTTTATATTCATAAAGTATTTACATTATTTTTTCTAGGACTTTGCCCTTGCTTTTAATTTAACAATATATTTTCTAATCTTCTATTTCAATTTAAGTCTTCTTTGATTAATTGCTGTATCACCTATTACCTCTGTATGAATTTCAAATAAATCATAAGACAAACTTCTTGGCACAATTTCAGTAATGATACAGCTTCTGGGAAAGATGTGTTTTTTCTGGAAAATAAACTGTAGCATCAGCCACAGTCTTCTTCCCAAACAGAATCATGTTTTGGGTTGGAATTTTTTGCCAAGTAGAAAGGCTGGATTTATCTGGCATATTTTTGTTCATTAACAAGGAAAACATGCCAACTATAGAATGTGTTAACAAAATTTAGAACATTCATCTTTACTTCTTAGATACATAACCAAAATATTATCCTTTTGGGGCACCTCTTTCCATATCTGTATATTTTATTCGACTTGTCATCTCAAGAAATTATGAAGATATATATTCATTCAAAAAGTAATTCGGGTTTCTTCCTATATGAACATTATGCTTTAAGGGGTAGTAGCATTAAGAAAGGTTGTGAAAAGATAAAAACACTAAGACAAGAAAAACAAACAGGGAAACTTTTTAAACAGATGTCAAAGCAATTTAAGTTAGTTAAGTGATTTGAGTAACAGTGGTTTCAATTTTAGATTCTGAAGGTAATAAATCTTTAAAAATAATTTTAGAGATATTTTATTTTCACCAAAAAGACAATATAACATGGTGAGGAAAACAGTAAATGTGGCAACAGAGACATGGTGTTAGCCCGGCAAATGCCTTAGTCTTTCTGTGCTTCAGTCTCCCACATCCTAAGTTGGGAGAATAGTGAACTTAATTTCTCAAATGAAAAATTAAATGTTGATGTTATTTGAGATCTAATTATCCCTCACTAATAATGCAATTGCAATATATTTTTTAATGCCTCCTGGTTTAGTTTTCTTCATTAGTAAGGCAACTAATCCTGGCCTCATTATGACTTAGCAGTGAGGTTGGGGTTTTGAAGGAGGACATGCTACAAAGGCATGGGGCAGCCCAAATCTCTGCTTCTAGCCAAAGGAAGTTCCAGGTAGAAAAGAAAGTAAAGGTAGTAAAAGAAAAAAATCATTTGGTTCCGTCAGGTTGTGGTAGAAAGTTTTGCTTATCCATCAGTCCATCCATAGACACGTTGGTTGCTTCTATGTTTTAGCTACTGTGAATAAAGCTGTTATAAACATGGGTGTACAAATAACTTTTGAGATCCTGATTTCAGTACTTTTGAGAAATATACCCAGATGTGGAATTGCTGGATTATATGGTCATTCTGATTTTAATCACTTTTAGGAACTGCTATGCTACTTTCCACAGTGCCTATCCATTTTACATTCTCAACAACAATGTATAAGGGTTCTAATTTCTCCACATTCTCATCAACAATTGTGTATTTTTAAAATAATAACTCTCCTAATGGATGTGAGGTCGTATCTTATTATAGTTTTAATGTGTAGTTCCCGAATGAGTGGTGATGTGGAGAATCTTTTCATGTGATCATTGGCTACTTGAATATTTTCTTTGAAGAAATTTCTATTTACAAGTCCTTTGCTCGTATTGGTTTTCTTTTTTGTTATAGTTGAGTTTTAGGAATTTTCTGTAGGAATATTCTGGGTATTAATCCCCTCTGCATAACTGTACTATACCCCTGAACTTTGATGCAGATGCCTTCAGGTTGCAGCCAGGGTAGTCCATGAGGCAGTCTCCTTTCTAAGCCTTAAATATAATTAAAGAGGCACACACACACACACACACACACACACACACACACACACACACAAACACGGCTTCTGTTTAGGTTTTCTATCCCTTTATCGATAATATTTCCCTTTTGTTCACATATCATTTTCTTGAGTTTCTCCTCATATGTAATCCCTTATCAGATATATGATTTGTAAACATTTTCTCCTTTACTGTAGGGTGCTTTTTTATTCTTCTGATGCTCAAGGTTTTAAATACACATTCATTGCTTCTTTACAGCTCTGTTCTGATGCCTTTAAGTTGCTGGAGTCACAAAATTACATTTTTATATGCTGTATGCTCTAAAACACAAACTAATAATTCCTTTAAAAGCCTTAGTCTCTGAAATGATATAGAAAACAAGATTTGGAATTACAGACTAAAGTTATATTAACTTTTAAGTAAATATTTTTTTCTTTAAATGTATCAGTCTCTTAAATTATGTAGAAAACAAAAATACAGTTATAAATGGTTGTTGCAATAATTTTAGCTTTTACAATTATCCATGTATTTACTTTTACTGAGAGATTTATTTTTTCAGTGACTTTGAGTTACTGTTTCGTGTCCTTTCATTTCACCTTGCAGGCCTCCCTTGAATTTTTTTGCAGGGCTTGCCTGGCATCCACGGGTTCCCTCAACTTTGGTCCATCTGGGAATGTCTCAATTCTCTCCCTCATTTTTGAAGGACAGTTCTGACAGATAAGAAATTTTGGGTGAGCAGTTTTTTTCCTTATAGCACTTTGACTGTATCAGTGCATTGTCTTGTGGTCTTCAAAGTCTCTGATGAGAACTCTGACAACCTTAGAATTAATGTCACAGATACCTTGTATGTGATGACTTGCTTCTGTCTTGCTGCTTTAAAGATTTCTCTTTTTATCTGTGTCTTTTGATAGTTTGTTTATA
This sequence comes from Scalopus aquaticus, assembly GCA_004024925.1. Taxonomy (NCBI): domain Eukaryota; kingdom Metazoa; phylum Chordata; class Mammalia; order Eulipotyphla; family Talpidae; genus Scalopus; species Scalopus aquaticus. The sequence continues at coordinate 312,194 of PVIJ01000219.1, read as the reverse complement.
ACGTGTTTTGGTGTGGTCTCACTGAGTTGATCTTGCTTGGAGTTTGTTGAGCTACTTGACAATTATATGTATATTTATGTTTTTCATCAAATTTGGGACGTTTCCAAACATTATTTATTCAGATGTTCTCTCTGCCCCTTTCTCTTTTCTGGGACTCCTGTATTGTATATGTTGTCTGCTTGTGGGCATTCTACCGGTCCAATGGACTCTGAATCTTCAATCATTTTTCTTTCTGATCTTCAGAGTCAATAATTTGTTCTTCCTTCAAGTTCATCGTTTCTTTGATGTTCCTGCTCAAGTCTTCCCTTCAATACTGGTTAGCGAATTTTTCATTTCCGTGTATTTTTCAAGTCCAGTATTTCTTTTAGGCTTTTTCTAGGTTTTCTGTCTCTTTATTAATATTGATTTCCATTTTGCTCATGTATCATTTTCTTAAGTTTCTCTACATCTTGGTTTTTTGAGCATCTTTGAAACAGTTGTGTTAAAGTCTTTTCTAGAATATCTGTCTTTAGTTATTTTTCAGGGACAGTTTCCACTGCTTTAGTTTTTTTCCTTTTCATAACTATACTTTCTCTCTTCATGTGTCTTGTGGGTTTTGGTCTAACACTGGATATTTGAATTTAATAATATGGTAGTTATGGAAATCAGATCTTTTCCTTTTCCCAGGATTTATTGTTTTTCATTATTATCTTTTAAATTGCCATAGACTGACCCTGTGCAAGGATCAACATGAGATGTAAGGTCAATGTTTTCTTGGGTCTTTTCTGAGCTGTTCCCTGGGAATTAATGGTCAGTTAATAATTTTCTCAGTAAATATAGTAGTTTTATAATGTCCTAATTGTAAGTGTCTGAAAAGGGAAAAAGCAAAAAATGAAGGGATCAATAAGGCACTGGCCCTTTAAATCTCCTTGAAGTCACTTCAGTTCAAAGGGAGGGGTTGGACTAGGGGGTGGGGCCGATGGGTGGAGCAGCAACTATGGCTACCCACCTCTTTGTATCTCTGTGATCAGAAGCAGTTTCAGTGAGCAGGTGAGAGATCCCCAATATTTGGAGGACAGGATTCTTTTTGCTCACCCTGGTTCCTGTGAACTGTGTGCAAACTGCTTCAAGAACACATGTACACTTGTCTGCTATGTGACTGGGTGTGGCAGATGGGTAACTGTTACTGTGCTCAATTGGCCAAAATTGGTCACAACTTACCATCCAAATCTCCCTCTCATTTTGCAAGCCTTCAGCAAACTCTAGATTTCTAAAGTGTTATGTCAGATAGATTCTGATAGTGAAATTGTTGCCTAGGTAGGAAGACAGATTTCTGCTGCTTTTTACTTCACTATCTTCCTAGAATCCTCTTCAATTTATATTTAAGGCTTAGTCAGGAGATTGCCTAATGTTCTGCCCTGGAACCATTCTGAGGGTCCCTGCATCAAAGTAAGTTCTTTGGCATAGCACAATTAGACAGAGGGAAACTGAGTTTAACTATACTGAGTCTACTTCACTTTACTTATTGTGGATGAGCCTCTGAACTAACCACATGCTGCTGAGAGGAACATAGAAAGTAGCTGCACTGAGATTAAAGTGATTGTCATAGGCCCAGAGGTGATGAAATGTGAGCTACCCACAGCAGAGCTTGTGGGAGACATCGTCTACGCCATGGAGGAGACGGAAATTTAGAGCCGTGGGAGAGTTACACATTTCGTCATAGTAGGCATAGACTTCAGTACCTTCCACCAGCTGAATACCCAGAGGTGGGACCAGTTGCTTTTCCACAGTTCAGTAAGCCCAAGACAGCCACTTCCCAGGAGAGGCCAACACAGATCCAAAGGACACTGTGTGAGCATCTGGATGTAGCTACTGCCACACAATCACATAAGCATCCACTGTCACCACTCCTCCCACGCACTAGTTTGAGGTGGGGACAAACTCTGGGAGATCGAATTTTTTTAAACAAAAGAGACAGTATTAATTTATAGAGACAATTTAAATTTATCAAAATAATCTTACCAGGTGGCATTTTTTGTAATTAAAAAAATGTTAAAATAGAGGAAAAATCAAATCAAGGACAAAATAAAGACGCATTGAAATATTAATAATAAAAATATATTTTGAATGAAATCACAAATTTACTCACATTGCACTCATATTTTTCTATGAGTCCCTAAAACACTAATCTCTTTTTGAATGAATGAATAAGAGAATAATACTCATACAAATAATATATTGCGAAAAAAAAATTTGGGTCTGGGAAAAAAACTGCTGTAAAACATCTTAAAAAGAAGGTGATTATGGGTAGAGTTTCCGATACATTGAGATGCTGTCTATTCATCTCCCATCTCAGCAATATGACTGTACTTGCTGTTTTCTCTGCTTGGAATGTTATATTCCCAAATGCCCAGTCTTTATTTAAATGTTATTTTCTCTGGGAAGATGTTTCCCTCCACCAGCTAATATTCTAACCCCTTGAAATGTTTCATATTTCCATTTTCTTTTCTTCTTAGCACTTACCATTATCTGACATAATGAATGTTTTAGAGTTTTTGTGTTTAGTTAGGATAAGAAACACTAGCAGTTCTTACAAGTAAATCCCAAATCTGAATGCCTTAGCATAGGAAGTATTTGTTTCTTATTATGTCTTGATCTGGGCAGGCGGGGCTATTGTCCTGCATGGCTTTTCTCAAGTGGTACTCATAAGGCCAGACTTCTGTGATGCAATGCTGCCATCTGTCAACATGTGGCCTTCATGAGATTGGGGAAGATGAAGAGGAGAGAGGGAAGGTACTCCATATAAATAACCATCTTAGTCTAGAAATGATCTACATTAGTTGTGCTTACATTTCATTGGCTAAAACTAATCATATTGTCACTTAACCACAAAGCAGTCTGGGAAATACATAGAAGTATAAAGAAATGGGTAAAAACCAACACATTTGCTTTTCCCTTGTGATGAACAGTGACCTATATTCTCCAATGAGTCATGACCTGGTAAAATCCCTTTCCTATGTGAGATCTGTGTCTTGTTTCTAACCAGTGAATATGGCAAAAATGATAGAATGTCATTCCCTTATGTTATATAAGACTCTGCAGTGGAACACTGATAAAAGAGACATAAATTCTTGCTGTTGGTTTTGAAGAACAAGCTGCCATGAGTGTCAGAGTCATAAGGAAGAGAGTTCTGCCAACACACTGACTGAGTTTTTCCCCAGTCAAGTCTTAAAATGAGAGTGCAGCCCAGAAAACTCCTTGACTAGCTTTGTGAGCCCATAAGCAGAGTTTCCAATTAAGTTGTGCCAAGATAGTCAACCTATAGAAACTGTGAGACAGTAAACATGTGTTGTGCCAACCCACTAACTTTGTGGAGATTTGTTATACAAAGGTGGAAAACAAGTACATTATTGTATTTTTTAAAAATATACTCATTTTCTCCTTAAGGAAGGCAATCAGTAATTTTTCCTGGTTCTAAATTCAAGATTTTTGGATGCTGTGTAGTCCTCTCCATCAAATCCAGATGTGGTGCCTATGGTATGGCAGCCTATGATCTAAAAGGACATGACTTTTGCCTTCTCTGAAGTTCAATATATAGTGATGCACAACCACAACTGATGCATTTGGAAAAGGAAAGAAAGGAAGACTAACACAGTAGAATACTGCCAGACTAATTCTAAAATCCTAAGGGGAGCGCTGTGATATATTTTTGTGCTGGCAGTTTAGAAAACGTCAAAATTAATTTCTGGTTTTGTGCTCAGAAGAGGCTCTTACTAGTCCATTGTTCACTCTACCCCATATCTTCCCCTCCCCCTTTGGGAGACTCTCCCCCATTCTCTCCTTGGCCACATAGGAAACGGGAAACAATGAATTGGATTCCCTTTGCGGGTGGGTGCAGAGAGAATAGAAAGCCCGTTTAGTGCACATGGAAAAATCTTGAACTGACAAAGAACATTTCAAGTCTAGGCTAATAGTTTCTTTGGTAATATAATTTCCTCTAAAATAAATAGGTTTCTGATCTTTCTGCTTGCAGTTACTTACGCCAGTAACTACAACCCAAGTGTTTTTCTAAATGTAAGCTTTAAAACCTCTCTCAATTTAATGGCAGCCTTGAGGCTGTCTGACCACACCCTGATTTGATTTTTTTCCTGGCTGAGTTTTACTGGAACTTTGTCTGCCAAACATTTATCAATCCCACCTTTCACTGTTTGGAATCTAAAAACAGTTACCTTACCACCTCTGCAAAGACCTAAATTTCTATATTCTCTTTCATTTATTTTTAAAAACTGGATATTTTCCCTCCCTGAATTTATTACTTTCTTGTGCTGTTTTGTTATATGCAACCAATAGCCTCTATTACTTACTATTAATTCTTTCCAATCACTTACTTTCAAGCTGCTGACTCAGTTGCACAACTTAAACTTTTTCGAAGCAACTTTACTAATTGTTTTGCCACTGCATATTGTCGCAGTCTTTCTGTAACCCGGCTGCGTCCAAAGTCCGGTAATGGTGGTGCCCCCCGGAGGGGGTTTGCTGATGAAAATGAATATCCTCAGGGAAAATGCTAAGGTTGCAGTTTGGGGTGGAGAGTCTGATGAGAAATAAAAGGGACTGAAGGAGGAGAATTCAGTTGCCATGATGTAGGAATGGACGAGGCAGTCACCATGCTGAAGGAATAGAGGAAGCAGTCGCCATGATGTAGGAATGGAAGAGGCAGTCACCATGATGTAGGAATAGAGAAGTCAGTCACCATGATGCAGGAATAGAGGAAGCAGTTGCCATGATGTAGGAAAAGAAAAAGAAGTAGCAGGAAATGTAGCTGCCAAGATGTAGAGTTTGGAAATCAGACGCCGAAGTTTTGAGCCTTCGGGATATAGAGTTTCGGATTGAACGTTTTTGGAGTCTTCAGCGACTTTGGGGCCAGCGACTTTGGAGGCTTTGCAAGTAGCTGAGCGATGGAAACTGCTCCCAGTTTTGTCTTTACTGCAGCCAAAGGAAGAAGAAGGAGGCCCGAAGTGGGCACCTTCCTAAAATGTGCGAGTGCAGTCTGTTGGGCTGTCTGGCTGCTGTAATTGCTCTTTGCAGTGTTGTTGGCCTGGTGCTGCGCTGGGGCACCATGGCAGTTTTGGGAGCACCTCCAGTTGTGTTCTGTGTCATCCTAGTGAGTTGGAACCTGGCCTACAGTCTGATTGTTGCGCGTCTGCAGAAGAAGGAAGATGCCATTTTGGAAATGTGGCTTATTGGTTGGAAGAGGAGCTCCACATCAGCAGTAGGGGAAGACGCCACCTTTGTTACTTTTCTGGGACTTAAAGGACTGGACATTGCTTTAAGTAAGGTAAACGGCCATATGTTGACTTCAGTAATTCTTTGCTTTTTCCTGTTTGTTAAATAAATCCCATTGTTATTTTTCCCTAAGCCTGAGTAGTCTTGCGATTGTGCACATGGGTGCAGAACCAAGATAGTGACTGGTAAGCAATTTGGGCACTGCCTTTGTCCAATTTTGATGCCCCATTTTGCCTGGTATCAGTTTTGGTGCCCAATGTGGGGCTCCTCATTTGCCCAATATCATTTCTAGCTTCCAATACTAGTTTCCTTGATGCTTTCTACTGAACATCTGAATAAATGCCACATATTTAGGTTTTAATTATAGCAATATACTACTTCAATTATAGTAATTTCCACCCTCATCAGGATCATTAATACTGCCTGATATATGAGATATTGTAGTCTACATCTAAGTAACTTAATAGTTTATTTCTTGCTCACAATACAGTTTTCCTCCAAGTGATGGTTCAGGAATCATGGATCCTTCCATTTCACATGACACTATTTCAACATATGACCTCTATGGTCTCCAGTGAAGGTGAAGAGAATGAGCAATGTCACATCAGATTCTTAACCTCCACAGTATAATTGATACCTGACATACAGTATAATTGATACCTGACATTGCTATTCTTGGTTTAGGAGTGATTAGAGTGCAATAAAATCAAGAAAGCAGTTTTAACAATCAGAATTTGGCCTTCCAGTTTCTTTTCTAATCATCGATGAGGAGATAACAGAGGATTGCTGTTCATTTCATAGTCATGGAGGAGATGAGAATAGGAATCATGATGCAGGTCCACAAACAAAGGGCAGTCCCAAGTGGGTTCCACTAGGGGTAAGGCATAGGGGAGTTTTAAAGGATCAAGTGGTCTAAGTGGTCTGAGTTTTAGGTCATTTGTTGGAAACTTTTGTATTGGTTGATAGGAGTCTTCACACAGAAAGCTGGAGTATGGAGTCTTTTTTAACTATCAGAAGTTGGCTTTCTAGTTTCTTTCCTAATCATCCACAAGGAGACAACAGGGGATTGCCGTTCATTTCATAGTCATGGAGAAGGAGAAATCTGTGCGTGAGTGTTCTCTAGTCACTAGATGATAAAGGCTCATTAGGCTGCTGAGTCAGGCTGCTTACTTTTCACCTAGAAGTCTCATCAGGGTTGTTAGAGAAAAGATTCAGTGTGTTAACGCAAAGTAAGTTCCACAGAGCTGAAATTCTGCTTGACAAAGGAGCCACACGGTTATCCAAAATGACCAGAGTCTGGACAGTGTAGAGGGACATATGGTAATTGTAAACTCTAACGCTTTCTGTCACATCTCACCTATTATTTGGCTCTCCTCTATGCCATTAGAACATAAGCTTTACAAGGGCAGGAATTTTGTTTATTTCCTTCACTTCTGTATCTTTCAAAACTCAGAAGAGTGCCTGGCTTCAGGAAGTGATTATTAAATATTTACGCAAAGAATATGTGAAAAGGAGAATTCAGAGCTTCTTGCCATGGTAGTGGAAACTAGAAAGGATTCTGAACAACCAAAATAGAGACCATAAAAATATATGTACTAAAAGCTCATGTACATTATTCACCAAACCGCCTCCTTCTTGCAAGCCATTTTTTGATGAAGTTCTAATGAGAATATTCATGCAGTCTATCAGTTATTCTTAACAGATAATAAGCAGGAATTTAGAATGAGATAAAAGTTTTTGAGAAAAGACAAGGTGATATCTAGGAAAGACATGGAGTCCTATGTTTACTATTAAAGTTACAACAATAAAAACTAAACCTGAGGTCATTTAGTGTAGAGGCAAAAACATTTATACCCACATAGGTATCCATGAATCATAGCATAGTAAATAAATCATAGCCACTACAAAAATAATCAATTAAGGTAGGGATACTTTTCAAAAAAGGGTAGAAAAGTAATACATTTCAGAATAAATTTTGGTATTCAGATGGCTCTCCTTTACTCATGCCCTAAATTCCCTAGTTGTAGCTAGTCATTTATTCCTGTGTGATGGTTGCCAGATGCAGAAATGTATGTCTCAGAACATTATTGTACTTAGTCATTTCTTCAATTGAATGCTATACTGATTAGATCACATTCATAGCACCAGGTTCAATAGGGATAGATTTGTGTTTTGTGGAGTCTCAGCTTTATACAGTTCAGAGCTTTCTTTAAGAAAAGAATATACAGGGGCCTCCCCGGTGGCGCAGCAGTTGGGCGCTGTGCTGTGGAGCTGTTGGCCGTGGGCGATGCTGGTTAGACGCCCAGCCGGGGAGAATCCCACATGGTGCGGCGGACCTCTCCTGCTTCGCCCTCTGCTCCCCTCAGCAGTGTATCTCTGATATGCCTGTTCTGCTCCCCACTCTGTCTCTGGTGAACCTTCTCGCCGCCCCACGCCTCTGGCCTGTACCCCAGCTTGTATACATAAATAAAAATTCTTTAAAAAAAAAAAAAAAGAAAAGAATATACAATTCCCCTGCAGAGTTCCATGGTGGAGGAGGCTCGGTTATCTTCAAGATTCGACTCCACATATAACCCACTGCCTTTGCCAAGGAAGGCATTGCTGTGGAGGTATAATGGATGTAATATGGCTTTACAAGACTTGTGAACCACCATCATTCACCATAGCTTATAGCACATGGAATCTGTGAAGCTGTGAAAGCCTTAGATAAGGGCCAAGTCTCTGTGTGCCTGCATCCAACTGTGATGAGTAAGTGTATGTCAGGCCCATAGAGGCCCTTGGGGCTGACGACCAAATCAGCCTAGTTAAAATTGATGACAAGAAACCAGGGGACTGGATAGGCCTCTGTAAAATTAACAGAGGTTGGTTGCAGTTGCATGGGAGTTAAAGACTGTGACAAAGTCTCAGGCTAAGGGTATCCTCCAGGAGTACTTCAAATGCAAGAAATCAGCAAAGAAAAAACTTGCTCCATTTCTCAAAAACAACAACAAAAAACCTAACAACACACAATGCAAAAGGAACTACAAAATTCAAAAAAATCACAGCAAATTATAAATTGAAAAAAATTGCAAGTACCAGACATCAACAAATCCAAACTAATACCATGATTTAAAAAAACTGCCTAATATGTCTTTACATTACTTTTCTATATATTTTGACAGTATGTTTTTTTATTTCTTCATATGAAAATCATTGCTTTAATATTTTGTTCTACAGAGTTAATAGTTCTGTCTTCCCACTAGCACAGTCGAATTGAAAATTCTTTTTATTATGCTAGTTTTAAGAAGAGAAACTATTTTTAAGATAGTTTCTCTTTCCACTAGAAACAAGAAGTGTGCGTGTGTGTGTGTGTGTGTGTGTGTGTGTGTGTGTGTGTATGAGAGAGAGAGAGAGAGAGAGAGAGATCATTTTTGTGGACTAGTATAGCAATGATATCTGAAATGGACAGATCCAGAGGAATAATGAGTCTGGGCTTTTTGTGACATGTGACAGAACATAACTGAAACTGACCTGAGGATATAAAGAGGAGAGGATGTTTATTAGCTTCAGGGGTATAGCTCAAGTCAAATATACTTGCCTCCTGAGGCTCAAAGAACATCCTTCTGATTTCCTCAGTGTTCCCTCCCTAAAAGTTGGTTTCATTCACATGCACTGATGATACTAACATGTGATTGCTGGGTTATATCCTACCAAGTGAGTTATCCTTAGTTTAAAGGACTTCCTTTTCTGGATTGAACTAAAGCCCCAGAATGAATTCCTGGACCAATATGCCCATCTCAGAACCATTGCTGTGCCTTGGAATATAACCACTGGCCAACTCTGTGTAAGGATGGGAGGTGTCAGTATTCTGGAACTACGAAGCCTCATGTGCTAGAGGGAAGGGTAGTGCCGAAAGGAAAACTGAACCAGAGAAGAGGGAGAGATAGATAATATTGAGAGCACATACCTTGAAAGACCCAAAGTAACTGATAGCCATTATTCGGAGGGCCCCGAATGTGTTGGGACTTTCTCCTTATGGCTAGAGTTAATCTGCAAAATTGAGTAAATCTTTCTCATATTGGCTAAAGACCAATATGAGTGTGGGGATGTGGTGGGGGACCAATATCCTTATATTTCAGCGTTTTAAAAACTTTTCCCTAAGTGTCACTGAGTCAATGAAGATGTTGCAGAATAGAAAGCTGAAAATATTAATACAGTAATATTTATTTCTAGTGCCCTCTTTAGGCAAAGTAGCTCGGAGCGCTTTCAATAATCCATTTTTAATCGTGACCACACCCCGTGCAGGTGACATGAGTATTAACGTCTTGCCCTTGCAGCTGGGGAAACCGAGGCATGACACTCCTCCATTTAACTTTCTGGTGGGATTTCAGAAGAGTCCTGGCTGCATGACCTCAGAGGGTCTCCTCTTTGCTTCGCGGTGCCTGTCGGAACCCTCATGTCCTTCGGCGGCTCAGAGGGAGAGCAGCTGGGGCTCCGCCGCAGCCTGGAGGTTCGTCCTCCAATTAGCCGCACCCACTCCACTCTCCCGCACCTTCTCCAGGAAGGTCCAGCCTGCCAAGGTCTGGCTGTCCCTCCCGTCTGCTGCTCCCGTCTCCCAGCCCTCCCGACGTCCTGGGAGCCCCCAGCCCAGCGCCCCGCAGGGCGGTGCGGACAGATGCCGCCGAGGCTTCTAGCGGGAGGGGCGCGGGCGCCGCCAGAGGTGAGCCGGCCGGACCTTGAGTCTCCCGAGGGCCGGGGCCCGGGGGCTGGGGCGGGCACCCGGGCGCTCCAAGCCGGAGGAAGGTGGCGGCGGGCGGGAGGCCGGGCGAACGGGCTGGGTAAAGCGAGCGGGGGCGACGCAGACCCGCCGGCGCGCTGCTCGCGGGCAACGCCTGGAGAGCGTGCGGCAGGGAGCCGGGCGCTGCGGGGCCGCTGGGGGCCGCGCCGCATCCCGGTCGCCCAGCTCGGCAGTCAACCTCCTCGCGGCACCCGGGCACCCGGCACCTCCCGAGCGCGGCAGGAGACATGGCTTCGCGCGTCCCCGCCGCCGCCGCCGCCGCCGCTGACTCGACACAATCGGCGGGTCGCGCGGGGGGCGCGGCGTAACCCGGGGGTGGGCGGCGGCGCGGAGCCGCCTGGGGAGCTCCGAGTGTCTTTGGGCGCCCAGGAAGATGCCAGCACAAAGGCGAGCCGAAGCCCAGCCCGCTGCGGAGGGCGGCGGGAAGAGCCGCTGAGGGGCGCGCCCGACGCGCTCCGTTCCTGCGCCGCGTCTCTGTCGTCGCTGCCCCGGGTCTCGGGATCGGGGACAGCAGTGCGGGGCTCCAGCGCTCGGCTCCGTGGCAGCGGCCGCAGCAGCCAGGAGCTGCATGCGACGCGCGGCGGCGCCCCCGGCCGCCAGCTTTCCCCGGGGAGCGCGGACCGGCCTGAGGGCGCCGGGGCCGCTGGTCTGGAGGGCTTCCGGGCGCCCCGCCGCCCTGCGGCCCCGTACCCATCTGCAGCCTCCGGCAGCGGGCGCCGAGCCCCAGGTGAGTACGCGGCCCGCGCCGGCCCTCGCGCTGCAGGTACGGGACAGCGGGAGGTGGCTTTGTTTTCCTCCCTCGCGCCCCGGCGCGGTCATTCATTTGACATTTGGGCCTCACTGTCCTGAAACGATCCTGAGATTCGCTGGGATGTGTTTCTAGGTTTGGTTAGCCCGAGTAACTGAGACTTTTGGATCCATTTGAGCATCCCTTGTGGAAGAAGAGGCTTGTTTCCTTTTAGGTTTGGAATGTGTTGTGAACATCCTCGCTGGGGCTTGGGGCCTGGAGGAAACTGGGGCTGCAGATTTAGACGTAGACGTTTCCGAGGACGTGCAACTGCAGAGATTTGGCTCTTCCATGCCCTGTCTTTTCCTCTATTAACAGTGCTCAAGTGTTTTCCCTTGATTATTATTATTAATTTTAGGACCCTCTTTATGGGCACATTTATTTTTGTTAGAGTTGGAAGTGTTTGGAGACAATACAGGAGCTCACAGAGTTACAAGGGATCAATCGATGTTAAACTTCGGAAAGGGAAGCATCAGGGATCATCATAGATAGAGGTGGACTGTAAGCAAACTTCCCAGGGGCCTGTGGTCTTCCTGTACCGTGTTGTCCTAGAGTGAAGCAAACTGAATTCTCATTGTACATACACCTTTGTCAGAGTGTGAAACTTGTCCTGAATACTTTTCTATAGTTTGTCATTTAGAGGAAAAAATTTTCACATAATGAGCCCTCTATTAGAGCTAGTGAAATTTCAGTATTCTTTTTGCATTGCAAGTATAATTTTCATTTTATTGTTTCTCCTATTCCCTCAAGGGCTCATTTCTTCTGTTGCTTAGAGAGAGCTCCCTGCCCCCTCCCCCCCCCCCAACAGATGGCTATATGTTCTGAGAGGTTATCTTAAAATGACACTGATGTTACTTGTAAACAAAGAAGGATCAGTTATTAAGATTATCTTTGGAGTTATTAAGGCAAGAGGCCTAATCTGGATGGGGATATTGCTAATAGTGTGGAAATCTGGAGCTGGCTAATCTGTTTGGTCATCAGAAGATTCCTGCAGGGATTGTTTATATAGTGTGGGAGACAGATGGCATCCCTAAGATAAGAGAAGCCTTGCATAAAGGATCATTGTCTTCTTCAGAAATTATCCACTTCACTGTTAGGAGGTGGGGGAGGGTAGTGAATATAATTTTGATCTCCCAAAGGCAACTTTCTAACCTTACCACTATTCTGCACTATAATAAATTAATTTCTTCTTTCCTTGACATTTAAAAAGGCATCATTGAGCTATTTGTTTTGATTATTTCTTTGCCTTTAATCGTCATTATGTGAAGCTATTTAAGTGGTTATATTGAAAAAATATCTTTGAGTTTAAGGTATTATAGCACTTATGGGAGGATGACAGTCATAACTTTCTTAGCTCTTGTATACAAATACCCCCTTGGACTCAGACTCATAGTGACTCCTGGCTGAAAAGACTTAGTCTAAATGGCATGAGTTCAAAGGGACTTTTTTCTTCCCTCTCCCTGACTGGTATTCTCTAACTCCCATCATTTGCCCATAGGGTCTCAGCTATGGGTACTACTCTCCTTTAATGATTTCACAGCCTAAGATATTTGCTTACTGTTGCCTCCATCACAGCATCGAACAGTCTTTGGCAGTGAATCCTTATGAATGATTGTGGAGTCCAGGAAGAAGTCAAAGTCATTCTGAACATTTGAGACAAGCCAGCTGTGGTTTTTCTGTTCCTATCACCATTGTGGATTATTTATATGCTGTAGATTGCAACTAGATTACAAGACTCTTCTTCCCTTTTTATGAATGTGAGGGTAAATATTCCACTAAATTATTGTTCACCAGCCACAGGACTAAATTTGATCAAGAACATGAGCAATGTCTGATCCCTCTGAACAAGAAGTATGAAATAAAAGTAAGCATTGGCTCTGTTTAACTTGGGCAGTGCAATCTTGGGAGACAGACATTTTCTTACTGTTTTCAAAGACTTTTAAACCACTGACCTCAGCAAAATGCAAGGGAAACTAAAGTTACGCCATATAGTTGAGGACAGATGCTATAGCCTTTTCTTCTGGAGGAATGTGTTTTGCACCAAGATGGCTTTGGGCTCTCTCCAGTTTCAACATGTGCTCTGGCATCAATGAAAGGATCTAATATTCAAAATACTTTCTAAATCTGCTGCTGGTATCAGTGTGCCCTCTCACCAGGTTCATGTGTCTCTTGTGAAGTGTTCCTTTAAGAGAAACCTGAGGTACCAGGTATAAGGGCTTGATGTTCTCTTGGCCAGGATCTACATTCTAGTGTGTTGTTACCTGTTTTTTTTGGGGAAAAATGGAACTGGTTTTGCATGGTGTGTTGGGTAGGGAATGGCAGCATCGGGGGGAAAGCCTTTCCAGCTCCATTGCCAAAATGTAGGCCTGGCCTGAAAGAGACAGGACTATATTTAAAATTTGATTGACCTAGCAGAATCAGAAATTGCTTCTTTACAAATACAATGCCTTTTGTGTGGGAATATGACTGAGAGATTTAGGAAGATGACCAGATGTCCTGGTTTGTCTGCAACAGTGCTATTTTTATTCCTGACCTATCTTAACTATCAAACATATCCCTTCTCACTTTTAAAATTACCATGGTTTGGATGAAAAATTATACAGTCACCTAGAAATGAAGGAAACTTGACTGTTTTCTTTGCCATTCTCTCCAGACTTCAGATTTTGAGTCTTCCTTTATTTAGTTCTTTTATTTGCCAAATAAAAAGTGTAGGGAAAATGTATAAGGAAAAAAAGAAATAGCAAGGAATATAGAAGAATGAGGTGATTGATTGCTTGTCATCTATTTACGCTTATGGGAAGCAGAATAGTTTTATTCTTCAGTTGTTAGGTGTCTGCTATGGCAGTAAGCTCATGTTATTGTTGCCTCCAATCATGGTATCAATTAATTGAGGACTGACAAGAACTGGGAAAATGCCTGTGATTTGGAAAAGCAGCTTCAGCAAAACCTGTTTGCACTCCTGATGTATGTGTGGCTTTTGCAGAGAGAGTACAAGTTTCAAAATCTGGTATTTGGTCCAGTTTTTGCATATTTACTGAGCGTTCAGAACACAAGAATTGTTGTGAACACTTGATTCCACATTCTCCTAGTTTCCAAGCTCTCTGGGCCAGGAGGATAATAGAAAAGGCTTTGTGTTTTGTGTCTTTTCTTCTGACTGAAGTCTCGGGTTTGGGTCTCAGCTTTGCAGGCTTTATAGAGAAGAATGTGGTGTGTCTGCTCATCTTGTGAAAATTCTCATAGGCATTTGAGATCACACAGGTGATCTGGAGGGGCTTTGGGTTCCAAAGCTGGATACCTGAAACTTGTTGCACCTGCTTCTATTAGCAGTTGCCACACTCCTTTGCTAAAGAACTATTTACAATAGTTCACTAGCACTGTTGTTGCAATTAATTATGACTGTCATCTTTTCCATATCCGCTTCTCAAGAGCTTGGTTAGCACGCCTGAGTAGGGAAAAATATATGTGTCTTCTTTTAAAGTAGGATGACCATGCCATTATTTTTCTAGACACAGACACTAAGAGTAAAGGGGGATACTAAGGTGAAGGGAAATCAGAACACCAAATCCACACTGGGACCATTTCAGAAAAACTATGTTGTGTGGTTGTCTTAACTGTGGCCTAAGTCATTAGCTTTTATATGAAGCATACGCACCCAATGGAAAAATGTCTTTGCTCCTTCTAGATTTGTTCAGCATACGTGTTTATGTACGTGCATGCAATCATTGATCATATAGATGTATATGGATTAACATTAACCATTTAAGGCGCAGTTATTTGGAAAATTGTGACCTTTATCATTTCCTTCATGGATTGACATTTTACCTAAACTCTGTATCCAGCCTCTCCAAACCTTAAATCTTGTGTGGTTCTGTTGGTATAATTATCTTGCTTTAAAACCTTTGATGGCTCTGCATTTTCTATTTAATTCTCAAAGTAAGGTCTATGGACAGTTTGGTGGTTAGAAAGGGAAAGCAATGAGAAAAATTCATTCATTAATTCATGCAAGTACTGTTTATTGAATATATGTATGAGTCAGTCTCTGACTTAGGTAATAGGAATTGACCAATGGAAAAAACAAAGATCCCTGCCCTTGTGAAATTTTCATTCTGTGGGGATGGGGAGGAGTGGGAGACAAATAATAGACAAAGAAAGAGGTTAAGTTCTATAGCATGTTAGGAGGAGGTAAGTGCTTTGGGAGAAAGAGAAGGAAAACAAGATGGTTATGGTTGAGTAGCTTTCATGGAGAAAGAAACCTTAAGATTTAAAGGGAGGTGAGAAAAATTGCTCCTGCAGATACGTGATGGGGAGTGTTCCAGGGAACAGCCAAACTATTACAAAAGCCCGACAATGAGAATGTGTATGTATTCAAATATGAGAAAGAAGATCAACATAATGGGGTGGGGTGACCAGGAAGGAGTTGGAAACGAGATCAGAAAGATAGTGTAGGAGTGGCAGAGCCTGTAGAACCTTGAGATATGAGAGTAATCATGATTTTAGCAGAAATTCCATTTTCTCATTAAATATTTAAAATTGTGTTTGTACTGTGAAGAATTTACTGGTCAATATAGCTTAATTTTATGATTGATGCACTTCATCTTGGTTAATATGCTTTTTATGTCATGTGCTTATTGTTTATTTGTTAAAATAGTTGATTATTTGATTGTTGCTTGTCTCAAATTGTATTCCCATTTCACAAAAACAGATCATTGACTCAGAGTGGCTCATTGAAGTATGAAAAAAATGTTGAATATAG
The DNA here is from genome assembly GCA_004024925.1 of Scalopus aquaticus. Taxonomy (NCBI): domain Eukaryota; kingdom Metazoa; phylum Chordata; class Mammalia; order Eulipotyphla; family Talpidae; genus Scalopus; species Scalopus aquaticus. The sequence goes on along the minus strand of PVIJ01000219.1, from coordinate 296,615 downwards.
TAATGTAAACTTTGCAGTTCAGAATGTCATAAATATACTTAGTGAACTGAATTCAAATCCAAATATAAAATGTCAACCTGCATGTGTAAAAACAAGGGAATTCATCAGTGTGATGATTTCAGAACAGTAGATGGAATTGAAAAGTGCAAATGGAAGATTGTTTTTTATTGGACTTGTCTTTTATGCGCTCCTAATCCTCAGTCATGGCCTGTTATGAAACTTTGCCCAATAGTGGCATGAAGCCATTGATGTTTTGGTGTCATTTTCAAACAAAGCACAGTGGCTTCTCTGTTATACTATTGAAGTTTTCCAGGGCAAGCACACAATAATGCTTTCCATTACAAAATTACTGTATTGGATTGCTACAGGTAGGTAAGAGATTAAAACTCTAGTAGCATCATTAAAGGATCCTTGTACAAAAATAAGTACGAGTCATATTAGTGAAGAGACACTTGAAAACTCAGTTTGAAAGTTGAAGATAAACATTATTGTTATAGAGAAACCAGAAGTCATTGACAAAATTCATTTGTCAAATGACATAGTTGGCTGTTGCATAATATTGGTGGAGTAGAGTGTGGAAGATCTATTGCTATCAAGTACATGCTAGCAGATATTTCATTTTCTGCTTGGGTGAAACCATTGAGGTCATGCAGAGAATGAATCAGCTTTTGGCATTTGTTCAGGGAGAAGTGCTTGGTGATACTGTGTTCATTTATCACTGAAAGCTTTTGCTGTAAAGGAAGCAGTTTTTCTTTTGGTTAACTGTTATTTATGGGGTTGAAAAGTTGCTCAGGGGACAGGACTGCCAGGACACTCTTTTGTGTACAGATAAGAAGGTGATGCTTCGTGAAGAAAAGAAGTTGTACCTAGAAGCCACTCCACGAGTTACTGCTTCTCAAAGATGTAATGCCTTCTGTCTTGAGGAAATTTGAAAAGAAAGTGAAAATTAGATACAGCCAAATTGTAGGCCCTGAGCATGTGGGTGTGCTGTGCAAAGTGACAGGCAATGAGTGCAGACTGCTTCTCCACGCTCACCTGTGCTGGCTGGTAAGGGAAAGATGCTCAGATAACATCTTGTCTGTGGTATAAGATGTTTTTGCAGCAATGAAAGTGTTTCTTCATGACCTTGATTACAAATGATTTCTCTCAAATCAAGTGCAAACTCTAGGTCTAAACTCTGCCCACAGTGAACCATGTCAAGGACTGGGAGGAAATGAAGAATTGCTAACAAATGAAACAATCTTCAGACTATGAGATTTTTTTTTTTTTACTAGAGATAGTTGGAGGTCCACGTTGATCATAAAGGATTAAGGAGGTAATATTTTCTGGGATGGACAGTCTTTATATAATCAGGTCTCAGTGATTGATTAGAAGAATAAGAACACAAAAATATAGAAGTTGGACCAGTCATTTTGATGGGGAGAGGATGCAGTTGTATATTTGGTACTTGAGCGCGTGCAAGGAACTGTGGTGGGAGGAACCCAGGCTTTAGGATTTTGTGCTAAGATGCTGGGTGGCAGGTAGAAGAAGGCTGATAAGAACTACAATTGGAAATGACCTTTCTTAGATTTTTGCCCTAGGCATGGCTTTATTTCAGACAAATAGATCTGATACTCAAAGATATCCAGGATGTGATGCATGTTGCCTTGACCTAATCTAGATGAAATAAAGGCCTAGTGTTTTTGGATTCTCTTTGTGTAGGTTTCCCTTCACTTTCCCTCCCTCCTTTTCCCTCACTTCTTCCCTTCCTTCCTCCTTCTGTTTCTTTGTTCTTTCCTAATTTAAGTCATTGAGTTGACATCTTTAAACTAGAAGAGATGTTGAGAGTTCACTTCCTGTATCTCTGTCTGGCAGAAGTCAGTGGTGTTCAGAGCAAGAGGGCTAAGAGCCTCCAGGTGAGGGAAGATCTGTTCCTTCCTTAGCTAGCCCACTCTAATGTAGAACATCCAGTTATAGCACACATTTCAATTTGAACCCTCATTCTTCAGTTAAGATGTTTTCCACTTTGGGGGGACTCCAATGTTGAAATCCTTGTCTTTTGTCTAATATCTCTTCTATTGTGATGGCATTATTTAATTCTAGGACAGAAGTCATTCATGATTATTCATTGAACAGACATTGAGAGAGAGCCTTTTATGTGCCAAATTGTATGCTAAGTGAGAGGCATAAAAGAGATTAATATTTAGACATGGCCTTATCTAGATAAAGCAGGGGATCTAGTAGGAGACAGACAACAAAGATATGAATAAACAAATATATATACACACACACATGTGTATAATTATATATATAATTGCAAAGCAAATGTGACAAAAATGTTACATATGTTAAATCTTGTTGGTGGATAATGGTACATTATATGAAATTCCAAATATACTTTTGAAGTGCTTTATAGGAAAAAAAAAATAATAATGGGATGTATGATAAATGCTTTGTAGAGGGGGACTTTGACAGAGAATGGAGTATTGCAGATTTCCTTTAGACAGAGTGGTCAGGAAAGACTTCAAGTGTAATTTATCACTTGCCTATATGAGAGGGACGAGGACAAGTTGGACAGAGTTCTCAGAAGACTCACAAAGATGATTGATAATAGAGTTGAAAATAAGACCTATGAGAGCAATCAGTCTCCAAGAACCGGGGATGCTGAGCAGCAGTGGATTTTAACCTGACGCAGTGATTTAGGTTATCTTTTCCTTAAATCTGTAGGGACTTTTACACATCCACATTCTCTGTATTCATTTCCCATGGTCAATAGCAGGTTAGGCAATTAATTCAGGTTAGAATTACATGTTAGAAGAAAACTGAAATTTTGTCCTTGTAATTAGGAAAAATTGAGAAGGACCTGAGAGGCAAACAAGTTCAGCCTTCCTTTGAAGAAATTTCTCTTTAGTTTTCTTGACAGAAGTGCTTCAAGTTTCTCCTCCATTTGGAATGAGGTGGTGGTGAGTGGGGCAGTACTTTACATCCCATGAGTACCTCAGGGTCATCTCCATTTTGGTACTTTTGCCAAAGATAGCTCTTCCCACCCGGAATGCTCACCAAGTCCACCTACTCTTTCAGGCCCCATATGTTGCCCCTGTATACAATTTTAAAATGATGTTTTCATCATTCCATCCCCTGCCCCCAGTTTAACTTTTCTCAAGATTATGGAGTTAGGGCCTCCCTGGTGGTGCAGGGGTTAAGTCTCAGTGCTGTCAAGCTGTCGCCAACCAATGAGGCATGACTTTGATCCCCTGCCAGGGGCTAACCCAGATTGTATGGCAGACCTCTCCTGTCCTGTCTGCTGCTCCCTTCAGCAGTGCATTTCAGTAGATCTGCCTGTTCTGCTCCCTGCTCTGTCTTTGGTGAATCCTCTTACCACCCCACACCTCTGGCCTACACCCCAGTTCTTGTAAGCATAAATAAATAAAATAAATCTTTTAAAAAAAGATTATGGAATTCCTAAAAGTAAATAAAGCTTCCTTTGTCAATGACTGGCAGTAAGAATGGGGAGAGAGAGATGGTATCCTAATCTGGGAGAGCATAGAGGAAAGTGCGTTTAGTTTTGACATTTTCCTCCCAGATGCTGATATGCCACGCCCTTGGGAATCACTATATAATAACAATCAATATCTTAATCATATGATACTTTAAGTAGTGCACTAGTGATTTTGTTTCCTATTAATTTTTTTGCCAGCTGGATTTTAAGTACTCCGAGTATATGGAAGCCTGGCTGGTACCTTTGTATAATGTCCAGGACAGATCATGAAGTGACTATACAAGAACAACGCCTTATGGCTGATGGAACCGTCTGTATCTTTCTCACGGACCGTTATAAAAGGAGGTTATTTATATAAATCAGATATTAAGTTGGCACAGATGCTAAAACATTAATGTTTTTGTAGTTTTAAAATGGCAGAAAGTCAAGTCTTGAAGGTCTAATTCATTCAATAATTCTCATCTCATCTCAGAAACCACCTTCCTTTATAAATCTTCTAACTTCTTGCTATTCAACATGTAGCCCACAGATTGGCAGCATCAGCATTACCTGGAAGCTTCTTGGAAATGCATAATTTCAGGCCCCATGCCAGACCTACTGAACCAGAATCTCCATTTTAACAAAATTGCCACATGTGTTACATGCACACTAGTGTTAGAAATGCATTGTTTTAACATACCAGAATCCAGAAATTTAGCAGGAACAGTTTTCTTCAGAGAAGCTGGAAATGAAGATCTTATCAGTCTATAGGTGATATTCTCAGTGCTTTCTGCCTGTGGTCTGGAAGTACACTTTTCTTGTAGGAGCTTGCCAGGTTAGAAGATGTCTTTGTAGGAGTGCTCTGGAGTGATCTGGTAAGTGGATGATACTTAGATGTTAGACAAGGTAATGATTATAGGAAATCGAAGCAGTTACTGGAAAGAGAAACTAGGAGAGCTTGGCAAAGGTAGAAGATAGCCATGCAACCTGAAACCAGAGATAAGAGAAGAGGTCTTCCCTTTATGATTGGAAACAACTTACTACTCTCTGGTCTTAGATTCATCTCAAACTCCCATGCCTCAGAGACAGGGAGACCAGCTGGATGTGCTATGCATGTGTATGGAGACTTTGTGGAGTGGCGAGGATCCTGGAGAGGCTTTCTTCATCAAAGGAAAAGAGATGTTATCACTTAGCTCACCGAGTTGTTGCAACTTGGGAAGTTGGGTTCAGCATGGCCAAATCTTTAGATTTTTCAGATGAAGCTAAAATTGTAAAGCATCTCTTGAATGTTATATGTTGATAATTAACATATTTTTAGAACAGCTCAGGCCAAACAGAATTCATGTGCTGCCTTCCTCTGTTGTGTGGCCTCTATTCTGAACAATAGAACATATGAGGTGGTGTTATATGCGATCTTTTCAGTGCAAGGCACCAAACACTGGTAGAGGTGTTTAGTCCTACTAAGGGTAATTTTTGATCTTTACTAAGTAAAATAAATAAAAGGACCTAAAAGAGGAGCAGCATTTGCTTTGATGACCTTACTTAAATATGTATCTGAAGAACCTCAGTAACTAATGGCTTCTGAAGGAAAGTTAGGTGCCTAAAGGAACAAAGCTTAGGTCCTGTAAAATCTGAAAAGAAGCAAGTGTGGGTATGGATGAGAGTGAGGAAATGGAGACACAGAAATTATTAGGCATCTTGGAGCCTGGATCACACATGACAATAGGGAAGTCAGGGGTAAGAGGCTGCTCTGCAACTTGGACCTTCTTGTGCTGGGAGAAAAGTGTGGCTGGAGCTGGAAAGTGAGTCCACTTATCTTCAGCATTTGGTTGTTAAATTAAATTGCTCATATTGAAAGTTTGCAGGAATTGGGTTTTCAATTAAAGTTTATCCTGGTAAAATTAGCATTTTATATATTTTGAGAGTGAAAATTCGGGAGCGGAATCAAAATTCTTTCCAGAGGTTTATTATTGATTGCTAAAAACGAAATTCTTCAAGAGTCAGAACTGTTTATTGTTATTATTTTTTGCATCCCCATCTGCACAGTTCGGATCAGTGAATGTTTGTTGACCTATACTACTACAAAAATAAAATATAATTTATTTACTATCTTGGTAAGTCATTCTGCTGGTATTCACCTTCTTTACTGGTAAAAAAATAGGAGTTTTACTGAGAAATAATTCACGTATTATGAAATTCATCATTTTATAGTATGAATTGGGTTTTAGTATAGTCACAAAATTGGGCAACCATAACCACTATGTAATTCCAGAGTCTTTTAGCACTCTTCAAGAGAAACCTATTAACCATCAACAGTACCTGTCACTTCCTATGTCCCCTACGTTTGACCCTTGAAACCACGACTCTGATATTTCTATTGAGTTGCCTAGTCTAGACATTCCATGTAAGTGAAATTACATGTCATTTTTAATGACTAGCATCTTTCACTTACAATAATGTTTTCAAGCTATATTCATGCTATAACGTGTCAGCATTTCACTTTTTCTAATGGCCACATAAAATTGTATTGTATGGCTTTACCATGTTTTATCTGTTAATGGACATCTAAGATGTTCTCACATTTTGGCTATTTTGAATAATTCTGCTATGAGCACTTGTGTAAAAGTTTTAGTGTACATATATGTTTTCATTTCTCTTAATTATACATCTTGGAGTGTAAGAAACTAAATTTTATTTTTTTCATATTGGCATTTATGGTGCCATAACTACCCTGTTGATTTTCTAATTGTTCTATCCTTTATGGGAGGTAGAATATTAGTATCTCCAATGATTTGTTTAATTATCTATTTTTCCTTTCAACTCTGTCAGTTTTATTGTGTATTTTACAGTCCTGTTGTTAGGTACACAAATGTTTGTAATCATTATATCTTCCTTTTGAATTGACCCTTTTATCATTAGAAAAACAGCCACCTTTTTCTCTAGCACAATTTTTTGTCATAAAGTCTGTTTTGTCTAATCTTATTATTGCGCCTTCCCTGTTTTTTGGTTACTGATGCATGGTATATATTTTTTTCATTCTTTTCCTTTTATGCTATTTGTGTTTCTGAATCTAAAGTGTCTCTTTTAGACAGTATGTAGTGGGATCATTTAAAAAGTGTATTCTAATCTCTGTCTTTTGATTAGAGTGGCTGACTGGCGTGTTTAATTTATTTATATTTAATGTAATTATTGATAGTAGAATATGTATTTATTTTTTTTGCTACTGGTTTTGTGTATGTCTCATGTCTTTTTTATTCTTTAATTCCTTCATTATTAGTTTATGATGTGTTTCCACTTTTTTACCCTTGTTTTTCTGGAAAACAGAATTTTCAAAGGTATTTACTCTGTTGTTTCTAATGATATTGTATAATACTTTTTGAGATACTTTCTTAGTGGTTGCCTTAGTGATTACAATGAACTTTTTAATTTAAAATGATGATGTTCGGGTGAATTTCAAAAATATACAAAGCTTTACTACAACAAAGCTCCATTCCTGACTTTATACATTGAGTCTATCACAACACTTTTATTTTTGCAATTGTCTCTTAAATCAAGTAACTAAAAGGATTATAAACAAAAGTACATCTATACTGTCTTTTTTTTATTATTTATTTATTTATTTTTTTATTTATACATACAAGCTGGGGTACAGGCCAGAGGCATGGGACGGTGAGAGGTTTCACCAGAGCCAGAGCGGGGAGCAGAACAGGCAGATCAGAAATATACTGCTGAGGGGAGCAGCGGGTGAGGCAGGAGAGGTCTGCCGCACCATGTGGGATTCTCCCTGGCCGGGCGTCGAACTCGCGTCGCCGCTGCCAACAGCTCCACAGCGCAGCGCTTAACCACTGCGCCACCAGGGAGGCCCCTATACTGTCTTTTATTTTTAACTGTGTACTTGGTTTTACTGATTGTCTTCATTTCTTTGTGTGAATTTGAGTTAATGTTTGGTGTTTTTTGTTTTAGTTTTAGGATTCCCTTTAGTATTTCTTGTAGGATAGATCTAGTAGTGACAGATTGTTTCAAGTTTTGCTTAAGGGGAATGTCTTCATTGTGCCTTCATTTTTGAAGGATACTTTTGCTGGATATAGAAGTCTTAGTTGACTTTTTTTTTGTTTTAGATTTTTTTGAATATGTTATTCCACTCTCCTCTTGTCTTTCTAGTATTTGATGAGAAATCAGTTGTTAATGTTATTGGGAATTCTTTTTATGTGATGAGACTTTATTCTTGCTGTGTTTGTCTTGACAAACTGAGTCTGTACCCATTACACAATTCATAATTTCTCCCTCTTTAATTAGAATATGCAGTATTTTTGTGATTGGCTTATTTCATTTAGCATAATATCCTTGAGGTTCATCCAAGTGGTCACATGTCAGAATTTCCTTCATTTTTAAAACTGAATAATAGCAGCCTCCCTGGTGGTGCAAGGGGTTAAGTCTCAGCACTATGAAGCTATCTGCAGCTACTGCAGCATGAGTTTGATTCCCTGCCAGGGAGCTTTCCAAATGACTCAGCAGACCTCTCCTGACTTGCCCGCTGTTCCCTTCAACAGTGTATTTTAGTTCAGTCTGCCTGTTATGCTTCCTACTCTGTCTCTGGTGAATCCTCTCACCCCCCTCCCCCCACCACGCACCTCTGGCCTGCACCCCAGCTCTTATATGCATAAATAAATAAATCTTTAAAAAAACAAGACTGAATAATAGTCTGTTGTGTGTATAATTCACATTTTGTTTATCCGTTTACTGTTAGTAGACACTTGATTTCCATTTCCATCTATTCACACTTGTGAATAATGTTTCTTTTTTTTTTTTTTAAAGATTTTAAAAATTTATTTATACGTACAAGCTGGGGTACAGGCCAGAGGCGTGGGGCAGCGAGAGGGTTCACCAGAGACAGAGTAGGGAGCCGAACAGGCAGATCAGAAATACACTGCTGAGGGTAGCAGCGGGTGAGGCAGGAGAGGTCTGCCGCACCATGTGGGATTCTCCCTGGCTGGGTGTTGAACTTGCATCGCGCGTGCTGCCACAGCTCAGCGCTCAACCGCTGCGCCACCAGGGAGGCCCTGAATAATGTTTCTTGAGCATAGTATACAAATATCTGAGACTACTTTCAATTCTTATAAGATTGTTTTCTTTTTGTTTTGTGTGCAAGCATCTCCAGAAACATTCAACTTCACAATTTCTAAAAATAGATTAGTAAAATTTAATGAGCTCAGATTTTGCTATATAATGTATTCTTTATTAGACACAACTGAATCTTATTTTCTAATTCTTCCCAGACACATATGTTACCTCACTTGTTCTCCAGTTTTTAGACTGGTAAATGACTTGAAGTCATTCCAGTGGTTAGGAAATGAATAAATTAAAAAATTTCATCTGAATTACAAAATTCAGATTCCTAGGTGAAACCTTACATTTTATGTTTTATTATTTTTTACATGTCTAAATAAAACAATGTAAGCATGAGAATTATTGCAGTTTTTTGAATAAGCAGCCAACATAGCATTTCATAGTCTAATTTTACTGAAAAATAAGCAGGAAAGTAACAGTTTAGTCATTGAAGTAGATGTGACTGTCATACAGTCTTTGTACATCTAGGGAGCAAATCCAATACCTGCACCATGAAGCTAACTAGACTGTAAGGATTCTAGCACACTGAATCTGACTTACACTTCCTAATGGATTAGCTGCTACCAGCTTCAGTCAGTCAATATTGTACCAAAAATGCTAGGTATGCTAGTTGTTTAAGAAAAATCAGTAATTAAAATTTTTATGTGCAATCTTATTTTAAAAAATGGGCAATAATTTACAAATGTAAATAAAACATTATGCTGCCCAATCAAATACATTTCCGAGCTGTACTATTATTGTAATTGAGGTGGAGAAATTTATGAATTCGGAGGGCAGCCAGTTTTATAGATACCATATAAATGATATGTTTATGATAATGGAGCAAATTGAATAAAATTATTATGATAATAATATTTCCAATGTTGCAAGTGATGGCAAGAACCATTCCACGGATCCATTTTATTTTACAGTTAAGGAAACAAGTCCTTACAAAGTTAAATGACTTTCCATGTTTGCAATAATATTTACTAAGTTTTTTGCAACCATGCATAGACAGCTAAGGGGTCACATGCCAGCTTCTCCTCCTTAAAATGCATTTAGTTCTTTCTTGAGTTCTTATTAACAGTAACTTAGATTTATATGAAGCTTTTCCATGTGCTTTCACTGATGTTATCTCCTATTATGATAATCACAAGTTTTAATACAGATGTTATTCTCATATGGCAAAAGAAGAAATTGAGTCCCAAAGAAGTTTCATGACTTTCTTAAATTCACATAGCTAATTGGTAAAATACAGTGTGTTCACTATACTCTCCCCTATAACCTGATAGTTACACTGACACAATAGGCACAGCTAGGGACTTGGTCATCTGGGATATAAGGTCACTTAGTGATGGGACTGATATTAGGAGCTAGTTTCCTTATTTGTAAAATTCTTCCATCATAGCAGGAAGATAAATATGACAAATTTCCCAAGGAAAAATATACAAATGCTTAATACACCATAAGGATAAAAAAATATCTTGTAGAAAAAGTAGACAGAAGACATTTCTTGGATAAGTTTTGGTGTTTATCAAGGAGAAGGTGACATTTGAGACAAAATTTTTATTTCTCCATTTTTTCTAAGCAAGTGCTTTTTTAGGCTCTTTGTTTCTTACACTTATTTTTATTCATATTTCTAGTCTCTGTGTTGCAGTAGATGGGTGTGGGTGAAACTAACTACTGTGATTTTTTAAGTTGGCAGCACTGTTTGAGATGCTTTTAGGAACTAAAGTGTCATGTAATGGGAATACAAAATGTCTACCATATTGTAGAACTTTTTATTTAGGTGCATTTGAGTATTATAATGACTTCCCAATTTTTAAAAGAAACACATATATGTAACTTGACCTTGAATGAAACTCTAGCAAATCCTTCAGTAAATTTGGAATTGAAAAGATAATGAGAGAGAGGACAAGTGAAGCAAAATATGCAAAACATCTGATTAAAACAATGAGACACTAATAAAGGAAATATGTTTGAAATGATGTATTTCATTAATTGTTTTATTTTTAGATATGTGTTATGGTAACGTGAAAGATTTTCGGGATAACTATGGTATACAAGATTAAAAATTTGTTTTCCTCCCAGTTTTAACACATAAAATATTCCATTTCTCAATTTTCAGTATATGAGAAGACTTTGTTAGTGCTTTCTATTTAATTCATACTGTGGAAGAGATGAAATTAATCTAGAAACAGAGTTATTAGGCATCTTATTACTGATGTTTTTATTATGTAAAGTAAGGAAACATCCGACTTTCTCCACAGATCATTAGTAGTTCCAGGATTTTTTTAGTGTCAATAGCCCATATCAATTTTAAACAATTAATTCTGCTTGAACACCTGCAATTATAGAACTATCTAATCCATGAACTTTCCATCTAATGACTTTAGAGCAATAGTTTCTATGTGCATGTTGTCCAGTCTGCCTTATGGGTTGTTTCTAGTGACAGGTTTGCCCACTATTTTGCTGTGATTACCAAGAATCACCAGTTTATGGCCATTTTCATTTAGCAACAGCCTTCTCATTACCCCTAGCACCCAGTTGCTAAAGCAGTGACTCTATTTCTGTTACGGTATTTGTGATTATTTGGGTATGAGCTAAGTTGGTGTAATGTATACTTCCCTGAAACAGTAAAGATGAAATTTTATTTCTTTATTATTCTTAAGTGATAGGCAGATAGTCCAGGATGCAGAGGTGACTGCAGCACTGCTTGTTTCTCTTATGTTGCTGTTCTTCTTTCCATTAGAAGGCTGTTGTCATCTGCATGCTTATAGCTGCCTCGATTCCATGATTGTGTACCAAACTGTGAAAAGGGAGAGAAGCACAGGACAGGGATATTTCCTCTATCACCTGTATCTTACCTTCTATGGGTGAAAATTGAGTCTAGGACAACACCAGGACTGAATTGGGGGCTGGTTGATATACACTTTTGCTGGATGGCCATATGCCAGCCAAAACTCTTTACTAGGAAAGGAGAAAGTAGATTTTGGGTAACACCTTGCAGTCTGCCACAGCTCTTTAACTTTTCTGAATCTTAGTTTCCTCACCTCTGAAATGGTGATATTAATAGTATCTACCTTAGAGGGTTATCTTGATGGTTAGGTTTTATATATATATATATATATATATATATATATATATATATATATATATATATATATATATATATATATATACACATATATGTATGTATATATACACACATTATTTTCTGACTTAGAAAATGCACTCAATAAATGTTAGTTTTTAACTATGAAGATATTTTCAAATGACAAAAATAACTACTATTTTTTGTTTTTTAAATCCTTAAATAATTCTTAAACGATGTTTATTTTGCTTCAGGAAAATAACACTATTTAAAACAATAAAAGACCCTCAACTAAATATATGGAGTCTACAGACATGATACAAACATAACATCTTGACTTTTTGTTTTAGCTTATTAAAAGTATTATTAATGGAACATCACATACTATTTCTTAGAATGGTTTTAATGTAGATAACACATAAGTAGGTTTTGAGGTAAGTAGTCCATTAGAGTAATTTAATTTCCCTTGCAAAAAGTTTAGTTAGATTTACTCTTAAAATGGGTCATCGCTAGAAGCAATTCACTTATTTGGCAAGATATTCTTAGCATATGGATTTGCTGCAGAAGTGAGAATTCTAAAATACCTCTGTAATTTTAAAAGCTTTTTGGATATTTGGTGGGGGAGATAAACTATAAAACCTTTTGTTAATTTAAAGGAAATAAAAATTTCTTTATTATTGATATTTTTAAACATGCAAAAGTAGAGAAGACTTACTAGTACTTCATAGAGCTTCATTTTGAAAGTAGGGAAATTTCTTTGGTTAATAGTATCATGAATATTTGAGTACACTGTATTTATTTGCCATTAATAGTTAGAAAGAAACATTTAAATCCAAAAATTGTTATCGTTAATCTTTCATAGCCAATTATTATTTTTTTAAATAAAAAAAGATAATTTTATTTGGGTTTTGGTTTCCTTCTTTATTAATTTTATCCTGTCAGTTGCTAAGGATCATTTACTAATATTTTTATTTTTTATTTTTATTATTTTTTAAAGATTTATTTATTTATACATACAAGAGCTGGGATGTAGGCCAGAGGTGTGGGGGAAGGGGACCATGAGAGGATTCACCAGAGACAGAGTGGGGAGCAGAACAGGCAAATTGACTGAAATACACTGCCAAGGGGAGCAGCGGGTGAGACAGGAGAGGTCTGCTACACCATGTGGGAAGCTCCCTGGCCGGGTATCGAACTCGTGCTGCAGTGACTCTGGATAGCTTCATGGTGCTGTGACCCATTGCACCACCAGGGAGGCCCCTCATTTACTAATATTTTCAAAAGAAATTCTGAGAAGAAGCCAGCATTTGGTCACATAATAAAGATGAAATATGGTGAGGCAGTTTAGTCGGGACTTTTCATTAATTTTGTGAAATTGTATGTTAACTTGCTTAAAACTAGTCTGTTTCTATTGAAAATGTGTTTAAAGTTGAACTTTAAATCTATTTGTGTATTACTATCCTAATTTCTTTGATGAGAAGGGCATAAGAAATAAACAAGTGAAGAATATTTTCTTTTTTTGTTTTTGTGATTTAGGATTTCTAAAATGTGTTGCATAAGAATTCTTTGATTTGCTATTTCTCAGGCAAAATACAGAAGAGGACGTGTGTTTTTACTTTGTCATCATCAGTTTTATATTAAATTTCTCCAATTTAGGTTGCATTTTATTAATTTAATCTGAAGCTTTTGGTACTTTACTTTTTGATCTCTGGAATCGCTGCTGGCTTATTTTTTTGAGCAAACTTAAGGTGATCTTTGCATGCAGTAAGGCAGGAATGGAATTATGTAGCCACCAGCTTCGTAAACACCTAGGATGGACTTTATTGTTAACGTGGGAATGGGAGCATAGAGCTAAAGTCAGGTTTGAATTTTGCCAAAGATTTTTTCTTACTATCGCTGAAGAAACACTTGGAATACTTACCCTCCACCCCCTAAATGAAAACACAGAAACAGAAATTGGCATTCAGCTATTAATGATTTATCTACTGGACTATCCTGATTATTAAAGTTTTAATGCTTTATTTTACCTTTAAATATACTTTTATTACAACAATTTTTATAAATTTGGAATATTGAATGCATAATTCAGAGGTGATTATAATTGCTACCAAACACCAAGGATAACTTTTTACAGGAAATTTATCTAAATAGGAGACTTGATATTGAAAACCCACTTTGATAGAAAAGATAAGGCTGAGCGGGGAAAATCAATGAATTTTTAATAACAATTTTTCTCTTTTTTTCTCTCAATTTTTAATTTTGAAAAAACTATTAACTTTGAAAAACTTGAGAAAGCGCTCATATTTAATAAAATTCTGTTACATTTAATCTTTTCTACAAATGTGTATTTTCATGAACTTAAAAAAATAAGTTGCAGATACCATTGTATTCAGTCCTAAATACTTCCATTCTTCCTAAGAAAAAAGATACGTTCCAACCACTGCCAGTGTTACTGTTATTATCACTATTGTTTGACCTAAGAAAATTAACCACAATTCCATCCTATCATCTCATGTATATTTTATGTTGAAATATCCACAATTAAAAACTTATTCAGTAAAAAATCCAACAAAGTTTTATGCATTGGCTTGATTGTCTTGTTTCTTCCTTTTGTTTTGTTTCAAGACATGGATTGTTTTGAAGAGTTTAGACCAGTTGTAGTATGTTCCACATTCTGGATTTACCTGTTTATTTCTCTGGATTCAGGTTGAACATTCCTGGCATGAAGCCAGGTGAGGTGATCCCAGTTACACCATCACACCTGGAGGAACATGAGGGCTTATGATCCTGTTGTTGGTGATTGTGGAGTGGAATCACTTGGTTAAGGGGCAGCTGCCCTGGCTTTCCCGTATACATGCACATTTATTTTTTTATTAGGAGATAATTTGTGGGGTGATCCTTGAGATCATGTGGTACCCTTTTCCTTTATAATCTTTCCCCAAGTGCTTTTTAGCATTTTGTAGGTAGTTGTTGCCTGAATCAGTCACACTCGAAATTGCCAAAGGAATATATTCTGTCATTCCATTTTCATTTAATAGTTGGCATTCTGTAAGAATTTACTTTCCTCAACCCTTCCCTACTCCATGAATGTGGATTTGTGGATTTTTAAAATTAAATGTGTTTTAATTGATTATTAGCATTACACTTTTAAGTGCAGCAGTTTTCCTAAGTCTGGCTTTCCTTCAAGCCAGCGGTCTGTGCTTTACATATGATTCCTATAGTCTTTCAGTACTTCTCAGATTTCAGGAATACGTATTTTTAAGTGAGTTAAATAAAGTTATATTTATTTTATAAGCAAAGGTATCCTAGTCATTTTACACAATTAAACTAGTATCCGTCTATCACCAGTTGTTTGATAGAAAGGTCTTCATTTCTGTAGTTTACTAATATGTGTATGTAAGGGCAGGAAAGACATCAGGAGCACGGGTTCTCTGTGGAGCTGCACAGATGGGTCAAAATGAGGAAGGGAAGAGTTCTGGAGCCCTCAGTTGCTTTTCATGCTTTTTAATGGCCTCTTGCAGGGAGGCAACCAGGTACAAGGCAGGTAGGGTGGCCGGGGGCCAGGAGGCTGCCAGGGCCTCCCAGCCCCTGGCAAATCTTCACTCTCTTGGGCTCTTTGGTGGCATCTCGTGGCCTTTGCTTCTCCTCTGCCTCTCACTTCTGCTTCTGTTTCTGCTGCTGCTGCTGCTGCTTATAAGCCCAGTCTCTGGCTCAGGTGTGCCCATTCATGTACGCCCACTCCCTGTTACAGGTGCCCGCCATCAGGCATGCGCGTAGGCCTGCAGAGGTCCATCATTGATGGGAGGGTGGAAAAACATGACAATTCTCACTTACCCTACAATCCACCCACTAAGGTTTTTTTTGCCATACAATTTACACATTTGATATGAACATGACTCGCAGAATTAAACAATGCAGCAAAATAGCAAAATACAAATAAGCCCAGGCAAGGTACCAACCTATGGCCAAAAGACAAGATTATTGGCACCAACCGATGATCCACCAATTCATGTTGCTGAAGGCACTGCTCGTTCGAGGTGGGGAACCACACTGCATTCACCTCCAGGATGCACTCAACTCTCGAGATTGGCAATACTCTCTTTGGGGGGTTATCACCCAATCTCCAGGGGTACTCTCTACTGTCATCTAACACTTGGCTTTCATAGCCACCAATGTGACGCACAAACCCCTGCACTCAGGCCAACCCTTTGCACGTGTGCATAGGTTGGGGATCCATGGAGACAAGCTCCACATGTGGCCTCTCTTGGGTCCCCTCTTCGGCTGTGGTCACCACCACCATCCACGTTCCCCACCCATCCCTAAGGACCGGCTTCTCGGCACCTCACCCTATTCAATATTGAACAGGGCATCACACACAGGTGATTTTAAGAGACTCACCGGCCTTCATCAACCACTTCTCAGCCACTTAACAGCCTGCTCAGGGCTTCCCAACCTTGGCACCAGCTTTTGCCTTAAGTTGGCTTTTACATCTCCTCTGCCTGGCTGCAGAGAACTTCACACAAGCCTGTTCTCATGCCTGCCCCTTCCTCTACTCTGGCCGTTGCCTCTCTGAACTGTGCCCCTGGGAGTGCCGGGCAGCACACAGGCTGCTTTTGGCCACCGAGGCCCAGTGGTCACTCCCCGATTCCCATCCTCTGGGATGTACAAATACCTTCCATTCCCAGGGTCCCATGGTCATAACTTAGTCCAAGCCCATCAGTACTTTACTTGTTTGATGAGTCTCCTGCCTTGGGTACGTAAGCTGGTCCTTGCTGGCCATCTCCTCCTCCATCAAGGTCTTGTCCTACAGCTCCTGGACCTTGTCCGCCTCCTGTGCTCAGCGTCCTCAGCTTTTTCTCTCAGCTCCCAGACTCTGGTCCATCTCTTGCACATCTGTGGCACCTCCAGCATTGTCCAGCTCACGATCTGCCATCTCTCAGTCCCTCCTGAGGTCTTTAGAGGGTTCCATACCTGGCTGCATCTAACCATCCTGCTGACTATGCCATTTGTTGTGCAACCACCCTAAACCCAGCAGGTTCAGCATTTGTTGAAACAGACTTGAACCATTAGTCGTTGCCATATCCGCCGAATCTATCGCACTTCACAACACACTTCCACACACCTCCACGCCTACCACACCATACCACTGTTCTCTGCTGCTGCTTTTTACCTCAGTCTTGGCTCAGGTGCACCCACCCACGCAGGCCCATACCCCACTCCAATTGCCCGCCATTGGGCATGCATGCAGGCCTGCAGAGATCCACTGAGGGGAGGGCAGAAAAACCTGATAATTTTATCATTACCCTACAGTATATAACTGATTTTTAAGGATTATAAGCATCTCAAGGACAGTTTTTGCTGCATTTCTCAAAGAAGACCCTTTTCTGATTTTTGATTCAGAATCAAACTCCTCTGAATGCTACCTCCTGGGACCCTCTGTGGTCCCAGAGACGCAGAATAACATGGATGCTTAAGATAGAAAATAACTCTTCTCTCATGTATCTCTGCTCTGTCTACCCCCCTCCTCTACAGTTTGGAAATATAGTGTTTACTGATGCTTATTTTTCATTATCTTTCCCAAATTTTAATCAGAATAGCTTCTACTGCTTCTCTGTCATTCCTTTTTACTTCCTTTTTCTATTACCAACCTCCATTTAAGCATTAACCACTGATACTGCAATTGAACAGTTCACATAGGTAACACATAATGGGAAAATATCATTAAAATTTAAGTACAGAGGCCTTATCAGTATGCTGTAAATTGTATTGAAATGGAATCCTTCTTTTGTGAAGTCCTGATGTAAGTAATTTCACTTCTGTATACCTTTAAATATGTGTAAGAATTTCAGTTTCAATACATAGCACTTACATTGTTGTTTTTTAATTTGCTTGGAGATTGGGAAGGGTGGAGGGGAGAAGGAAGGAGCTGACCAGGCTGACATTATCCATCAATCCTTTGTATTTGGATATTCTGGTTAACCACCTATGGATCTCATCAGCACATTGTTATTTGGGCTGCATTTCTCTCTTCTTGACTTCAAGATTGTTTTAAGAGACTCAATTACCTTCTGAAATCCAGGTATGTGATCTAAAGCATTGTCAGGATGCTTTACACCACATACCTGTAAGCCTGTCAAAAAGGAAATAAAGTGGTGTAACTCAATCTTAGCAAAACCATGCTGTTTTATAGTGAATACCTGTTTTTATTGCCCCTAAATTTTCACAAACCACTTATTCAGCAAGCTATTTCAGGGCAGGAAGCCAAACTGTGATTTTTAGTAACTACTGTTCCTCTTGACCTTTGTCAGCCCTTTCTCTGTAGCTGGATTTTGGCTGTGCTGCTGAGTAAGGTAAAACTGATCAAGAAATCACTGTATGGACTGCTTGTATGGAAAATTTTTCTTTAAGGGCCCACCACGAAGATATATATATATATATATATATATATATATATATACACACACACACACTCTGTTTTGAGAAAAGCTGACTTAAGAAACTAATTTTCTGGAAATACCTGTAAATCATTTCTGCAAAAGAGGTCTTGTCACTGAACTAATAAAATATGGTTTTTTAAGATTACCTCAACAAAAGGAACACATAATAAAGAATTTCTACAAAGTTTTGATCTCTGGGACAGGAGTATGGAGACCAGGCATATGAGGATCTTGATTAAGAAGTAGTGACCAAAACTTTTTCTACTGATAGGTGGTCTCTGTATAATTCCTGGGTGCTTGTTAGAAATGTAGACTAGAAGGCTCTTTTCCAGCCTTGTTGAATCAGGATCTGCATTTGGACACTACCTCCCAGTGGTTTATATAACAATTAGGTTTGAGAAGCACTGGGATTTGTTTTTGTGAGTTACCCCTCTCTGCATATTAACTGTCTGGATGATAAACGCTCATGTTATGAAGTACTTACAGATAGTACTAGTCAACATTGAGATCATTACTGACTTAAAAAGGCTCTGTAGTATCTGTACTATCTTGGTGTGCTGAACATGAATATAACCCTGAAAATTTTTTATTAGCTCTTGTTTTGAAGATATTTCATATCATTCATTTTATATGTTTCACCATGTAAATTTATCCAGTAGGAATACAACATCCCAAATCAGCCAAGAATGATGTAATATTAGATTGCATTGCATAATACCATCATGCACACATCATCCAGAGTTGATTGCACATTTTCTGATGCAATGCAATACTACTGCCAGGCGGCTGCTGAAGTAAGCTGATGTCAGCAGTGCACTATACAAAGCCTTGTTGGAAAGGTTGAGCACTGAAAATATTTCAGACTTTGTGCGAGACAGTTTAAGCTACTGTTCCATAGAACTGTTATTATTGTATCCATTTAGGCACAATAGAGAACAGTAATGACTCGAAAGTGCGTTAATAGTGTGGGCAATTTCTGCTACATTTGTAGGGACGTGACATTTGCTAACCAGAAGAAAAGGATCTCTTCTCAAGTGAAGAAAGTTTCTATCTTTACTTTGGATGCAAGGTTGGTGACCAAGACAAGCCTGGGGCCCTGCATATATGCTGCGCTCCATGTACAACACAGCTTTCACAGTGGTTCATTGGCAGAAGACCATCAATGCAATTTGCAGTCCCCATGGTGTGGAGAGAGAGCCAAGCAACCACATAAAAGACTTATTTCTGCTTGGTTCCTCCTCTTTCCGGTGGAAGAACAAAGCAAAATAAGTTGAGAATAGTCTACCCAAACAT
Source organism: Scalopus aquaticus (assembly GCA_004024925.1). Taxonomy (NCBI): domain Eukaryota; kingdom Metazoa; phylum Chordata; class Mammalia; order Eulipotyphla; family Talpidae; genus Scalopus; species Scalopus aquaticus. The sequence continues at coordinate 277,231 of PVIJ01000219.1, read as the reverse complement.
TCCATCTGCATTGAGACCAGTTCTACATGGTGAGGGACTTCCTATTCCAGAACCTCCAGCAGAATGTTCTCTTGATTCATCTGATGAGGACAAGGGTGAGCCGACCTGTTCTCCTGTTCCATCAGCATTCAGAGATCCAGATTTTCACTGTGGTGCATCATCAAACCCACACAGACTAACACAGGAAGAACTCAGTGACCTGGTTTGTGATTTGGTCTTATCCAAGAACAAGGCAGAATTGCTAGGATCAAGACTCCAACAATGGAATCTTCTAGAAGAAAATGTCACAATTACTTTATATCAAAAGCGCTACCAGCTGTTGGAGCCTTTCTTCAGAAAGGAAAGTCCTCTGGTATTCTGTTCCAATATTGAGGGCCTCATGAATGCCTTAGAAATCACTGATGACCCACGAAAAAGGAGACTATTTCTAGACTCTTAGAAACTGAGTCTTAAGGCTGTGCTTTTGCACAATGGTCCACTACAGTGCTGGCTGACTACTGCTGGACACTCCCCAGAGATGCTCCTGAACAGCTGTACAAGAGACAAGCAAATAAACCTAAGAATTAGTCTATGGCTTGATTTTTTACAGGTATTAATTGTAGGCCTATTACTGTTGGCATGCATTTCACAGTGTAAACATCAATTTATTGCAGATTACAAAAAAAAACTAGAGCCAAAATTAGAATTTGACTGTCATATTCGTGTTGAGCACATACAAATTAATAGGAAATGACTAATTTTATTTCAGTAGCATGACTTTTGTAAAAATTTGTTGACCAGTGTAATAAATAGCATAATTTAGGAAAATTCTTTTAGACTGAAAGCATTTCAAATATGTAAGAGGTATTTCCCAAATATTAGGAATACTATTTTTAAGTGATTTTTAAATTCATTTTGCTAATCATAGACTAGAGTGCTCAAATACTTTCTTCACATTTCCTGCTTTATATATTATTTGTATTGTGATACCAGGTGGATAGATTTTCGAACTCATGCATCATTGTGTAGGGAAAACTGTGAAGAAAGTATGCCTCTGTCGTTTGCATCCTGACTCTGCTGAGGCTGTGTACCCTCAATAGGATGGATCATTTTGTTCCAGGACCCTGGGAGTTTGGGAGAACATGAATTTACTCTGTTTTCCTATGAGTTGTAATAGTCAGCTGAACGCTATACACCATTAACTCAAATTAGCTGAGCGCTGGCTTTAATAATATTGATGGCAGTTTGATATTTATCAGGTTTTCCTAACTTTCTAGATGTTTTACATCTGGGTTGATGATAAAGGTATTTGAGCCTCTTCCCCTCATATGAAACGCCTTTACATCCCTAGATATTTCTGAGGGGTGGACAGTTTGTATGTTACTCTGCTAGGCTAACATATGTGCTGTTGAAGACACTGTTGAAGACACTGCCTCACTCAGGTGGGGGATCTTTTAGGGGGTTGTAGTGTGATAAGCTAGAATGGGCAGCTGTATGATGTAGTGAAAAAAACATTGTATTTGGAATTAGATGGATGTGGGTTTGAATCTCAACTCTTCTGCTTATTAGTTTTCTGACCTAGTAGCAGTTATTTAAGTTTTGATTTTTGAGTTCTATAATTGTAAAAATAGAGTTAATTTATACATCGGGATTGTTGTGAGGTCCTCATGAGGTAATATATTAAGGGCCAAATAGCATTCCTGGCAAAGAGTAGGTACCATTGGCATGGTCAGTACATGTTACTTTGTCCATTTGGTATATTAAGTAATTCCCTACCAGTTTTGTTTTCCTCATGCTTTCCCCAAGTAAACTGAAGAGAGATTTAAATAGCTTCTGGTAGTTTTGTCCATCAAATATATTTTCAAGTGAATCTTTGCCAGGAAAGTATCATCTTTTATTGTGGCCACCATGACAGACCTTGGCCTTCAAAGGTACCATGCTTTCACTCAGGCAGATTCATCAGTTGGATAATAATCAGCCAGGATAACATGTCCAGAAACCTGAAAATGCCCCATTTTACATGCAAGATATGCCAACATGTAGTCAGAGTCAGGAAAAAGAGATTGCATGTGTAAAGCAAGTGACATTAACTTGTGGTGAAAAGGGCTTTGATGAATTAATCATGTTCAAATGGTGGCAGTATGTGGAATTTTTTTCCGTGATGCAGGCTATGACATGTGATGCTTGGTTTCAAAAACGTGCTCATGTAATTCCCTGGACAGAACATTATGGATAAAATTGATATAAACAGCTGTGTATATGTTTTTATATGGACATAAATTCTCATCCTCTTTGGATATATGCCAAGGATTCCTGGATTGTATAGTTTGAGGGAATGTTTTCTTTGTAAGAAACTATCAAACTGTGTTCCAAAATTAAAATTTTACATCCCCACCAACAATAAATGAGAGTTCTTATTGTTCTGTATCCTTATTGCCATTTGATATTGTCATTGTTCTGGACTTTTGTTATTCTAATAGGTGTGTAGTGGAATTTTGTTGTTGTAGTCTTTTATTGTTTGTAAATAATTCTCCAGCAAACATTTTTTTCCTGGAAGAGGAATTGCTGGGTCAAAGGCTATAGTCATTTTTATACATGTTGCAAAACTGTCTTCCAGGAATGTTCCACAAAGTTATATTCCCACTTCAGATATATGAAATTTGGTGTTCATTCCTTTTAAAACTGAACAGTATGATGAAAAAAAATCTATTTCATAGATAAAAATATCAATTTTATTAAAAAAAATACTGAACTTTTTATTTTTAGGAATGATATTCTGAACTGCTTGTCTTTGTATATTTTGGGGAGATTACTGATTTGAGAAAAGCTTTTTATTTTTTAGGACCATAAATGTTTTTTAAAAAAAGGTTTATTTATTTATGCATACAAGAGTTGGAGTGTAGGCTAGAGGGATGTGTGTGTGTGGGGTGAGAGGATTCACCAGAGACAGAGGGGGGAGCAGAACAGGTGGATTGACTGAAATACACTGCTGAGGGGAGCAGTGGGTGAGACAGGAGAGGTCTGCTGCTCCATGTGAGTAGCTCCCTGGCCAGAGATCGAACCGGTGCTGCAGTGGCTGTGGATAGCTTCATAGTGCTGAGACTTAACCCCTTGTACCACCAGGGAGGCCCCAAGACCATCAACTCCTAATCAGAATCATTGCACATCTTTCATCCATCTTTCAACTTGACTTTGAAGTTTGTTTATAATGTTTTTTGATAGAAATTTTCATTATTTTTTGGTAGTGAAATTTATCAGTTTTTTTCCTTTTGATTTGTGCTTCTATTTATATTACGATATCTATATCCACTCTGTGATTTTACCATCACCTGTGTTTTAGTTCAGTTCTTTATTAACATATTTTTAACTCCATTGCTAGTTACTGAACATCTCTTATGGTGGTGCCAAGTCAATTGTGACACAAAAAGGAGTAGTCCTTACCCTTTTGGAGCTTAAGTCTAATAGAAAATAGATTTTAATTTCTTTATAATTTACACTAATAATATTAAAACTGTGGTAAGTGTCATGAAGGAGCAATAAATGGTAATATAAAACATCTAATGAGAGCAATAATCTGCTCAGGGAGGTCCAGGATACCTCTCCCCAGGAAGTGACCTTAAATAAAAACCTAAAAGAAGGTTGTAGTTTAGCCACAATTAAAAAGTGGTGGAGGGTATGTCAGGCCCTGACAGAAGCCATTGTGTGGGGCACAGAGATGAAGATGAAGTGTGATTGCCTCAAGATTTTGGCTGGAGAGGGATTTTGAAGGCACACCATGTATGGATGTGTGGGTCCTGTTATGAATTTTGATCTCTTATTGTAAAAAAAGCCAATAATGTGTTTTATGCAGGATGTTTAAAGTAGATGACATAAGGATTTCTTTCCAATTAAAAAGATTTAACTCTTTAACTCTTTTGGAGAATTAGCATTATGGCACCTATGATTTTCTTTCCAAGTAGTTAATCGTAGTCTCCATGCTTATAATAAAATAATGATTTATATATAATTATATTTTATGTGATAATTGACATATAATTTTATATTTTATATTTATAACCTTTCTTTTCTGCATTGATCTGAAGTGTACTCTTACCATTTAATAAATTTTATATTTGTCTTGTATCTTTTGTGCAGTAGGATGCTTTGATAGGACTCATATTGATTTTTTTTTTTCTTAGTCTACTTGAGGGGACATCTATTAATTACTGATAGCAGCCATATTTATCCTTATACTTGTCTTTATTCTGGGTTTCCCTGATAGTTTTTTTAAATTCCTTTTTGGCTTTTAAAGCAAGAGGACTGAGTGCTATGCACTATCACTGTGGTTTGCATTGTTTATGGATCTGTTGTTCAAAGCAGGGATTTTCTGATTTCTTGTATTTGTTCTCTTTTTTTTTTTAAGATTTATTTATTTATACATACAAGCTGGGGTACAGGCCAGAGGTGCAGGGCGGCGAGAGGGTTCACCAGAGACAGAGTGGGGAGCAGAACAGGCAGATCAGAAATACACTGCTGAGGGGAGCAGCGGGCGAGGCAGGAGAGGTCTGCCGCACCATGTGGGATTCTCCCTGGCTGGGCACCGAACTCGCATCGTGCGCCTCCACAGCGCAGCACTCAACCTCTGCGCCACCAGGGAGGCCCTGTTCTCTTTTTTTTTAAGGGTAAGTTTATTACTGGATTATCTGAAAACAAATAACTTTAAGCCAGCAGTTTTGTTTACCACAATGCCCACTGCTCTTCTTCTGTGCTAAACTTTTCAACTTCTCAGATTGAGTCCATATTTGTGCATCAAAGTGCCTGATCTATGCTGTATGCTGGGACGTATTGTTGGTGGGAATAAAAGTGGAAATGATACAAGAAAAGAAATATTGGCATAAGAGCTCCCAATGCCTTACAATGCAGCACAAGGCAGTAGTTTGCTTGGGTGGGGTGGGGGGCAAACATATTTGGATGAGTGGAAAAATTATCCTGAGTACCTATCTCATTCTTTGATTTACTTCTAAGGGCTTCCAATGAGGCTTAGTTAGGAGATGTTTCTCTAGTTTTCGATGAGCCACGGAGCCATATGTTGAGTATCCAGGATCATGAAAATGTCACTGAGACACAATGAGCCAATGACTGTAAATCAGGCATTGTTTGTTTTCTGCTCTGTAATTCTGAAATTCCTTTTTAAAAAATCCCTTCATATCCTGTGCAATATCTGTGAGATCTTGGGACTGGGCCATTTAAGTGAGATGTCAAAGTCAAGACTGAAGAGATTTTATTGGTTATGTGTTAGATGGAAATGACACTATCTCATAAATGTGTTCTGAGTAGTGTGTATGTTAGATATTGTTGATGACTCGAGTTAATGGTGTCTCTGGTTAAAGACTCATTTGGTATGTGAGTACCGATTTGATTGAGTGTAAAGCACTGTGAGTTCCCTTTGGCCTTGTGAGTCATCAATCTGAAGACTTTTCTAGATAGTTGTTTTGCAAATCAGAGTTTAAATGCAGATGTCTCCAAGACCAACAATTTGGTGCAATTTTCTTCCATCTTTTCTTGGTTGCTGCTTCATTCTGCTAAGGAGCCCTATGGCAATCGGGTAATGCCTGGGAGTGTAATTTTGTCTCAGTGTTTAATGCAAATAACTATTAGCATTTGTAATGCTCTATTTACTTGCTTGTTGCTTGTCTCCTCAATAGTTTTAAGCAGTGGGTATATAGGTTTTATTATCCATGGTGTGTCCAAAGCCAGTGTAGTACCTGGCGTTGATAAAGTCCCAGTCAAAGTTTTAGGGAGTTGTGGACTTTTATTTTTGACTTTTGTTGCTTAATCCACAAATCCATTGGATTGAATGGATTATTAATCTTTCGAGCATAGTAAAAAATAGGTGCATGTAATCCATACTGGTGAGCAGAATTTGAACAAAATGGTGTTTCTGTAGAAGAACCATTATAAGCCTGTGAAAGCATTTTGTCATGATTTGCAAAATCCAGTTGTCAACTCTAGCTTATCTAAATTTGATTTCTAGAAAGCAGTTATAGTAAAACATAAATGCCTGTGAAAAAGGCTCGTGGAACCAAATAGTGTAGATCATCAGCAAAGAAAGATGAAAGCGTGTATAAGAGGGAGCCTGGGGCTGCTGGTGAGGAGTTAAGACACTTAAAGAACCATAGGGAAGCAAAAATAGGAGGACTCCCCTCCCCTTTCAAAGTGACATAGGAGATGATGTTGTTTTAGGGAAAAATAAAGTAACTATTTCGTAGCATCGTCTGTACATTGTGCTGCCTCTCTTAATGGTGAGACTTCTTGGCTAGTCACTATTTACAATAGGTAAGACATGGAAACAACCTAAATGCGCCAAAACAGATGACTGGATCAAGAAAATGGGGTATATATACACAATGGAATACATTCAGCATTCAAAATAGATAAACTTATTCCATTTGCAGCAACATGGATGGAACTAGAAGGGATCATGCTCAGTAAAATAAGCCAGAAGGAAAAAGAAAAATATCAAATGGTCTCATGGAAGTGGTTTCACTTATAGGAGGAATATAGGGAAACCAAATAAGGGATCAGGAAAAAATAATAATAATAAAAACAAAATTAGCAGGCAACCATAAATCAGAGACATTCTGCAAGGGAGGGGGAGGAAAAAGGATCAAAACAAGGGAGAGAAGAGCACAAGGGACTATGGTGATGGTTCACAGGTGAATTGGTGGTGGGAATATTATGGGGAATACACAATGATCTAAATGATATAAATAAAAAAATTAAAGACTTCCTGACTAGTAGACTGTTTTCTCTGAAGTTGAAGATTAGGTCTTTTGTGAGTGAAACAGACAGAGGCTGTCTGGAAATTCTGAAGAGAGTAGAGAATGTAAGAAATAGTTGTCTTGAAAGTGGACCAGAGAGCTGCCTAGGGAGTCTAGAAACATTTTCAGGCAACTAGAGACCTGAAGACTACTTTTGGGAATGTAAGTGTATATGGCATGAACTTGGTTGGTCAGCACACCCTCTAATAATTGATTAATCTTCCATCTTTGGGACTTCCCTGGTGGCACAAGGGGCTAAGTCTCAGCACTATGAAGCTATTGGCAGCCACTGCAGCATGAGTTAGATCCCTGGCCATTGAGCTAACCCATATGGCATAGCAGACCTCTCCTATTTCACCCACTGCTCCCCTCAGCAGTGTATTTCAGTCAGTCCACCTGTTTTGCTCCCCATTCTGTCTCTGGTGAATCCTCTCAACCCCCTCCCCCCCCATGTCTGGTCTACACCCCAGGTCTTATCTGCATAAATAAATAAATCTTTAAAAAATCTTCCATCTTTGATCATAAATTTTCAAATTTGATCTACAATTTAGATATCTCTTCCTGGTACTTTCTTGTCAACTTAGCCATTCCTTATAATTCTCATTTTGGGGCTGAAATATTCATTTCTTGCATCTCTGTCTTCAAGTACAGGACATGCCTTGTTCCTTCTTTACCTTATAAGACCTAGTTCTGTGCACATTCCATATTAGATGCTCATATTAGATTAGTGTTTGGATCAAATAAGTGCAAGAAGGATCAAATAAGTGCAATACCTCAGGGTGAGAAGTGTTTCAGGTGGTGTATTGTTTTGAAAGCTGAGGAATAGGGAATTTTGAGAAAAATTGATAGTTAACACTAAGAAATAGAGAAAGGGAATATCAAGAATGATATCAAGTATTGCTTTGGTGTAATGATTGTGGAAAGGAGAGTTTCAGGCAAGATTTGGATCTGTAAGTCATATTGTAGAGGTTTATGAAAAGGATGCATGACCAAATAAAGTTATTTCCCCAAAATTTATTGTAATTTTCAATTCATATTAATTCTCTTCCAAATTAGGAAACAGTTATCTAAGTTTAAAAGAAATCTACAATCCAGTTTACTATTTATTTATTTGTTTATTTATTTATTTATTATATACATTTTTATTGTTACTTATATTTTTTACATTTTGTATTCCCCTTGGGTAACCCACCACCAATTCACCCGTGATCCATCTCTGTGGTCCCTTGTGTCCTTTTCTACTCCATTTTGTGCCCTTATCCTCCCTTCCCCCTTCTACTCCCCCCCACCCCCCGCCCTGGCTGAGTGTCTCTGTCCTGTTTGATTTCCTTATAGTCCTTTTATAAGTGAAACCATTCGATATTTTTCTCTTTCTTTCTGGCTTATTTCGCTGAGTATGATCCCCTCTGATTCCATACATGTCAGTGCAAATTGTATGTGTTTATCTTCTTTGAATGCTGAATAGTATTCCATTGTATATATGTACCACATCTTCTTGATCCAATCATCTATTTTTGGACATCTGGGTTGCTTCCATACCTTTGCTATTGTGAACAGTTCCACAATGAACCAATATTATCCTCAATGGTGAGAATCTGAAGGCCTTTTCGCTAAGATCAGGAATGAGGCAAGGATGTCCACTCTCACCATTGCTTTTCAATATAATACTGGAAGTCCTAGCCAGAGCAATCAGACAAGAGAAAGACATTCAAGGGATCCAAATAGGAAAAGAAGAAATTAAACTGTCTCTATTTGCAGATGATATGATAATATAGATACAAAACCCTAAAAACTCCATAGAAAAACTACTCAAAATTATAGACCAGTTCAGTAAAGTAGCAGGATACAAAATCAACACACAAAAATCAGTAACATTCCTATATGCAAACACCCAATCTGAAGAAGAAGAAATTAAGAGATCCATCCCCATCAAAATCGAAACCAAAAAAATCAAATATCCGGGAATAAATTTAACAAAAGACATAAAGGACTTATACAAAGAAAACTATAAAACACTGTTGAAAGAAATAGAAGAAGACACAAGAAGATGGAAAGGCATCCCCTGCTCATGGATTGGAAGGATTAACATTATCAAAATGGCAATCCTACCAAAAACAATTTGCACATTCAATGCTATTCTAATAAAAATGTCAATGACATTCTTCAAAGAATAGATTGAATACTGATGAAATTCATATGGAACCACAAAAAAACCTCACATAGCTAAAGCCCTCCTGACTAAAAAGAAAGAAAATGGAGGAATTTCACTCCCTGATTTCAAACTATACTACAAAGCCTTAATAATTAAAACAGCATGGTACTGGAACAAAAACAGACACAAAGACCAATGGAACAGAATAGAATACCCAGAATTAAAGCCGCATATCTATGAACAATTAATCTTTGACAAAGGAGCAAAGAAAATGCAGTGGAACAAGAACAGTCTATTCAATAAATGGTGCTGGGAAAACTGGACAGCTACATGCAAAAAATGAAGCTAGACTACTACCTCACACCCTGTTCATTGTGGCACTGTTTACTATATAAACAGTTAGCAGATACTATATTTAAATGACTTGAACTCATTTGGTGCTCCAGAGATGCAAGTATTTATGTAGTGTGGGGAAAAATTACTCATACACAAGGAAGCATATTAAATCCAAATATTTGTGTGTTTTGAATATATAATTTGGAAGGGAGTTTTAGCAGTAAACAGAAGCCAACTTCTGGTAAGTAGTATCTACAAATATTAGTCTTTCCACTTCCTAAAGCGGAATGATTCAAAATAGTTATGTTTTCTATAATCTGTCACCTTTTAACTGTAACGTGAAATTTTTTTGTCTTTTAAGGTCACATACAAATGTAAAACATTGTATCTAATTACTGTTTCTGTTCCCTTAACTTCCTGCACTAGTCCTTGACTATAAATTACTGTATTTCTTCCTAGTAAAATGAGGTGGGTATGTCTCTTTGGGGGTTTTCATTCCTAGACTTTTATGCTATTGGTCCCTGGGGTATTGCACTTATTTGACTCCTTATTGACTTGACTTTTAGAACTGTTCACCTTGTCTGTTATGATGGGGAAGTGAGAACATTTAGGTTTCATTTAATTTTATAGTTACCCTTGGACACAGTGGAATTTTTAATGGAATGGAAAGACAGTTATACTTTATCCTATTTGCAGGCTTGAATATTTAGCACTGTCTTGCCTATATGCCAGCAGTAAGGAATGAAAGATTTAAAAATATCGGTCTTACTAGAAATTCCTTTTAGTCATTAATCTTTGTTGTAACTAGGTTTTCTTTAACATCTTGTTATAGTTGACAGTATTTGATCTTACGCTATAACAAATGACCAAGGCAAAATGTAACAATTGAATGTTCTCATTGATCAAGCATACACCTTACCTCCAAAGAGACTATTTGATTAGATGCCTAGCAAATTATAGTAGATTCTTACAATGGAATTTGCTTTGCCATTAAAAATTGTGCTGTAAAGAAAATTTTATTGCCAGAAGATGGTTCCTACAATATATTTTCAAGGCAATAAAGGTCATCACAAAATCGTCATTTCTACTTTATAGAAATCTATCTAGAGTGACAGAGTTCCCGATTATGATTCATATTGTAAGGGAGTGTCATCACTGTTAGACTAGAAATCATAAAAATCAGAAAGTCAGAAATTAAAGTTGATTATCAGGACCAGGAAATGAAGTCTGGATGGAATTAGATCTAAGCTTAGGCTACCTCTACATGGGCAGGGCATTAACCGGTAGGTGAGTTAACCAACCTAGGTTCAGATTCTAGCTGGAGATTGTAGACTGAAATACAGTTCAGGACGGTAAGCAGATAGGTGAGATCAGAGTACTGAGACTGCTCAGCTAAGCAAATCTCAAGTAGAATTGACGAGGGAGCAAATATTTTCCAGCCTCTAAAAACTCACGAATTGGGTGAGCAATTGTTGCTGCCTAGCAGTTCTGCTGTCACCTTTCCTTTAAGGTCCTGCGCTCATCAGTGAAAACTGTCCATTGGACCCTGACAAATTACTGTGCCCTCAGAATACTGAATCACGATCTATTTTTACCTGCGGTTTTACCCTTTATGAGACCTTATGAGAAGTGGCCTGTGGACCATTTCAACCTAGAACATCATAGCATTGCCTGAAACATATATGGTTGATTGGTAAACATACTTTGCTATGAGTATCATTTCTTGTGCAGTTTTTCTAGGAAAATATCTGTGGAGACAGCACTGAAAAAAGTTACTCATATGTAATCTGTCTACCTAGCTGGAAACTTTAGCCAAAAAAGTATATTTGTGTCAGAAAAAAGCTATAAAAGTGTGTTTTAATCAGAATAGTTTCTATATATAGGTGTGACTTTGATAAAGACATTGAAGGATGTGGAGCTGTTATAAAAGAGTGAGAATGGTAACTATCAGAGGAAATTTTGTTTTGACCATCAAAATTGGGATTAGGTTAATATTCTTTGGAATGTTAAAAATGAAAATATATGGACAAATCTTATAAATATGTCAGAGGATGGAAGACCTCAAATAATATATTCCAATATAATCCTACTCACATGCAGTTAAAAATAAGTAAAAACAAATTAATTGTTTTGGGATGTATTCAGAAATGATAAAACTGAAGGAAAGAAAGAAAATCATTTTCTAAGAATGATAGTGGTACTCTCTGGGGGAAGGAGGGGTTTGTGATCAGGAAGAGGCATGCAGGTGCTCACTTTATGATTATTTGCTCCAATACTTACTCATTTCTTATGCATTTTTTGTGTCCTATTTTTCAATGAAAAGCTTTATATCAGGGTGTAATATTACCAGTTAATATGCCATGTTTGGTCTCAAAGTTAAAGGGAGTCTACATTTATTATGTCTTAACCTCCAATGCCTCAGAATGTCACTGTGTTAGGAGGCAGGAACTCTACAGAGGTGATCAAGTTAAAATAAATGACTAGGGTGGGTCTTCATCAAGTATAAATGGTGTCCTTATAATTAGGGGAAATGTCTACTTAGAAGCAGGCATAAGAGTAAGACAGACTTGACTGTATGGCCATCGACAAGCCAAGGAGGCAGGCTTCATAGCCCTCGAAGTAACCGAACCTGTCAACACCATGATGGTGGACTTTATACTTGCAGAATTGTGAGACAGAAAATTTCTGTTATTTAAGCTTCCCAATTTATGGTATTTGTTCTGGCAGCCCTAACAAAGTAATGCACTTTGGAAGGTTGATAAAGATTTTACTTTATTTTTTTAATCAGTGGCTTTACTTATTACAGTGACCTGTTCTGAGGTTTTTCAAAGTAGAGCAGACACAACTATGTTTCCCTTGTGACTAAGGAATCTCTAATTAAAGTGATTGAACAAGGCTAAGAGCAAGGATGTGCTTCATTCTCAGGTCATCCAGCTTTTGTTTAATAGTTATCTAATTATCTTTCACGGCATTGACTATGTTTTTCTCTTTCTCTTTTATGTAGTGACTTCAGAGTGAATTTCTTATTGTTATTTAAACAATGAATTGAATTTTTCTCTTTCTCTTTTATGTAGTGACTTCAGAGTGAATTTCTTATTGTTGTTATTGAAACAATGAATTGCAGGCCTATACTAAACTCATTCTTAATGTGAAGAACAGAACCCCCCTCAAGTTTCCTCAGGTGAAGTTCCCTAAGGGAAGGAGACCCCAAAGGATGGTGCTGGTATAATTCCACCCAGTTTACCCTTGGTTGCTGGTGTAGGAACTAGTTTTCTTGCTGCCCTTGAAACTAGGCTTGATCATGTCATAAAATATAGACATGGAAGGATGAGTTCTCCATTTCTCTTTCCTCCTTCCAGCTGACTGGGCCATGGTGTGACCTGATTTAACCCTTTGGAACTAGGAAGCTCTTCTCACCTGAACCGGTTACCTCTGGGCTACTAAATATAAGGCATAAATATGGCTCTTGGTTAAGTCACTTTCCTTCATTGCACTTTCTGTGTAATACCACTTGAGTCTGTCTTCCCAACTAATTATACTTCCAGTAGTCAGGGGTGCATGAGGGCTCTAGGTCTCCCACAAACTCCTCCAGTCCCAGATTTGAAAAAAACTGTTTATTTGTAAGAGGACATAAAAATGTACTTATGAAGTTTTTTTTTTTTAAAGATTTATTTTTTATTTATACATACAAGCTGGGGCACAGGCCAGAGGCGTGGGGTGGCGAGAGGGTTCACCAGAGACAGAGTGGGGAGCAGAACAGGCAGATCAGAAATACACTGCTGAGGGGAGCAGCGGGCGAGGCAGGAGAGGTCTGCCGCGCCATGTGGGATTCTCTCCGGCTGGGTGTCGAACTCGCGTCGCCGCTGCCGACAGCTCCACAGCGCAGTGCTTAACCGCTGTGCCACTGGGGAGGCCCAAGAAGATTTTTCTTAAGAAAGTCTTGTTTCTGCTTTATAAGATGTTTCTTTCTTTGCTTGAGATTGTCTAGATTTACTAGACAATATGACAGTGTTGAAAGGCAGTACTCAGTTAACTCGTTGTTATTTGACCAACAGAATCTTCCAAATAAACTGCCTGCAGAATACAGCCTGGGGTCCTGTTCCTGAGTCCAGCCTGGTGAATGCACTAGGTTGTATCTTTCCGTGGAAAGATGGCTTGCCTTTGAAGTCTTTCTAGCCAATTCACAAGACTTGAACATTTCAAAGATAAAAGCCCATTTCTAAAGTCCACTTTAATAACTGACAAATTTCCATTCCTTTTTAGAGGTGAAGAGAGCTGAAAACCGACCATAGCTGCCTCAGTGTTGGCCTTTTTATGACTTGACCCTTCGTGCTCTATTTTAAAGGAAATGTCAGACCACATAACAGGAGCTATAGTAATTTCCTGATATTTACCTCAGTTTCTTGTTGTGTCTTCTCCTTTCTCTGCAGTCTTTTTTATACTTCCTTTTCCCTAGAGTTCTTATAGAATTTGATTATTCTTGAGCTTTTACTTTCTCTTGATTTTCTTCTGCTGTATAACAGTTTTCTCTGTATAAGTTGCAATCTAATACCCTGCAAAAGAATCTTAGTGAGTTGCTAAATCACTGTTCAGTATACTTTATCCTTCCTGGGATTGAGCTTGCCTGCTTGCTACCTGAAGGCCATTGGTCTTTCTCATGTCCCATTTAGAGCTGACACCATTAGGTCAGGCATCAACCCCTGTTCCCAATATTCATAGCTAAAGTTGTAGTTACCTTTTGCAGAGGTTGAAAACTTGTGCACAAAAACCATCAGTTTGTTCTTGAAGGGAGGGCAGATGCTTGGTTTCTAAGACTCTCCCAACACTCACCTTGATGTTTGAAACTGAACAATGACATAAAGGTCATATACCAGGTATTCTGGTGAAATTCTTACAAGTGTAGTTAATTAAATTCACTCAACTAATGTTTATAGAGCAACTGCCAGACACTGTGCTAGACTCATCGTCAAGTCATCCAGAGAGCTGAATCTGGTAGGGGAAGACATGTGAATAGATGATGACAACAGCTTGAGGAGAAGACAAGTGTTTGCCTCTCTCCATGGCACAGGTTAATTAGGATAAGGAGCTGGGAAGTGGCAGTGGGGGAGGACCTCAAGTAATCTAACTACCAACAGGATGTGTGCTTGAAAGGAAGAATAGCGATGTACAGCCTTTATTTGCATAAAGGCCACTATAATAGGAGTTAAAAACTAATGAGGCGGCACAATTTTTTCTTGTTCTGTGAATTTCTTATATCAGTGAATGTAGACAACTCTTGGTAATCAAAATACTGCAAGTTTAAAGAACCCACTATAATCAAAGTGCAAGAGCTGTGTGTTCACCTTAATTGAAAATATCATTGATATATTCTGATAGTTAGAAACTATTGAGTATGTCATTTTACTACAGTCCACTGGAAGGATTTCACACCGTTTAATCTGGTAGATTTATGAATTCTTTTGGGTGCCATAGAATTGAATAACCTATTAAGTGGTTGCTGACTGCTCTCAGTACTTGGGGTCCATCCCCTTAAGAACTTGGAAAAAGGGGTATACGTTTGTCCTGCGAGACTTAAATGAATCAGAGTCAGAATGACTACAGACTTGCCATGAATGTTTCAGCATAGTTTAAGAGATAGTGTGTTAGTACAAGTGGGATAGTCAGGTGTTGAAGGACAGGGATGTTCAAGGTTGAGCACTGGTCTACCCTAGCATAGATAGGGCTGCGTTGAGCTATAAACGAAAGCTGATTAAACCTTTCAAGTCATATTGTAAACTCTTTAGTTCAGTTTCATTTTTCCTGTCAAAACTCATGTCTTTCATTTTGTTTGCTGGACATTTTGTTTGCAAGAGGTAGAACCTGACATCAAATTAGCTGAAGCATGTAACAGTTCATTGTCCCTCAGCATTGAATAGTTCAAGGGACAGTCTAGTCCCAACCCTGGCTTCAGGCAATGTTTCCCTCCATGTCTTCATTTTGCTTATCTGTTTGGGTTCATTTTTATTCAGTGCTTTCTCCTTGAGGTGACTCTCTGCATTTCCCAGATCATAGCTTTACAATTTAGCAATCCCACCAATTACTGGGGCAGTTTCAGCCTTGGAAAAAGCCAGAGCTGGAAGGTGTGCCAATTAACCAATCTAAGCAATAGGTTATTTTA
Organism: Scalopus aquaticus; assembly: GCA_004024925.1. Lineage (NCBI taxonomy): Eukaryota > Metazoa > Chordata > Mammalia > Eulipotyphla > Talpidae > Scalopus > Scalopus aquaticus. Next base: position 261,807 of record PVIJ01000219.1, on the reverse strand, counting down.
ATGGAGAGTGAGTAGTTTTCAAAAGTAAAATTTTGTAGTTTGAATTAAGAAGAATGGGGGCCTCTCTGGTGGCGCAAGGGTTAAGTTGAAGCACTGAAGCTATCCAGAGCCACTGCAGCATGAGTTCGATACCCGGCCAGGGAGCTTTCCAAATAATGCAGCAGACCTTTCCTGTCTTGCCTGCTGTTCCCTTCAGCAGTGTATTTCAGGCAGTCTGCTCCCCACTCTGTCTCCAGTGAATCTTCTCACCACCCCACACCTCTGGCCTACACCCCAGTTCTTGTATGCATAAATAAATAAATCTTAAAAAAAAAGGAATAAAGAAGAATGGATTTGGATAGGCATAAATGATAGTTTTCCTCTGTAGTTCTATTGTTTGATGTCAGTGTGATGTACCTACAGGAAGAAAATGCATTTGAGTATCTCCAGATTCCTTGCTTAGTTTCCCCTGTAAATGAGCACATTGGCCTTCTGCGTATATGTGTTTACACAAAGGCACCACCTACAGTTACACACATGTAAATCTTAGGAGTTATATAATAAGGTGAACTTGACCCTGAGGGAAGGGTCTATTCTGAATATGGTAACTAATCGTGTTCTGAAATCCTCCAGACTGAGATACAAAATCTGGATTTGGGTAAACAATTCTGAGGTATGAGACCTGGTGCAGGTCTCCCATCCCTTGCTGTTCCCCACATTTTCCCCTTTTGACTTCCTACACCAATGACCACATTGTGTGTGTGTGTATTATGACCGTTTTAAAAAAGGCGATGGCAACAGGAAGATGTCAATTGCCACAAAAGATCAGACCTGTCATCTAGCCAGCCTTGTATTTAATATAAATACTCTCTAGAGACCTCTGATTTGACGTGCTCTCTGGGAACTAACACCATTATTTTTCCCATTCCTATTTTAGGGTGAGCAAATATGACTTTGAATGGAATACATTTCCCAAACCTGTGGAATGGAGAGATGATTTTGCATCAGTGGACTGACATTTTCTTGGGGTCCATTAGCTGGAGTGGTTAGTGCAGAGAGGGTGCCAATGCTGAGGTGGGAGTGGTATGTAAGCCATTAGAGGAAGCAAGGATGGCTTTCAGGCCTAGCATCTCTGTTTCTCCTTTTAACTGTGAAGGATTCCTGTTTCTCAGTTTAAGCTCAGGTGGGACCTCACTAATCACTCTTGCCTTCTTTTTTTTTTTTTTTTAAAGATTTATTATTATTGTTTTTATTTATACATACAAGCTGGGGCACAGGCCAGAGGCGTGGGGCAGCGAGAGGGTCCACCAGACACAGAGCGGGGAGCAGAACAGGTAGATCAGAAGTACACTGCTGAGGGGAGCAGCGGGCGAGGCAGGAGAGGTCTGCCGCGCCATGTGGGATTCCGCCTGGCCGGGCGTCAAGCTCGCGTTGCCGCTGCTGACAGCTCCACAGCGCAGCGCTTAACCGCTGCGCCACCGGGGAGGCCCTCACTCTTGCCTTCTTACATGGTAAACATTTTCCTCTGGTCTTTCAAGGTCTAACGAGTTTCAGGGATGGAGGCCAACTCAAGCAGGGTAGTTGATCCTGCTGGCGCCCAGGTCAGAGGCCTGCATCCCTCAAGGCTTCTGTGTTAGGTTTGGGTGAGGAGCTAGGCTGCGCTCTGGGTCTTGCTCTGAATGGAGCTGTGCCACTTCTTCGGAGGAAAGCTAGTCTCTTTCTTAGTGTGCTGCCCCTAATTTCTGTGGTGCCTGTTTTCCAAGTTGCTTGATGCAGTAACTTTTCCTCCATTTTTGGATCCTGCTTGCCTGGCATAGTCCTGAAATCTGGGAGCACGGGCTGCCTGATTGGCAGATGACTAATTGCTGTGAGAAGGCCTGCCTAAGGCTTTCTAGATATTTCATTACCAACTTACAGTCTTTTTGAAGAAAAGTTATTAACATGTCTTAGAATATGATAGGCAGCTCACAAAGTTTGATGAAATACTGAGGAGAGCAACTTGTCAGTTAAATTTCTGTAGCATCCCTGCTTTCAGCAATAATGTTAATAGTTTATATTTGTGTAGAACATTTATATTGAGTAACTTCTTTTATATCCCTTTCCATATACATTAAAAAGTATACCGTTTTCAGATATATCTTTTGGGTAGACCTTTTAAATGTATCTTGAGTGTTTGATGTAGAATTTTGTTTATGTTTAAGTTATTTGCATTTTGATAGATAACAGTCTTCACTTATAAATTTGTATTTAATGACTAATGCTGGAAATGTTTTTTGACTATAGCAATATTTGATTAGTACAATCTAGAAAAAATGGAAAGGCACAAAGAAGAAAAACATTCCTGAAATGCCACTTTCTAGTGAAAGCAATAGTTTCATGACAAACTTTCTGTTGTAATTTTTCTGTGTATGTGTGTATCACAAATTTGAGGTCCCATTTTATGTAGATATAGTAATATTAGGTCTATCAGATAGATAAATCTATCTATATTTGTATCCTAAATTTTATGCTTGAAATTATTTATATATACATATGTATATTCTTATATGCATGGACTCTCTAGAAGAAAACAGAAATATCAGTGTCTGCCTTTGGGGAGAGCAATGGGTGATTGAGGGAAGAGAGTGTGAGGGAGACTGAATTTTCAATATTTGCTCATTTGTTGACCTTGAATGGTATACAATGTGCATTTGTTACTTTTCCCAAATATATGAATAAAAGAAAATATATAGAAAATCACAGTATGGACAGTGTCTCATGTTGGCAGGTATATTTTCAAAATACAAGTTGTAACTGCTGAATTCTCTCATTTCATCGATTTTTTTTTTTTTTCATTTCACTGATTCTGGTTTTTCAGTGTCCGGTTTGTCATGTATATGTCCAATGTGGTTTTAATTCTACTCTTTTTTCTTGTTCATTCTGTATGTATATACAAAACATAAAATCTCTCTCTCTTTTACTGTTATTTTTTTAGGCAGTTCTTGCATATTGAAGATGTTGGTCATTTTTCTAAAAAGGTTTTTAGGACTTCAAGGAGTTTTTTAAAAATGGATAAAGTCTTCCCTTGTTTCTGAGACCTATAATTTTGTAATGAAAGGAGTAGGAGGTAGATGTTTCATTATCAGAATCTTTAAACATAGTGAGTTAAAGTAGACAGTCATGAAAAAAATGATTAAAGAAATCTTTATGCACATTGACTGATCTTTTACTGTAAGACTGAGGAGGTCTTTGAATCCACACCTGCTTAATGAATTTCCTCATGGACCTTTTGCATAAGCCACAGATCTACTACCTCCTCCACGCTCTTCAAGTCCATTTCTTCACTAGAGAGAGGACTTATAAACTCTTGTAAAGCAATCTGAGTGGAGAATTCTCCTGGAATTTTAAGTTTTCCCCTAATCTTTTATGCATTCTTAATTTGATGGAAATATTTTTAGTTTCTGGTTTTTAGGAAATTTAAAGCATTTGATTTGGTTCCCATAGATACAACCACTCGTTTTGCTGTCAAATTTCTATGGTTTACATAATATTTAATGACGTGACATAATTACAATAACAAGTAAAGCTGGCATAAATGGGCCTGGTGACAAACACAATTGACTTTTGGGGGGCACGCAGCTCAGTTGGTGGGAAGCCTGGAGGAGAGACTCCAGGAAGACAAAGCATCACTCAATATGTTTTATGGAGGGAATGAAGAACACTGGCTATTTGGAGTGGCTGCTTAGGTGGAGGTTAAGTTAGAGGAGATCGGTAGGAGAGCTTTTAATACCAAGAAGCTGATGATGGAAGGGCACAGAGGAGCTGAGGATAGTTTTATTTAGAGTCGCTTGCCACAATGCTGAATTCAAAGTTTTTTTTCCTCTTTGGTTCCTGATACATTCTCTGTTACATAACTAGGATGATGGGCTGTTTCTTTGTGTGATCATTCTATGGAGAAACGTAGTGATTAATAATACTATGCTTCCTCATAGAAATTTCTATCGTTTCCAAAAAAGGTATGATAAAATATGGCATTTGAAATTTAGGTTCCTGAGGCATAAATACTCCTCATATACTTGACTACTAAGTTCTAGTCGCTTTTATTGATAGTAATATTTTCTTTAGCAAAGTAATGTGTGAGATTAATAAGTAGGTCATTAGTATGTAGAGCAACTACTGACTTCTTCAATTCTTAGAAGACTTAAAGGAATAACAATTTTGGTGATAAATGCATGTTTGTTGACTAACATTTTGCAGAAAACTCTCACATGTTTTTGCCATTTAAGTTTACCACCTCATGAGGAGGGATGAGAGGGAATTTTATCCTCACTTTCCACATTAGTGAGCCTCAGAGGGTAAGCAGTTCACCAGAGGTCCTACAGTGGTTGAGATCCTCAGACGAGGACTTAGACATGTCCAGAGTTTCACTACCACTCCATTTTAGTCTCAGTTTAAGACTCTAGGATACTTCTGGACATTTGGCCAATAACTCCTTGCCTTTAGGAGTTAAAAAAAAAATGGAATAGACTCCACTTTTTCAGACTCCCACTTTTCATTATTGGAAGGACCTGGTTTCTTTGGACATTTCACTCCTACCATCAAAGTGACAATAATTCTGCTCCAAGGAAACTGCCATGGCAGTAGCTGATTTGGTGTAGCGGCAGTGGCTGTTTCCCAGGCAAGGTTCTCATAGGGTAAGTGGATTAATCAAGCTTTTACATCACCAGCCACTCTGTGGCTATCACCTGCAGCCTTGGTCATGTTGATGCAGGAGGTGCTTAGGAGCATGGGGCACGTGTGTCTGATTGTAGACACCTGGAGCATGGGTGTGCGCATGCGTAAATGTGCATACTTGGGCCTAGAGGCCAGGGCTATAAGGGTGGCGTCACTCAGAGGGGGAGGACAGCTGTGAGAGGATGAGTGACTACAGAAGAGAGGAGACCATGAGCGAACTCAATAGAGAGCCTGGAGAAAGAGTAAAGGTTTGTGGGGGTTGCCTCTTGAGCCTCCTGGCTGCCCTGCCTGCCTACCCTGTGTCTGGTTGCCCCACCACAGTTCTAAACTGGTAAAATTTGGTGAGCAGCCTGAAGACTGACCCCTGTTCTTTCTCATATCACCAGGGTTGTCCTTCATATAAAAATCAAGGTAGCAAGGGGGAAAACATAGAGGCAAAATGAAAGTGTCAGAACATGTTGATTTGTGATATCTCTATAGTTTTATAGACTCAGAGTTTTCAATAAGATAAGTCATTTTCTTCTATAATAAATACATCAGGGCTTGACGGGCACTGGCTAAATCTGTGACTAGTTGAGCTCTGAGCTGGTGTCCTGACTGAAGAATAATCCAAATTGGAGCCTAAACTTTTCTGTAGATGTAACATGGGCCATCTGATAGAACTTTATGGTTAAACTTCCTGAGGATTGCTGAATGTGTGGGTATCTTTTACACTGTTGGAGTGACTCTAGTTGCTGTGCTGATTACCCTTCATTTTGCCCTCACAGTCTATTCTGTGTTTGCTGAAATATGACCTAGAACTGGCTGTGTTAGAACCTTTTAGAGTGGGGCCTGGAATTTTTAAGTTTAAACAAGCTCCCCAAGTATGTTCATAGGTACTCTAAAATTTGACAACCACAGGTTCCTTTCTCATCTCCCTTGTTTTCCTTTATCACAAGCAACCAAGATACACTTGGGCCAAATCACCCTGTGGGAGGGGGTAGGGAGGACACAGGGACAATCTCTATCAAGGAGAGAAACAATTGATGTTCTGATGGCCTGTGGTGACTGCTCAGTCTTGTGCTGAGTGCTGTCTAGCCAGGCCTCAGTCTGGCCTGTTCTCTGCCTGGTTCATGCTGTTCCCAGTTTTATGAGAAATCTTTTCATAATTTCAATCATCTGTGCACTGTCTGGTCTGCTTGGCAGGCCAAGAGCTCTGCCACCTCCTGAGTCTCAGTTTCAATTGAATTATGAACATTTGGATCTAGCTGGCTGTCTCTAGGTTCAATGTTTGAACTCCTCAGGGATCTATTTCCTTCTATCCAGAGCTTTTCAATCTTCCCACCTCTCACTCTGTCTTCATACATACACAGAACATTCTTATATTCCACACAAGTTTTTCCAGTAGCCTGTTGTTTTTGTTTATGTCTAGTTGCACTTTTTCTTATAAATTCTACTGTAGTGCAGAGGTGTTCAGGTTCTTCCAGAAAAAGTAATTTACCTTATAAGCTAACTGAATTATTTATTAAGAGAAAGAGGCCTATGATATAGAAGAAGGAAGAGGAATAGTTTTATTCATTCTTCATAGGATGGGTTTAAGTTTAGGCAAAATTAAATAGGAAAGAATTGGTTTTTGTGCTCTCTTTACTAGGTCTACTTTTCTTGGCCTCTATATTTGTAGTCAGGTGATCAAACTATTAGATATTGGTAATGTGTGTCCCTAGTACATTTGGGGAATTCTGGGCTACTGCTGCCAATACCACCACTGAAGTAGCTATCAAGGACCCAGTGGGTTGCAGTGACCTTCTAACTTGGTGGATCAACATCCAGTTTATTCATGCAGCGCAGTGGCCATTTGGAAGGTTAATAGTGGGCTTGTACTTGGCCCTGTAGCTCTCAGCTACTAGTTGAGAAAGTGGGTTATGTGCCTCCTGCATCATTTGCCAAGTAAATTTTTGAAACGTATCCTTTTTCCTATGAAGCTGGAGGCAAGACTTAGAATGGGATCTAGATAGCAAATGATAGTCTCCAGTTGATATTAAAAATTTTCTTTACTGCTCCTCTTCTGCTCATCAGTAGATAATGATTCTGTATTTGATGAGGGGTAGGGGAGTAAGGAGTAGGTACATAGCCAACAGGACCAAGCATGCCAGCCTTTAAGATTTATTTGCTTTAGACACACACTCTGGAAAGCAAGTGCCCACTGACATCACTGATCTTTCTAGTCCAGCTCTCTCATGTTGTCCTGTGGCCTCTGAGGTAGCCTCTTTTGCAGAATACTGCTACAGCTGTCACAGTTCAGAGTGACAAGATTTGTGCCTAGGTGTACTAGGAAAACTAACTCACTCAGAATTGGACAAGGTCAGGGGGTTCATGTGCATTTTATAGAACATCAGGATATTCTTATACCAACTTATTCTTCCGTAAGACTGATCAATTACTGACTTACTCCCTGTGCGTTCCAAATCCAATCTTGGCCATTTAGAACAGTACATACTGAATTTTTAGCATGCCACGTATTTCCTAAGAGTCCACTTTACCTTTCTGGATTATTCCAGAGTTCTCCCAAATTATTTTCCTCATCTCTAGCTGTTCTCTGATAGGTGCTGGAGTGGAAAGCAATCCGATTAAATTCTTCCTAGTCTAGAAAGCCCTCTGGAGATAGTTGGATTTTGTTTTTAAACAAGTAATGCTCGTTCAGTCCAAGCTCTAATTGATGCACTCTGAGGCAGTGCATCATTATGAATTAAGCGATTTCAGACATTGTGGGAAAAAGTGAAAAGAACATAATGAAAAGAACATAAAAGTATTTATGGCAGTTTTCTCTTGAGGCCTCATCTTCTAAGTGGTTTCCACTTTCTCTAACTTTTCTTCTGCTGCTTTTGAACTCATACCATCTCTGCATTTCCAAAATGACTATAGTACCTAGGAATGGGTTAGGTCTGGGAAGGGAAGACTAGCCAGGGTTATTATGTATACATTTGAGCTTGACAGACATCAATCCTAGAAAAGCATATGTTTAGGGGATAAGCGATTTTGGTGCAGTGTTCCCCCAAATGGGTGCTAAGTGCAGTGTGCTTGAGGTTTCCAATTAAATTGCCTTGTTTGCCTTACCAGATCACTTTTGTCTTTTAATAAGCCTTGCAAGGCATTACACCAAACTTACACAACTGCCTATGGCAGGTAAATTTTATGTAGAACAGTATAACATTTTTAAAGATTGGCATATTTAGAATCTTTTCCTTTGCTATGCATTATGTTGGGAGCAGCATGTAAGAAATGACAAAATCAGCATGATAAACAGTGTGAATTTCTCACAGTGCTGGTAAGGACCAACCCACTTCTATTTTAGCCCTGTTCTTGATTTTGAGTTTCTTCTTTTGAAGTCCTTACCAACTTTTTGAAAGCAGCACTGATTTTCACAAACTGTGAAATCCATTTTCCCTCTTATGTCAGTGCCATGAGAAACAAAACTGATGAAGCTTTAATGTGATGTTTTTTGGGGTTAGGTTTTTTTTTTTTTTTTTTTTTTTTTTTTTTTGGGATTTTTTTTTTTTTTTTTTTTTTTTTTTTTTAGTTATATTGGGAATTTGTTTTCTTCTTTGTCATTTTATTGTGCAAATTGGTGTGCTGCAGGAGACAACATTAGCTGGGAGTTAGCTGTTTTGTTAGTGTTGTCATTTCAACAATTTCCCTATTTAGATGTAGGGAGTGATACAGCAATTGAAATTGGATTTGATTTTGGTACCTCAGGCTTGTAACAAAGTGGTTTGCCCTTGCCTCAAAGCCAGGCAAGAAAAGGACAAAGAGCACCCTGTTCATTCTTGTTAACTCTGTCCTGCCATGTGAAGCCACCAGAGGAGGCAAAATGAGCACCATGTTGTTTCACAGCAGAGATGGGCACTGGAAATGCTGTCTGAGGCTGAAGCAGGCGGTCGTGTTAAGATTCTTGGGAGCTACTTTTAGCTCTTTGAAAAAATTTATATCTCAGAGCCCCAAATCTCCCTCCTGCGTCACAGCAGCTGGCCTACATTTACCAGAATATGCAGCCTCTCTTTTGATATTTATGGGAGGTAGAGTGAGGCATAAGAGACTAGGAGAAGAGTTAGCTATCATTTCAAACCCTGTTCTTATTTCTAAGACTGCAGATATTCATCCATGACCCTTATGTGTATATTATTTAAAAAGGACAAAAGTAAGTGCACCTCCCAGTCCTTGCTCCAGTGTTTCACACTCACTGAACTGAGATCTCAGAGCATGTTGCTACTAATAATTCCTGTTTATTAGTGCTGATATATTAGTGGTTTACTGCATGTGTCAGGGACAAACTGCATAATTTAAGAACAAAGCAGGGTAAAATATTTTGCTGCTCAAGGGTGGGAGGACATGGTACATGCCTTACACTCATCGCAGCCAAACTGAACCTTTCCTGTGGTCAGGAAATGCATCTGCAAAATAGGACTATAAATAGCTGGATGTTAAAGTTCATATACAAACTGCTTTCCAATCAGCTGATCTCATTTAGTTTAGGGCACAAAGTTGGAACTTTTTAGCAGATGCCTGTTACCAGTAAAAGTGAATGAAATCAAGATTCTGTGAATAGTGTACAACAGTAAATCAGGAGTAGTAAAAAACAAACAAACAAACAAAAAACAAATCAAATCCCCAGCCTAGCAGATAGCTCATGAATAATATCAAAATAGCAGATGTGCTGGGTCAGTTCATGGCAATGAGGATATAAATTATGTACAGTAATCATTTTCCACAGGCTAGCTTTATATTTTAGCCCCAAGCATTTTTGGTTTCTTGTTCTTTTCACAAAGCAAGAATGGCAGAGACTGTAAAACTTTAATCTTAGGCATTTAATTAGATTTTAGGATCTAGCATTGACCTCATCTTGTTTTATGGTGAGGTAAACTGAGCCAGAAAATAGTCAACCTCGTTTAAGGTGATAGTAACAGAGCTACTTGCCTAATTGAACACATTGGTAATGGAAAATCAAGGATGAAATTTTATCGGTGTATTCCTTTTTTGGAGCCATGGATAAGGGTACAGATGATTTTGCTGAGATAAAGGAATAAGAGCACATTAAAAATGCAGGCAACAACAAATACTGGCATGGATGTGGAGAAAAAGGAACTCTTCTACACTGCTGGTGGGAATGCAAACTGGTCCATCCTCTATGGAAAGCTGTATGGCAATTCCTGAAACTGCTAAAAATGAAGCTTCCATACGACCCAGCAATACCACTCTTTGGAATCTACCCAAAGGACACAAAAACACTAATCCAAAAGGATACATGCACCTGTATGTTCATACAGCACTGTTTACAATAGCTAAGGTACGGAAACAACCCAGATGTCCAAAAATAGATGATTGGATCAAGAAGATGTGGTACATATACACAATAGAATGCTGTTCAGCATTCAAAAAAGATAAACACATGCAATTTACAGCGACATGGATGGAACTAGAAGGGATCATGCTCAGTGAAATAAGCCAGAAAGAAAGAGAAAAATGTCTAATGGTTTCATTTATAACAGGAATATAGGGAAACCAAATAAGAGAGAGACACTCAGTGAGGGAGGGGGAGGATAAGGGCACAAAATGGAGTAGAAAAGGACACAAGGGAACACGGAGATGGGTCACGTGTGAATTGGTGGTGGGTTACCCAAGAGGAATACAAAATGTAAACGATTTAATTAACAATAAAGGAAAAAAAAGAGCTTTTCCGTCTTACAGATTGTAGATTGAAGGGGAAAATAAGATTGAGGGTGGAAGAAGTGAGATACAAGGTAAGAAGAGGGAAAAGACAAGTTGTTTCTTGGCTTTCGTGATTCAAAAGAATTTAAAGGCAAGGCTCATCTGTGGTGGTTGAGGCTGCTGGTTGTCTGGAAGGGGCTCTAGACCATCTCATACCAGCAATAGACTTTAGTTGCTAGAAACAGCATTTGAAGTGTCATTGGTTGCTAATTTCCAACCAGCGTAAGGATATTTCTTACGGTTTCCCTGTAGGATGTACAGTGACCTCAAGTTGGAATATTTCTGCAACATTATAGTTTATTTGTTTCCCAAAAGATTAGCTGCCCAGTCCCTGGTTTCAAGAAGAATTAACACATACTAAATAAGCCTCTGTCTTGGCCAGCAAACAAAGTTGGTTAAGATGCAAATAAAGTCCTATTTAAGACAAAGAAATAGCAAAAGGGCAATTGGTATATCTCCATACCAGATAAGTTAGATGCTATGGACCTGAAAAAAGTTACAACTAAAATAGTTATATTTGTCTCACTTCCACCAACCCTAAATATTTTGAGTGTATTTTCTTAAGACACTTTAGGGAACATTCTAGACAGGAGATTCATTAAGCCCTTGAAAAGTATGTCAAACTAACCTCTCCTTCCTCTTCCCCTCCTTAATTTCTCCCTCTCTTTGTCTTCTCCCTTCTCTTTTTCATTATTAGTATTATTTTAAATAAAATAAAACCTGGAGATATGTTTAGGTTATGGCAAGGTAATTGGGTAGAACTCTCCAGGTCTCACTACTGCTAAAAGAGAGGGGCATGTGCCTGCATCATAATATTAGGTGCCAGCAAGTTAGGTCCTGTGAACACAGTGGTAAACAGTGAGAAATATCTCTTGCCTGCAAGAAACTTATATTGTATCTAAAGAAAGCAATTATTATAGAAGAAAGGGCAGTAAAATACAGGTTGTAATGAGAGAGCTGTAGGGTCTTCCATTGACTTGAATGAGCACTCAGAGTTACGGAGTGTTCATTTCTCAAAGAAGATGACTTTTCTGCTGTGATTTGGAAGCTAATAGTTAACTAGGTTAATATTAGGAGGTGGTAGAATATTCCAGGCCTAGGGAATACATGTGCAAAGAGTCAGGTGAGAGAGAACATGACCTCTTCACAGACCTGAAAAGCATTGAATGTGGCATTTATGAAGGAACAACCAAGATACTGGACAAAACAAATTTGTTTCCTTTTGTGAAATTATTCTGAATTGGTTGACAACCCAGGGTGGATAGACAACTCTGCATAAATGTTATTCTGGAACCCAGACTTTTTTTTTTAATCTTGAGTGCTCATTTCACTAGTGAATAACTATTTCTGGCTTCCCTTATGCTAAATAATGAACCACTGGTGTGTAAAGCGATAGCTGAAAGTCAGAAGCCTGCTATTGCAATATGTATCAAAGGGAATGGAAGCCAGTGTTAAGGTTAGGGATAATCTCCCAGAGGAGGTGAGATCTGAAGTAGAAGTTGGTGAGATGAAAGTTAAGAGATGTGAGAGTTCAGGCAGGGAAAGAATGTTTGCAAAGAACTCAAGGTAAGAGGGAATATGGTTTATTTAGGGAACCAAAACAAAAAATAACAACAACAACAAAAAAACCCTGGGAATGGTGCTAGTTAGGGTTTAATTTAAGGTGCTACAACAAAGGGATTGCAAATCACAATGACTCAAACAAGAGAGGAGGTAGGTTACTTCCCTTCCATAGAATAGTCAGGATTTGGTACAGCACCTTCTGAAGGATGGACACCTAGACATGGTCTTTGCAAGGCTAACAGGAGTGATATTGACTAGGGACCTTGAGCCATTAACTAATTGTTCCTTGCTTACAAATTAATATATAGTATAGATCTCACCACCTCACTGTATTACAAGAACGTTCTACAGACCATGTTAAGGAGTTTAGGATTTATCCAAAGATAAATGTGAAAACATTGGAAAGGAGGGAATTAAGTTTGTAATTTAGAAAGATGACTCAGATTTTAATGCCTTGAATGAACTGGTAAACAAGATGGAAGTCTGGGGAGCCAATTAGGCTATTGCTATAATCCAGATGAGAAGGGATGTGGTGGTCTGGACCATGTAAGGGTGGTTATCTAGGAGGCATATTGCAGTGAGTAGACAGAACTTTGTGGAGAAGAGTTTGGCAGAAAATATTTTAATGGATTTTTCTCCCGGTCTGAAATTAATAGCATTGTTTGAATCCCAAGATTTTGTAACGTCCACAGATTTATTTAATGAGAAGCTCCAAAGTCAAATACTTTTTAGGGTTTGAGAATAGAAAAATAAAATAAAGCAGGCCTATTGTAATGGTGGGAGGTGATAGGGAATTGGGTAGCACGTGCCCTGCAGTTCTACTCAGTTTCTGCTACGTATTGCCATTTGTAAATAAAAATTCGTTGATGCCACATCTTCTGATCTTTTCCTTTTTATAATGAATCTTGGATTGTTATATGAAATTGTCTGCTCTTTAATGTTAACATCTAAGTAAAAATTAAAGAAGCATACAAAGTACAATGTAGGCTATTATTGTGTCAATCAAAGCAGGTCTGGAAAAGGGATTTGCTTTGCACAGATTAATTTGCACTTTTCTCATGAACTATTAGTGACGATAGTCTGCTATAAGAAAGAAATCCAATAATACACTGGTCAAAAGAAGAGATACTTGTTATCTCATGTGGTTATCAAATAATGACTAGGTAGTTGGACTTCGTTGTTCTTCAGAATTAATCAGATACTTTCCAATACTTTCCAGATACTTGTTGTTCTGCCATGCTCGAGTGTTGTGCTTTCCATGTGCATGGTTGGAGTTAGGTCATCTTTTCTGGCTTCCAGTCCTCATAAAGAGGGAAACTCGTTTTTGTTTGCTCCTGGGATCACATTGGGAATCAGTAAATTACAATAGCCCTTTGAGTACTTAGTAGGGTGGTTTTGCTCTGGCACTCCGGAACATTCTTTTGTCTTACATGTCACAATTTAACTATGTGCAGGAACATTCATTCCTTATGGTGTGGTTTCTACATGTGATTATAAGTCTCAATCTCTTTCAATTTCTGTTCAGAGAAAACTATTAGAGAGTGTCATGGCCAGAATTGCTCTCATTAGTCAGATCACTCTTCTTCTTCTGGGTAGCCACAATTCCCAGCACAGATAAAGTGAAACTGACAGTTTTGGGGGCATTTCCCTAATAAAGAGCAGAGAAAGCCATTAAATTTCCAGACATTTGACTGCTCTTTTTCATTTTTCCACAAGTCTTTGAATGAAACATTTGAAAAGTGAATCTGGAGTTCTTCAAAATGAAAAGTTGTAGGGATGTGAAATTTTCCCTTCTCTGGCTTTTGTTAAAATTAGGAAAAGAACCAGGCATGATCACACAATGGTGACTGCCCTGATGAAGAATGGGCAGAACAATGAAACAGTGATGTGTTGACAAAGCCTTGTACGTGCACAATAGAAAAGCCTTTTTTTGTTTTGTCTTGTTTTGCATTTTGAGGGAGCACCATGTTCTGGTTGGTGGAGCTGGGATTATAATGCTAGGATACTAGGGTTCTAGTTCTGGTGCTTCTGCCACTGACTCTCAGCACTACTTTGTAAATAGTTGATTTTTTGGTTGTTTTAGGCAACAATTCATTTTTAGATGGGAGGCTGAGTGTGTTCCTCCTGCCATGTAGAGAACAGTGTGGTGATAATGTTATTTTATGTAATCTAATTTGTGCAGTAAAAAAAGTGATACTTTTGACTATTTCTCATGAATTAGTCAATTCTTAATAATGTAGATGCCAAGTTAATATTCAGTTAATTGCTTGGTAATGCATCGTGCACTTGTGCATCATTTAAAGATATATATTTAAAGTCTCTGTCACTTTACTGAGGTAAAAGTTAAGTAATAGCCATGGATCTTCTGAAAATACTTTCAGGTGGACTTTAACCAAAGATACCACCACCAAATATAGTCATCTTCTTCTCCATCCTCTATATCTGTTGAGTTCTTGCTTTACGACTTATTTTCTAGAAGAGGAAAATCTTGAGTGGTTTCTGTAAACAAAACATTAAGGAATCTTTATCATTTATTTTTAAAATGTTGAAATACTTAAAAACGGAAACTTGAGAGCTTTTATGTCCATGAGCATATTTTTAACTTTAATTTTACAACTGCTTATAAAATTTTAACTAAGACCTAAAAAATCACTTAATAATGTTTAAAAAAATTTTTTCACTGAAGTTCTTTTAGGAGAGGACTATAAATGTCCCAGGTCTTGACATTCAAAGTGTTCTGCTGCAAGTTTGCAGTTTCTCTGACATGTGCTGTTTTTAGAATTCATGCTGATGTAGTATTCTGTTTTATAATATGATTTTTCTTTTAACATGAAAACACTGTTATAAATTATTCAATATTGGATAAAGTTTTCTTGTGATTTACAGTGCCATTATCATAGCCTCCAGCCCTGGATATGATCTTCCAAGTTTGGTGAGTATAACTTCACATCATATCCAGTGGCTGAATTAAAATAAATCACTAATATTCATATGTAAGTTTCTGAAAAATACTTTCAAAAATACTCTGTTAGAAGTTTGGGTAAGATTAGTTATGAGTTGGTAAATAATGGTAGATTTTTTTTTTCATAGTCACTTTTCACAATAGTGAAGAAGTAAAAGGGACACTACTGGATAGAAGAAATTCTTAGAGGTGGCAAACTGGGGTCCCAGCCTAGGTCACCATTTTGAAACTTTGTGAGCTTAGGCCAGTTACCAGAGAACTTTGATTCTTCCTCTCTACAATAGCATGAGAATATCTACTACATTAGGTTGTTGTGAAGATGAAATTAAATAATGCATTTTCCTTTGTCTGAATCCTTCAAATATGATCATATGCCACGTGGCCATTGGATTTTGGTAGGGGGATGAGCAATGAGAAGGAATGGATGGGAAACCTGCCTCTTAACTTTACACACGTTATTTTCTTCTATGTGTATGTATGCGTGTGTATGCACACACAAGCATATTTTTAATGTATTATGTATCCTAACATAGCTATCTTCTAAAACCATACTGTTTTGCTTAAGCTAGTTTTCTCCTGTCTCCACTATATTTTTTTCTGACCTTATAGATATTTTTGTCAAACATGGTGGCTTGAAAATGGTGTTAATCTTACATTACTTGTTAATCTTCTACATTACTAGGATTTATTTGTTAAAACCAAGATTTCAGTATTGGCACACTGATGTTAACTAAGCTCTGGATTTATTCCCCATGAATGTGCCTTTTCAGTTCTAGAATCCAGTTCAGGATATCACATTGCATTTAGTCACTAGATTTTTGTGTCAGGTCATAGAAGGGTTTGGTCCACACATTTTAAACACCACTCATTTTACTAATGAAAACATGTCTCTTTGACACTTATGATCAAAACCATCAGTGTGGATTGGAGGGAGAGATAGCAGCCTTTGGGAGTGCGGTTCTTTTGAGTCAATGTAGATTGACAACCCTTGGAGTCTATCGTCCACAAATACTTTTATTGCTCTGCTGTGGTGTCTTAAAGTCAGATGACACAGATAGATGACATGCCCTGGCTCTCAATAGACACCAACACTTTGGCACACTGGGATGGGCGTTATGGGAAGAGCAATGAGGAGCCAGGGAAGCCTGCACAGGAGAAATGGAGATATAGATCGGATAGACAGGTGAACAAGAATGTAATGGCCACTGAGATAAAGTGCATTTAAATTATTGGAGGGAGAGTGAGGGTATGGCAGAGAGAAATTTAGGATCCTAGATGTCTGTGAATAGCAACTCTCTAAAGGAGTTCTTTGAGATGATGTGCAGAAGCCTTTTGCAAAGTGAGTCATTACTATTTTGGTCTTATATATTTGGTTTCTGGTATTTCATTTCCTATTGCATCAGGCTAAGATGCCTCTGCATGTTTTTTTTATGTTGTGGTTTGTTTTTTCTTAACATATTTTTGGATTATAGGAGACTTATAACAACATTATAGAAAATTTGGAAAGGAGAGAAAAGAAAAAAGTCCATAATTCCATTGCTCCATTAGTACAGTACATTTTAATTTTTCTTCATATTATCCCAGATGTGTGTAAAAGTTCTCTTTCCTTCCTAGTTTATTACATTTTTTGCTAAAATTTTATTAACATAAACATTACAGGAAGTCTGAATTGTAAGGTACAGTTTCTTTTTGTGTTGTTAAAGGAAAAAAGGGTTATAGTAAGGATGGATTATCCCATGGATTTTGCTTGGGTGCTCTGTTTTGAGGTAGAATTAATTATGTGAAATTATGAACTGCAGGCTTTTTAATTTTTTTAAAAAATGTTTTTAACAGTAGCTGCCCTCCACAGTCAGCTGTGAGCTGCTATATCTTGAAATTGTGGAAAGTAGGGCTTGGAGTGGCAGGGGTGGTTGGGAGTAGCCATAAATTAGAGCAGAATACTATTGATTTTGCTGCTTTCTTTTTATTAACTTATTTTAAAAGGTAACTGTATATTATTATTATGTGACTAAGAGAAGGTAACTGTAGCAATCATTACAATGAAAACAAAACAATGTAATTAACTGCTAGTTGGATCCTGATACTTGCCAAAGGCTCTAAGCCAAAATTTCTGCTCTTTGTTATGATGGGAGATTAGCAAATGATGAAGATTTATTTACTTATTCATGGCATTCTATCATCAAAGACTTTTTTCCAGTAGAACTGTTGAAATGAAATCTTATATTGTATGTGTACTAAGTTACTTTGAAAGTACTTCAGTATAAATAGCATGAATATTTTTTTCATTATTTCAGATGTCTTAGTAAGGAATTAACACTTTCATTATTGGCTATTTAGTACTTCAAATATAGAAATCTTTACTAAAGGATTTAACTGGTTTAAGAGTCAATAAGAATTTTTTTTCAGTCATGAAATGAGTGTCAGTTATATGAATGAGTTGTGGGAAGTTTGCGTTAATCAAATTTTAGCAAAAAATAAATTAGGAAGGAGATTAACTAGTTTAACTGATTCACAGAAAAGTCCCAGACCTTTTCTTAACAGGTCCTTTTGCAATAGTTTTCTTATTCTCTGAGTCAATGTGATTGAAAGCCTGGTCTATTACCAAGCAACTCATCCAGAATGTTAGAAAATATGGCCATAGGGAAAGCTCTGTTGTGTTACTCTGGCTTGTTTTCTAGCAGTCTGGGATAGGTCAGTGCTGCTCACATTATCTGTGGAGAATGGCCTGTTTTTTTCAGTTTTATAGTTTTAATTTCTAACACATTGTGAGCTGATACTATGAATTACTAGAAAAATAAATTAGTATTTTGCATGTAAAAGCCCAGACATTTCATTGTTAGATTCAACAGGTAAGATAAATTCTAATAAATAATAAGAACTGTAACATAGGAAAAAAAGAGAAAAATGCGAAAATTATAATTAGGAAAACTGTACTTGTGTTCCTGGAAAGTACGTGTATAGGCAATTAATAGAATTGTTTTACATTCATGCCTTGTTGACCTGCAGTTGTAACTGAACAAATAGTTATAAATGAGATAGTCATTTCTCTTATTTTATATTTCTATACGTACTTTGAACAAATATTGCAAATACCAGTCTTTAAAATTTTTAATGCTACAGATGAGCTTGTGCTTCTGCCGGTGTACATATCTAACCTAGGTTGGACTGATGACAGGCTATTCATAGAGCATAATATCTACCTAAAATGTAGAAACTAGTTTTGCAAGTGCATATGTTGACTGGAATGGAAGAAGAAAAATTTAAAGCAATTTCTAC
The DNA here is from genome assembly GCA_004024925.1 of Scalopus aquaticus. Lineage (NCBI taxonomy): Eukaryota > Metazoa > Chordata > Mammalia > Eulipotyphla > Talpidae > Scalopus > Scalopus aquaticus. The sequence continues at coordinate 243,572 of PVIJ01000219.1, read as the reverse complement.
AATCTCAAAATATTCATTTAAAACTTTTAGCCAAAAGTTTGAAAACTCGAGATGAAAAGACTCATAAAAAAAATCCCACAGGGAGTAATGGTGCTCTCTTTAGGGATGGACAAAATGGAGGACAAATGAAAGAAACAAGAGTATCCGTCCCCTACTAGATGCCTTCAGGGGACCAGGAAATGGAGGGCAATGAGGCTGGAGGAGGAAGGCCGGAAAGGAGCTTTCTGGGGTAATTTGAATATCCTCAGAAATATTAGTGGGAGGCTGGGATGAAATAATTAAATCTGCTAAAGAACTGAAATACTGTTCTTTCTTATTATACCCCCACCTACTCATCCTACACACAACCCTCCACATACACTGATGCTTTTTATAATCCATGAATTTTGAAAGTCAAGCGCTTCAGCTGCATGGGAATCCAGAAGGGTTTTTTTTTTTTTTTTTTGAGACACTTCTGTTGTGATCATGGAAAATTGTTTACTGATTTAGTTTTATAATTTGTTTAGCTTTCCCACAGGAAAGGGTGGAAATATTTAGCTTGCTTGTCTTAAACATACTCAGAGATTGATGGATACACTTTTATGTTTGGCACGTGGCTTATTAAGTGTCCTTTTCTCCCCTCAGCAGTTGTAATTAAGGAGTAGAAAACAGGTTAGAAAAAGTAGGTCATGAGATTTAACTTGGGAAAAGTAAAAGTTGCATATTTATGTCTCTTTCCATTTTTCATAAAGCAGTACTCTTATGGAGACAATTGCAGAGAGACAAAAATACCTGCTGTGTAAAGTCTGGGTTTTTTTTTCTTCCTAATATATAAATTGTATAAACTGTGTAAATAAACAAGATTTAAAACACACTATCCTATTATAAAATTTCCCAGGACAACAAACCGAGGTTCCCAGTACATTTTGGAGCTAGGGGAATGTTATATCACAGGAGAAAAATAGACAAACATTTCTGTGGACTGCACTTAAACTGTCTGACTATTCCCTGCTGGTAGAAGGAATATATTAACTTTTCTTTTTAGTGGTTTGAGTGGGAGGAAAAGACCCTGCATAGTCAGCTGTCCTTTCTGGTAGCCATGAGACTTGAGTTCAGGTAAGTTTTAGAGTTGGTTATTTGGAATTCAAAGCACATTTTTCCAAACAAGTAGTGTTTAAATTCAGTTGATAGGGATGCAGTTTATATGCAGTAAAAAGAACCCTGGACCTGGAATTGGATTTGGAGTTAGATGTTGCCTTTCCTCTAAGCCAGGATTTCTCAACCTTACCACCATTGATATTTTGGCCCTGTTAATTATTTGTCGTGCAGGGTTGCTCTTTCTGTCCATTGTAGAATGTTTAAACAGCATCGCTGGCTTCTACCCACAGGATGGCAGTAGCAGTCATCCAGTCATGACAATTAAAAATTGTCATGTCCCCAGATGTTAAGAAATGTCCCCTGTAGGGGCAAAATTTGATTGAGAATCACTGCTCTAAACATAAGAGCTCCTAGACCTTGGCTGTATTATATAACAGTCCTTATCCTGTCTTTCTCTCTATAAATAGGGCACTACTTACCTCAAAAGAGAATGGTTTTGAATGTGCTTTGTAGTCTGTCTACAGGGGTCTAATATGTGTGTATATAGGTATAGTATATTTAATGTACACATATAAATCAATTTCCCAATGTTGAGCCATTCTTCTATTTCTAGAATAAAACCTAATTGATCATCCTATATTGTTCTTTTTAAATTGTTTTGAGTAGAAAAATTGGGGTGTAGACCAGAGGTGTGGGGGGTGAGAGGATTCACCAGAGACAGTGGGGAGCAGATAGGAGGATTTACTGAAATACACTGCTAAGGGGAGCAGTGTGCAATACAGGCGAGGTTTGTTGTGCCATATGTGGGTTAGCTCCCTGGCTGGGGATTGAGCTAGGCCATAGCGCTGATAGTGCTGCGACTTAACCCCTAGGCCATGAGGAAGGCCCCTGATACATTGTTCTTTAAAACTATTTCTGTATTAGATTTTCTAACATATTTAAAATTCTTTATACCTAGAGTCATAGTAAGCTTGACTTATAGCAATGTAATGTTTCTCAAAACATGGTCCATGTAACAGTTCTAAGTACTAGCAGAGTGTGACTATTAGGTAGTATGCAGAGAGAGATTTTAAAAGTTGTAGTAGATATGCAATTATTGTAATTAATTTTGGCAAGTGATTCTGGTTTGCCATTCATGATAGTGATATCAATTTCTCTTGTCAATCAATTTGACATTAATATATATAACAAATACGTATAATATTATATATAGTATGAGTGATATCTGGCTATGTTAAAATTTGTGAAGGTGGTACTAAAATGTCTGATGTTTGGGGACATTAGTCTATAAAGTAAATGTATATTTATATGCGTTGAAGGAAAGCGTGCTGGAGGAAATGGGTGTGAAGGTCAGCCCTCTACATCTTTTATATATATCCTTGTCTGGTTTGATTTCCATTTTCTGTGAGCCTCCTAAGTGTTTAAAAGCTGTCACGTAGGTCTTATCAGTTCTTCAAAAATTAGTTAAAATTCTAAACAAAGTCAGTGGCCCAATTTTTTTTTAAGGTAGAATTTAAAAAAGTCATTTCTTATTCTCCTATAGTTATTGGTCTGTTCAGTATTTTCACTTTTGGGGGTCTTTTTTGTTGCAGTCCATGTCAGATCTTGTTACCTCTATCTCCCTCTCTCAGTGTATTTGAACAAGCCAAGTACATGTCTTCCCTTTCTCCTTTGACCTACATGGTTATATCTTCCCCTTACTGTGCCGTTGAGTGATATGCTCCCTTCCTTGTCTCTCTCCTCACTCCTTTATTTTTATTTATGGCACTTATCATCATATAACATGCTATATATTCCTCTCTTTCTGTCCTCCAAACCTACTTTCAAAAGGAACGCCCCACAACAGGAGGAATTTCATCTGTTTTGCTGAGAATGATAACTGCAGTATTTACAAGGTCTCCATAGATATTTGTTGAATGAATTAACACATTTATATTTTCCTGAAAAATTTTCCACTTGTGTTTGTTTCAAATGTGTTGGTGTAAATATGTATTGTCCTCTTATTACAATTAGAATTTGTGTCCCCCTTTTCAATTTTAATGTTGCTTATTTGTGTTTTTCTTTTTTGAAGAAATCATTTATGATTTGTCTGCTCTATTGGTCTTTTCAAAATATTGTCTTGATTTATTAATCAAGTTAGTTTTTTGTTTTCTCTTTTACTAGTTGCTGATTTGTCCTCAATTCTTTCTGCTGTCTTCGTGTTTGAAAATTACTTTTAAGGTATTCATTTTTAACCTGTAAAGTAATGTTTTATTTATAATATTGTTATTGTGGATCAACCGTTCAGGGATGTTTAAAGCAACATATAGTTAAACACTGATGCATAAGACTCCAGAGTCAGCCATTCATCTGACAGGAAACTACTGCACTGGAAAGAGAATAACTTTGGAGTTTCTCAGGTACATGAAAAACCCTGTTGTGTTCAGAGATTTTCTGGTTTTATGATCATGAGTACCTTGCTTAATCCTCTCAGCTCAGTGAATGAAAATGTGGTTAGCAATGGTTATAAAGTTATAAAGTTATAAACTGGTTATAAAGTTTTGTGAAGAGTAAAGAGAAGATCTATGTACAAAGCATGATACCTAAACATGGAAGGCATGTTCATAAACTCCTTCCCCAACATTTGAGTGCATGGTATATAAGACTTGGTCATGCACTGTCTCAAAGAAATTACAATAAATAATTCAGGTTAAAAAAAAAAAAACTGTGTTAGGGGAAAAAGAGAGGGAACTTTTTTGGTGAGGATGAGGGTGAGCACTGGTATGGAGAAAGAAGGGGAGAACTCTATGTAGATGGAAGGTATAACAATGTAGAATGAAGCGTAGTGTGGATCTATGAGCTGGCATGGACCTGTAAGCATTTCCCTGAGGCCTATAGCATTTGCTTGGTGGGTAGACAGGAAGAGGAAGGAGAGTTAGTTGCCATGATGACCATGTCTTTGCTAGGGGTCTCTGGCGTGGAGGAACTGAGGAATTAGGTAGAAGCATCCAACAGATGAGCCTGGGAGAGTAGATATTGCATTTCTGTATTTGGGGGTTGACCATACCAGAGTTCTGGCACTACTGGTTAGCCAGACTTTTCATGATCTCTGTCATTTTTGAATAAAGCAAGCATGGACTGCTCCCAAATTAGAAGCATCTGTGATTGATTTGACAGTGACTTCGCTGGGTTGATGGCTCTCCATTGGAAGCTTCATGAAGAGCAGAGCAAAATCTGTGGTGAGAAAAGTAATTAAAATGATCTTAGGGTATAATTTAATAAATTTTTGGACACTCCACTTCTTATGTTAGAAATACTTGTGTTTGTGTTTTTGCCCCTCTGAGATGGGCAGAATTGGCCTGGAGCAGAAGCTTTAGAAATATCAGTTCCCTTTTCCCTTCCTTGTTTTCTTTCTATTTACATGATTGGTCTGGGCCATATACTCAATTCAGCTTTTCTAGGTAGGCATCAGTTCCTGCAGTAGCTGAGTGTTAGGACTCTGTCTCCCTGTTGACCTCTGGATAAAGGAATAAGAGGGTGGGGAATGGCATTGGGGATCATTTGCTGGTAACAGGACAGTAAGATTTTTTTTCTGTTGTCCCTGACTCTTCTTTCCTCCGTTTCTCAATGCTGCTCTTGACTAATAATGAAACATCAACCAAATCTCCTGCCTCTGTACTTTGTGAAAACACAATTGCTTTCAGAGTTGGGTGAGACCTTTCCTCTTTCCCTCCTCTGGCTTTCCCCTTCCCTTAGGGCAAGGAATCCACAGACCCAAGGAAATGTATCCTGGAGCCTGTGTCCTGCCCTTTGGAACACTCTCAGGTTCTCTGGGTACTGTATACCCTTCTTTCTAGGGCCTGCTTGGGGGTTCCTATTGAAGATAGGCAGGGAGGTCAGTGTGCATGCCCATAGTCCCAGGAAGTTACTTATGCTCTTAGACTCCATGAGCTGTTGGCAGGAAGTGTGAATAGAACCAGCTGAGCCGGTTCGGATTCCTACAAGTATGCATGGGTGAGGCCCCTTATGGTGCTAGATCGAGAGAGCTAGGAGTAGAAAGAGAAGAGCATTGGGCTTCTCTGGCACCCCACATTCTGGCTCGAATTCTCAATTCATACCTGACCTTTCAGGCTGTTAGGGTCAGGATCAGGAGCCTCCTAATGAATGTATTTGTGAGCTGAATTTATGGCCTTTTAGTGTTTAGACAGATGAAGATGAGCCTCCATTTGTGCTCCTGACCTGACTGAACCTTGCAAACGTCAGCAGTGGACCTGTGTAAGAGCACTGGCACGTGCTCCACTCCGCTGCCTTAGGAGCCGGGGCAGCTAGTTTGCCTCTCCCAACCCACACAGCTCCTCCTGAAGGACTATCACTGTTGTTGCTCACTGCTGTTCCTAGAATAATGCCTGGCACATGCGTGTGAAGGGAAGAAGTAGTCATGAGCTCTGAGCAGCAGTGGAATGTAAGGAGTTTTCAACAGTGGAGGGGAGCCGAAGGGACATGCCTTCAGCGACTCCTTTGGGGTGTAGTTATTGTAATAGACTGTCAGTTGTTCCAGGATGCTCTCAGGTATCCATTTACCTCTTGGAGCATATGAAGTTTGAAAAGTTTCATATCATTTAGGAACCCTCAGTTGTGTGAATTTGATAATAAGTTATTGTTTGACCTCATGTATGTAGCTTATATGCTCTCTGAGGGGAAGGGAATATCATTATAATTTTCTGATTCACATTTTCACTACAAATATACATTGTAGGATGGTCTGCCTTTCAGTTGGGTTGGAAGAAAGAAACAGGTGAAACAAAACTCCTGAGTACTAGAATATAAAAAGCCGGAAATAAAATAAAAAAATTGCCGATTGTTATTGATCATTGAGAATAAATTTTAAGCAAAATGGGAATTTGTTTTCCTTCTACATCTCCTATAAGTTTTGGCTCTATTTTGAAAGCATTTTCTGTGAACTAGATTCAAGGAAAGTTAGGGTTTTCCTAGTGAAGACCATGTAATTAACTCAGTGTGCCTTGAAAGGTTTGTGGAGACTGAGGGCCTCTGCTGCAAGAGAATGTGAAGTAGGATTCAACCTGGATCATGGGGACTTTTGGATTGTACAGTACCTGAAGCTTAGCATAATGTTATATGCTCATCTTGTTTCTCATTTAGGAAAATTATGTAACTGCTCTTTCTAGCTTATGCTCCGGAGAAGTATAAACCTTCTTATTTCCAAATTAGATGATACTGTTTTCCTCTTAGATTTAATTAGAAGTAACTGTAAATCACTAATGTTTTGATCTGTGGTTGTACCTGGGGGTTTAGATATTTAGTCTCTTACATTTTAAAGAAGTGTTTAAAGAATCAAAGAAGAAACTGCTCTCCTGAATGTAAATGCAAAACACATGGAGGACTTAGATTATTAGTGCTAATTTGAGAATTGGCAGTTTGATCCTTAAAGTTTTCTTTCTTGTCAGTTTCTATAATTATGGCATCTTTTCCAGCTGTCTTTTTAATACAATGCAAAATTTGAAAGGAGAGTTTCACAGGAAGAAAACATTTTCAAAAATATTAATCACCTTTTATAACAATTTTAAAAAAGTATTTTGATAGTCTAGAGTTTTTATAAAAGACAGATCAAGAAATTGTTTCTGCTGCTGCTAGCAGATTCTTTTTCAGTATACAAAAATTCTGTGTATTACTCAGCTTCTGTAAAGAACTCCTTTCTGAATGACGATTGAATTAAGTAGGTGGTTTCATTGCATTATTGCATTTGCACTCATTTTATCTTTCCCCTTTTCCCCCTTCCTCCCTTTATATTGAGAAGAGAAAAATCTTAACTTTTGGAAATGGCTTAACCCAGCTAATTAGGGCAGGAAAATTAAGACTGTCCTCACTGCTGGAAATTGGCCCTCCATCTGTGGGCAATGTGTCCTGCACGCCAAGTCTGCCTTGACCTTGGTTTCTGGAGTCCTGGATAGCTGACTGCCCTCTTGACAAGGACAGGGTGGAGGACAAACAAAAAGAAGTAGCAGGGATCATACATTAAACAAGATTTGTGGAGAAACAGCAGTTGTCTTTAAATTCAGGATAGTAAGTAGGTAAGTCATTCCCAAATTCTCAGTCCTTTTTTTTTTAAAAAATTTTCAAAAGTAACTAATTAAACTCCAAGGAGACACATTTCTGTCATTTCAGAGGATGCAATGCCAGAAAATAAGCATTTCCAAGCCAGATAGCCCAGCTATGTATTTTTTGGGCTTCCTCTCTTGGCCTCTGCAGCCATCAGGCCAACACAGAACAAGTCCTCCACCCCTCGAGGAGCTGATACTGGTTTCCTTGGCTATTTGCAGCCTGTCCTGGCTCAGCCTCAGATCTCTCAGTCTTCCTGGAGATTGTGGAAAGACTCTCCTCCCCTTTTCCTCTTGATTTCTTATTGAGGTAACATTGGTTTGTAGCACTGTTTATGATTCAGGGGAACAGGTTCACACCCCCTCAGATGAACATCAACACACCCCACCCACCACCAGAGCACCCACATCCCAGTACTGTTTAGAAATGATGTTTTTTTGTGGGTTTAAAAACACATAGGCAAGTACTGAGTGTTTATTAAATCTTAGTATTATGAAGGAATTAAATGGCAAAGTGGTAAAGGGTATTAATTATGCTAGTTCTTGTCCTTAAATATCTTCATTTGATCAAAAAAAAACCCAACTTATTCTATATCAGTCTGCAAACAAAATAGTATTGGAATTTTATTACTCTGTGAAATGTAGAAGTCTACCATAGACTCTTAGTGGTAGCAACATTACTTTAGTAGAGTTTGGTCTTTTTTTCTAAGCAGTGGGCATTTTTTTTTTCTATGAAAAGTATTTAAAATGCTCAAATCTTAAATGGTGGAAGATTTGTATGTATGTATGAGGATGATTGTGTGTATTGAGACCAATCTATTGCTAATACCTGTGTTGCTTTTTGGACTTGGGCTTAGAGTTTGCTTTATCTTGAGTTACATCCAGTTGTATGCTGTTTTTTTTCTTTTTTTTCTAAAAGTTGATAATCAAAGTGTTGAAATAGCAAATATTCAAAGTGATATCAAAGCACCAAAGTGTCTTAGTTCAATAATTCAAGGAAAGGAAGTTCTTAGGACTGTTAAGAGTATTTTCACATTACCTCATTTAATTATTACAACTTGGAGTAATAAAGGTAGCATTATTCATTGGAGAATTTCAGTAATAAGCAAGCAAGGAGTTTATAGCATCTTTTTTTTTTTGAGGGGGGACATTTTTAGGGATACTTAAAGTTAAAACAAAATATATTAGATCTTGAAATAAAATGGGCTCTCAGACTCATTATTCCATCTCTTGTCATATGCTCATGTAAAAAGAACAGAAATGTAACGTAGAGTTTTGTTTTAATGAAGTCAGGTCTTTCTGGAAGCTCACACAGGATAATCTTTAACTCAGAATGATTAAGAACAATGAAATTAAAGAACTTTCTGGGAGTCCTTTAGTTCTTTAGGAAGGTGTTGAGAGGTTTGGTCAACGTTATTGTTTGTGTCTATTAAGTACTTTTTAAATTTAATTTTTATTCCTTTTTAAAAATGCATGTATTTTAATGTTGTTGAGTTCAAGATCAAGAAACAAGCCCCAGAATTTAATATAACATGAAAATTTAGAATGAAGTAGTCTAAATTTGCCTTTGAGAAGATTACTAGTAAAGATGACTGAAGGGGCCTCCTTGGTGGCCTAGGGGTTAAATCTTAGTGCCCCCACTACAGAAGCCCACTCTGACCGCTTGAGTTGGATCCTGGCCAGGGTGCTAACACGCATGGCTCAGCAGACCTATCCTGTCTCTCCTGATGCTCCCCTTAACAGTGTATTTCAGTAGATCCACCTGTTCTCCCATTTTTTTCTGGTGAATCCCCTCATCTACCACCTGTGGCCTACACCCCAGTGCTTCTAAACAAAAATAAAATCTTTAAAAAAAAATGTCTGAAATATCTGTAGAGCCTAAGAATAAACCCAGCATTGTTTTCCAAGTTCAACTCCTATTTAGATAGATAATTTTCTTAAACATTTTCAAGTCTTTTCAGGGTTCCCTTCCTTTGAAACTGTTGAATGCAAAGGGCATTATTTACATTTATTTGTCAAGTGTGTCTAAGTTAGCAAACTAGTATTGATTAAAAATAGTAAGAATGCTGGCAAAGGTTCCAGTGAAACTAGTTCTTCTATATCCTTCAGTCAGAATGAATTGAAGTTTTTTAAAAAATCAGTTTTCAATGCATTATAGAACTTTTAAAATATGTGACCTTTTAATTCTTCTAGATTCCTATTTTAAACATAATCAGAAATCCATAGAAACCTGTATGTACAAAGGTGTTTGCCATAATTTTATTCATAAGAATAAGGGAGAAAAAACATTTGGGCTATTTCTAATGAATGGGAATGGTTAGTAAAAGTATGTAAGTCATATAATAAGATATGGCTTTGTTAATAATACATATGGAGAATTTGTAACTAAATGAGAACACTTAACTACAATATTAAGAATAAAAAGAGATTGTAAAATTTATTTTGTTTTATTATTAGGAGTGACAATAGTTCTTGATGTTCCAAGATGCCTTTACCTTTCTTTGTAAAGGGTGCATTATCATGACCAAATAGTGACTTTGTAATCAATTCATTAAGTCATCTATCATTGATACCCTATCTGTTCTGCCAGATGTTGAGCTGGGCTCTCTGATATAAAGATGAACAGACTAAATTTCTCCAGTATCTGAATGCAAACTTGATATTTACACTTAAGTGTACTGGTAAGCATTGGAGTTCTAGGTAAAGGTTACAGCCTGGATTTCATTCTTGGGTGAAAGGCTTTGTTTGCTATAGAAATCAAAGTGGTACAAACCAAAGTACAGCAGAAAAGCAGCTAGGGCAGTCATTCTTACTTCAGGAAGTGCTAAGTGGACAATTTGTTAGGAATTTTTTCAGCACACATAGTTTGGGGGATTCTATAGGTCCTAGAATTGGGCTTTGAGAGAAAGATTTGGGCTGCTGAATGTATAGTTCTCTGTCATTTGGTCTCCACAAGACCTTAAGCCAGTCTGTTTTGTATTGGTCTATCCTATTAGTGGGAATGGGTCTTTCTTCCTCACTTCATTGAGAATTTCCTAAAGGTAGGTATACCAAGATTCATTCATTTTTTTTGGCCCACTTCTCCCTAGCCTTAGTGTCTGACAAGTGGTAGCCTTTCAATAAGTGATTGGAAAAAAGAAATTACTGACATAGTTACTGCTGAGATATAGAGTAGGGGGATGGTGAAAAACCTAGTTAACATTTGAGCAACATGCCAAAAACATAGCCTCAGTGCCATTACCCTCTGGGGTGAAATTTCAGGAAGACTATTTACTCTGTTTTACAGACCAGTGAGGTTATATAGTATTTCATACCTACTATCTCACAAGGACTTAGCAAACTTGAGACTAATTATAAAGCAACATAAGCTCCTTGGAAGAAAAGTGTTAGCATATCTGAATTGGAAATTTGATTATTTTTAACTCCAGTGGGAGTTCAGTGGCAAATGAAGAGTGGAAAAGGACTTAAGATTTGGAGGAAAACATGCTGTGAAAAGAATATGAGGATGATAATTATAAAAAAAGTGTTTGAGATTAGACAGAATCTCTAGAATTATAAACATGATAGAATATAGACATGAGAATACTATGTAGCTATTTATTATTATTATTTATTATTATAAATGTATTAATAAATGTATTATACATGGAAAAGGTTAATCAATGTTTCTCATACCAGAATCAGTACACTGCAGTTGATTAATCAAAAGAAAAGTTATTGAATGCAATAAATATTCTCTAAAATGTTTCAAATACTGTATTAGTCTCTGGAACCACCATGGCCTGAGGGTCTTATATTTTTCTTGTGATAAAGGTCTCTCCCTTTCTCCCTCTCTCCCTCTCTCCCTCTCTCTCTCTCTCCCTCCTTCCCTTCTTCCCTCCCTCCCTCCCTCCCTCCCTCCCTCCCTCCCTCCCCCCCTTTCTCTCTCTCAAAGTTTAAAAATGTATGTGCAAACTTGGGCTGTAGGAATTTCAGCCATTTTTAAAAAGCAGATCTACAATTAGTTGTTTAGCCTTTATATATTGTTACTGAAAATTCATGTGTAGTCAAGCATGGAGTGGAAAGCAGATAATTCTATTATTAAAGTTCCTTATATTGTAAATAAAAAGTCTGGTACTTGGAAAGATAAAGGACATATATCTTTCTTTCAGGCTCTAAAATCTCCCATTGTATTTCTTACTTACAGAATGAAGTCCAGATCTTCTTTAATCCCTAAAGTCTGTTTTTCACTTTATGTGTACTACTCATCATTCTGAAGTGTATACTGTAGCCAAATTATTCTTCCCTTAATTTCCAGCCTCTATGTTTCTGCTAATAAGATGCTAACTGCAATGTACTCTAGCCTAAGAAACTTACATATTTTATCTTATAAAGTCCTAATAATAACTGAAAAAAAATTGCTGTTGTTCTCATTTGGGTCCATTATTTTTTCCAAAGTCATATCTAATGTCATGTCTTTAATATAAAACCATGTTTTCTGAATAGATGCCTGTGCTTTTGCAGTCCTGCTATTCCCCACCACCTATAGTCTCTTTTGTCTCTATCTCTGCTTGTCTAAATCCCATCCATTCTGCAGGTAAGGCTTAAATGGGAGTTGTTCCTTAAATCTTTTTTATAGGTGGCTTCTCCCTCCTTTGATCACCTATCATCCCCCCTTCATCTCTCTCTCTACTTCCCTCCCTCCCTCCCTTCTTCCCTCCCTCTATCTCTCTATCTTTAGAAGCATCCATCATCTTTAACAGTACATTATCGTATTTTTGTGTTACATATTTCGTCTTTCAAAATAGCTCATAAGTTTTAAAAATGATTATAAAACGGTATGTTTTAGTCTACCAACCTTCATTGATTACCTACACTGTGCCCGGTTTCATGCTATGATGTTCCAGCTCAGAAGGAGAAAGAGCAAGGTGGGTATATAAACTGAGGTGGGATGAAGGAGGGAGAGACGCTTGGAGAAGAGAGACATGGGTGAGAGGTATGTGGGGGCTGCTCTCATTCCTTGGTCCTGGTAGCTCTAGCATTTTGGCAGAGACAGTGGCAGCTGTTATCCTGACCTCATGGCAAACTGTGTGTTACATTTTGAGTATCTTGTCTCTCCTTCTGTCCCAACTTTCCAGGACCTACCTAATTCCTTTCTTGTGATTCCCCCTAGTATGTGCCCTGTACTTGTTCTGGTGCTTTCAGGCCTCAGTACCCTGACCCCTCCCCCTGCTTTGGACTGAATCTGTTTGGTTGGGTATTTGCCTATGAGGGGATGGGTAATTTCTGGAGTTTGACTGTGAATTTGTTATTTGAAATCCTCCTCCACCCTTCCTCATCCCACTTGGGTCTTTGAACACGTTAAGAGTCTGATTTCTTTGCCTTTGTGTATGCAATTGGCTGGACCTGTAGAATGGGCAGAATAGGGGTAGACAGCTTGGAGTCCCTGTGTATCTGTTGGTCACATGGTTGTACTTATACCAGTGTAGAGATAACTGTAATACTGAAGACTTTTGAATTTGCCTTTACTATTTTAAGTTACACCAGAAGTCTGATAATGTGTTGAAAATTAGTTTTTATAGATTATGGATGGTTTTCTTTCACTATAAACACAAAGTTCTAGTATAAAAAAAATCAGTCCATTGGTTAAAGTGTCTCTGTTTTAAATGTCAAATGTTAATATTCCACTGTATTTTAAGTTCAGTGTATATAGGAGCTATATCATAGCACTTCCCCAGGTTTTGAATGCAGTAGGAATGGAATAAATCTTTGTGTTAGATAGTATCGGTACTGTTCACTTTTTTCTTAAACTTTTCTTGGTGTATAATTTTATAAACATTTTATAAACATCACTCATTTTAGCTACACTATTCAGTTAATAATTTAGAATTATACAGGCCTCACGTGTAAAACAATCCAGTTTTGGAATGTTTTTATCACAATAAAATCCCTCATGCCCATTCAGTTAATCCTTTTTCCTACCTCTAGACAACCACTAATCTGTCTTTCTAGATTTGCTTTTTCTGAATATTTCATATGGATGGAACCACATATGTCTTGCTTTGCTATGGCTGTAGAGGAGAGCAGAGTGGATGTAGTACAGTAAGTGGCATTAGACAGTCTTGGCTTTGAAATGTGTCTCTCCACTTACTTTGTAAACTTACTCAGGTCCCTTGGTTATCTTGGTTCTCAGTGAACTCATTCCCCTTGGTTACCTAGCTCCTCCTTCTTTGCAATCTTCTTTGCATAGAAGCTTCAGATATAATCATGGGGATAAGCATCACCCCACAAAAAAAGCAAGTAAGGGGCAAAGCATTCCTATTCTTTACCTTTTGGGGTGCCATCTTGCCAGTGTTTATTTGGGTTATTTTCTAGTTAACAAGACCCACTTCCCAATTGATATTTAAACTTTAATAAGCAAGGTCTTCATAGGGGTAATTTTCCTAGGAACAAACAAGAAGCCTTTCTTCATGTGCTAGCCTGAACATTAACACCCAGCGATCAGTGATACAGTGATAATTACCCATGGCACCGCTTTGGCAGTAATAGCAGTTTATTTAAATCCTCTTTGAGGATTTAATATTAGCCCTGCTTTCCTAATGAGGAAATGAGTAGAGGTGAAACTGCTTAAACCTTTCTGAACTTATATTTGGAATCACATGTATAAGGAGCAGACACTGAGCATTTCTATTCTTGTTTAATAGTCTCTTGGATGCTGGGTCCTAGTCTTTGTTAGCAAGTTCAAATATCATCCCATTCATTAAGGCTCTCTAAAAATAAGGCAGAGTATGAAGTAATAATTAAGGATGCTTAATTCTCCATGTTCTTCCCATGTCTGTCCCTTCCAGGGGCAGGCTGCCACTTACTCTCTGGGCCATGAGACAATGCTCAGTGTTGCTGTTTATTTTATGTTTCTGCTAGAAACACTCATGTGTGTAATGCTGGCAGAATGCATGGGCTTGGGGTTTTTCCAAAATCATGGTTTTTCTCTGAGCCCTGGGGGATTGCATCTGTAGCATATGTTGGTGTAAAGCTTGGCCACTCTTGCTGTACTCTAATGAGAAACTGTCTAACTGCTGGTTCCCTCTGGCCCCATGTTAAAGTTGGGAAACATGCAAACAGCTCAGTGGAGAGGCTCTGGAGAGCCATGTAGTTTGCATATAGAAATGTGATACCATATGAGCTTTAGTGGTATGACTTCCGAAGCATTTTTTCACTTTCTGAATCGCTCTTGCTTTTCTGTTAAGTTTGTTTTCTTCCTCCTCCCCTTACACCCCTTCTCTCTTATCTTTTTCCATCCTCCCTCTTCCATTTCTTCCATTCTTTTTTTAAAAGTTGTTAAAAGAGAGCAAAAAGCTATAGGACTTGAATTCTGCACCTCCCTTCCCCTAAGAAGTCAGCTGTCACAGAGACCATGGTGCCAGAATCAGAATCTAGAATACTGTAACACCTTACAAATCTGCAAGGATTGCCATATTTTTGTCACTCTTTTTGTGTGTCATACTTTTGATCACATTTTACTTTTTTAAACTCAGTTTTAGTTTTTAAAGTTAATTCATCTTTAAAACCTGGGCGTTTATGGCGACATCATCTTATTTTCCTTATCATTTTTCTGGCCGGTTCCCTTCCCAGTCTCTCTTCCAGATTCATCATCTTCCATCCCCTTGTTAAAGGCTGATGTTCTCTCCTTTTCTGTCCTTCACCTGGTCTTTTTCACTTCTTGGTTTCAACTCTTTGCTCTTCTTCCAACTTCATTTCTCTAAGCTACAGTTTTCTGGAGACTTATACCTTGAAGCTTCACAGACACCTCACACTCAACATACCCCCAACAGAACTCATCATTTTCTACATCTTCTTTCCTCCTCTCCTCTTTCTCCTGTAATCCTGCTATGCAGAAAACTGAGAGTTGTTTGGACTTTTTTTCCTCTTACCACACCTGATCGCTGGACAAACCCTGTTTGCTTTTCGTCCTTAATAGCTGACAACTCTGTCCTCCCTCCCACCCACAGGCTGGCTTGAGTCAGACATGAGTCACTTTTAATTTAGAATCTTGCAGTAAAACCTCTAACAGCT
This sequence comes from Scalopus aquaticus, assembly GCA_004024925.1. Taxonomy (NCBI): domain Eukaryota; kingdom Metazoa; phylum Chordata; class Mammalia; order Eulipotyphla; family Talpidae; genus Scalopus; species Scalopus aquaticus. The sequence goes on along the minus strand of PVIJ01000219.1, from coordinate 228,348 downwards.
TCCAGTTTTGTCACCCACTTAAAGTATAGCTAGAGGATTGTATACAACATTGAATATATAACTTTCATGCCTGAATTCCTTACTCAGGCCTGTAGTTTTCAAAATGAAGTTGAAGCTCTTGAGGATACATTCAAAACCCTTTATGACTTGGCTTCTTTATTCATCAGCCTTCTGGGTTGCTATTTTGCCAGACGCTTTTCCCATCCCCATGTGATCACACACACGCACACACAGATGCACAGTCACATGCTTTCACTGTTACCTTCCTTGCAGTTGGACTCTGCATGTCCTGGGACATGCCACACTCTTTTCCTTTTCCTTTGTTTTTGTTTGTTGATTTGGTTATGGGGATACATTACTCCCCTGATTGCTGTTCCTTGCCTTTCCCCTAACTCTCATCTCATGCTCCTCCTTTAAGACTCTGAGTAGGTACCATCTCATCTGGAGGAAGTGACTTAAACTTTTGAGTGTTATTTCTGTGCTTTGGTGCTCCTACCATTCTTGCCACAGCCCAGTTGTAACATTTATCATTCTCCTGTAGTGAGTTTTGTACATTTTTACTCCATAAAATGGACTGATCATAAATTTATCAAGGCCATAGATTTCTTTATTCATTCATTTACCCGTTCATTCAGTAAGTATTTGAGTACCTTTATGTGCTAGGCAATGTCTAGATGCTGTTTTATTTGTATCTTCAGGCCCAGCACCAAAAACTTAGTGACCACAAAGTATCAATAGTAGACTATCAGCAGATATTTGTCAGATTACATCATGGGAGTATTTGAATATATCATATCAATAATGGTTCTCTTTGGCTGTGGGATGATTGGTGATTTATTCTTTTCTACTTAATTTGTTCATTTGTATTGAGTATTTGTTGCCTTCATAATCAGGGGAAAAATTACCTTAAAATGATAAAAAAGAATATTAAGTACAAGGGAAAATAGCTGTCGATAATATATTTTTAAATGAAGAAAGAAGCAGATTATAAAATAGTATCAACAGTGGGAACACAGCTTTGATTTTGTATGATAAAAAATGGGACCTTAAAAATAAATGCTTGAGTATATGGTCAGATGATCTTCAATAGGGTTCTAAGGCTACATAATAGGGAAAAGACAGTCTCTTCAACATATTGTGCTGAGAAAACTGAATATCTACACTCACATAATGGAATTGGATTCTTACCTTATACCATATGTAAAAATTAATTCAAAATGGATTAAAGCCCTAAACATAAGTCCGGAAACTATAAAACTCCTAGAAGAAAATGTCATGACGTTGGATTTCGAGATCGTTTTTTGGATGTGACACCAAAGCACAGGCAGCAAATGCAAAAATAGCAAATGGGAACACACCAAACTGGAACACTTCTGTGCAGCAAAGGAAACAATAGAATGTAAAGGTAATGGGATAAGATATTTGCCAACTATATATCTTATGAGGGGTTAGTATCCAGAATATACAAAGACTTACTACAGTTCAGTAACAACAAGATGTCAACACTGGACAAATTGGACAAAGGCCCAAAATAGATATTTCTTCAGAGAAGATAGCATAAGTGGTCAATAAAAATAGGAAAAGGTGCTCAAATTACAAATCATCAGGGAAATGGAAATCAAAACCACAGTGAAATAGCACTCTATACTCTTTGGGATGACCACTATCAAAACCCTGGAAAATAGCAACTGTTGGTGAAGAATGTAAAATGGAGCAGCCTCTGTGGAAAACAGTATGGTGGTTCATCAAAAAATTAAACATTGTACTACCCAGTGGTCCAGCAATTCCTCTTCTAGATATATCGATATATCTAAATAATTGAAAACAGGATGTTGAAGAGATATTGCAGAACTCTTGAGCACTCATGTTCATTGCAGAATTATCACAGTAGTCAAGATGTGGAAGCAGCCTAATTGTCCATCAATGAATGAATGGATAAGTAAGTGTGGTATAGACATACAATGGAATATTCTTCAGCCTTGTCAGATGCTTCAGCATGGATGAACTTTGAGAACATCATGCTAAATGTAGTAAACCAGTAACAAAAAGACATACTGCATGATTCCACTTGTATGAGGTACCTAAAGTAGTCAAAATCTTAGAAATGAAAGTAGAAAGATGACTGCTGGGGCCTGGGGGTAAGGGGAAAAGGGGAGTTGTTCATTGAATACAGATATCATTTTACTAGATATATAATAGTCTCCCTTGTCTGCTGTTTTGTTCTCTGTGGTTTCAGTTACTTGCAGAAGATAAGCTAGAAAGAAAGAAAGGGGCCTCATATTATAGTCTATTTTATAATTGTTGTATTCTATTATTAGATATTACTAGTAATTTCTTGCAGTGGTTAACTTATAAATTAAACTTTACCATATGTATATATAGAAAAAAATGTAGTATAGATAGGGTCACTGGGGATTTTGAAATATATCCCACATGGATTAAAGGGTGAGTAATGTAAAAGTTCTAGAGACCTGTTGCACTATAATGTATATTTAGCTAACACTACTGTACACTTAAAAATGGTGAGATGGTAAATTTTATGGTATGTTTTTTTTTCTCACAATAATAAAAAGGAGAGGGGCCTCAGGTAATACACTTCAAAGTCAAAATAATATTGGACCAGAGAGTCTAAGAAAGTCTCATTTCTAGTCAAGTCTGATACCATCCTTCTAGGATCCAAATGTCCTGTACTCCCTCACTCCCCAACACACACACACCTGCACTAAGAACTGACCTCCCCTGGTGAGGAAGACTGTGTGCGGGGCCGTGAAGTGTGCAGGTGCTGTGGAGGAGAGGAGCTGGACAAATTGGACAAAGGCCCAAAATAGATATTTCTTCAGAGAAGATAGCATAAGCGGTCAATAAAAATAGGAAAAGGTGCTCAAATTACAAATCATCAGGGAAATGGAAATCAAAACCACAGTGAAATAGCACTCTATACTCTTTGGGAGAACCCAAGGGCTCTGAATGTGCTGGGAATGCTGGGAAGTTTTCTGGCCACTGTGGTGCCTTCTCTTAGGTGAAGTTGTAATGAATGGGTGCCTATCCTGCCTTCCACTCCAAGGCCTTAGTACTCTGGTTGCAACATGACTGATGATCATTGACCTCTTCATAACTCTTGACAGCATCTGTATGCCATTACCCTCTGCCCTGAACTCTTTCTGAACCAAAGTAGCCACTCTGACTCTTGCTTAGCAGGCTGGCTCCCTGCTTCTGGTTTGCCGTCATAGACCGTGGTGTGATATGCTGTGATAAGAAAGCCCAACTGTGATGTTCAGAGATGTCTGGCTTCTCCCTGTTTTGTGGCCCTCTCCTGCAGTAAAGATGTGACTCAGGCTTGATCTGTGAATAACTACCTAAGGAGGCAAAGGTGACATCTATGATAGGGTTAGATTTTAGGCTCCCCGTCCCTCCAAAAGGCTACTATAATTCTTTATGATTTTTTACTGTGTTCTGGAGTTCAGCCCATTTCAAATTATAACAGTGAATGACTTCCATTTGTATCAGCCACAGTCTTGAGTGTATGTGGTTTTGATTAGTGGGCCTCAGTACTTAATTGTGATATGTGTAATTGTGTTATAGAATTCTCAGTCACCCTCTAAATATGTAATTGGGAAACTGTAGTTTTTTTATGACCTGGCCTAATCTCTCCTAAAATTTTCTTGTCGGCTTCTCTTATTTCCCTTATACCAGTGTTCTCAGTTCTCACCATGTATTCAAATGACCTGGGGAACTTCAAAACAAAACAAAGCACTACAGGCCCCACCCACAGATTCAGTTTTAATTGGTCTGTGCATCATTGCACCTTAATTGGTCTGCTCCTGAAGCCCCCAGCTCCCCCTTCAGTACAGCCTCTACCTCATATCCTGTGTTTCATACACAGAAGAAGGAATGTCTTCGATTTCCTTGGAACCAAACACTGCACCTAGCACTAAACCTAACAAACATCCATTAATTACCACATCAAAACTTACCAAAAGTGGCTTTTTGAGAAATGCAAACTCTCCAGGTGCCATTTCAAAATTTATGATGTGATTGGCCTTTGTGCTGGAATCCCTGTGATATTTTAATCCAGACTGTGTGCAGGTTTGTTACTAAGAAAGAACTTGCTGAACTGTAGCATTCACACTTCTTCATGATCATCGCCCAGCTCAGGATCTGTGCTTTCCACAATGGTTGGTCTCTGTTGCAGCAGTTGCAAACTGTTGGTCTCCGTTGTTCAATTTGTAGGGAAAGAGTCAAATAATTCAGATGTTATTAATAGCTGCATCTATCAAGTGCTTCCTGGCATTTTGTTTAAAGCATATGAAGCATGGGACACTCGCTATCTCATTGAACCCCCAGGAACCCTTTGTGTAGATACTGTCACCTTATTTTGCAGATGAGAGACTGTGCCCCCGGCCCCACAAGTGATGTGTGTGATCTAATGTCAGATGAGGGTGATAGGAAACTGGAGGGTAAAAAACCAGAAAGGTAGGGTTTGTGAAAGTTGGTATTGCCTATTTATTTTTCTGAAGAAACAGATTATGAAGAACAATAGGCTCTTATCTCATTTTTGTTTCAGAAAAAAGCTTATCTTTTTTTATTGAATTTGTCAAAGTTTTATCTTTTGAGAGTAAAATTAACTCAGCTTAAAAATTGTCTTGTTAAGTACTTACTGATTTCAGAAGAGTGATTAGTAGCATTCTTCTTTTTTATTTCCTAATGGAAAATTGTGAAGGGGTTTGTAACAAGGAATTTTTGAAATGAACTTTTGATTTGCATGCCAGGCCTCTTTTGTGAAGTCAGGCATCTGGCTGAAAACTGAACTGGTATGAAACTTTATAAATACAATGAACATTTATTTATTTATTTATTTATTTATGAAGTGGCAGGTAATGGAGCATAAGTACTCTGCATATGTTATTTCATTTAGTCTTTACAGGGACCCAGCGGTGTGGGTAGTTACCACCATTTGGTCAGTGAGAAGCTGAGGCTCAGAAATGTTAAGGGCTCTGCTTAGAGCCACACAGCTCATAAATTGCAGAGATGGTACTCAAATCACAACTTATCTTTCAAGCACATGTTTTTAACCACTATATTATATTGCAATTCAACATATGTGTTAAGAAGGCTTTGTGTTTGGGGATGGGGAATAATACTGTAAATTGGTTGGGTGTCTTCCTTTGGGAAGGAATGGTTATGATTTTTATGATGCTAAAGCTGCAAATAGTCTGTGATGAAAAAAAGGCTTTGACCCTTTGACCAAAATGACTTTGTAAGCTTTTGTAATTGCTAGGATCATATGAAAATTGATATATAGTGAATATACCAGATGATTATTTGCAAAAAGATGAGGGGATTGGGCAGATTATTATAATTTTTAAAGCATATTGCTTTAAATTGCTGAGGTCAATTATCTGACAGCATCTTTCTGAGAAGCAGATTGCCTGGGTTTGTAGCCTGAATCCCCCACCACTAACTGTAAAATGGAGGTTCTTTTGCTAATATCCTAGTATCATAAGGATTCAAGGTTAATACTTATGGAACACAAGGGCAGTTCTGGAGACACAGGTCACACTCAGCATACATCAGCTTTTAGAGAACATGGAGCACAAAGGCCTCTGTGAAGGCGTAGTGTGTGTCCCAGAGTTCATTTGTTCAAGTAAAAGCACATGTACTGGAGCAATAGATGGACACTTAGACCCAATCAATTAGTACCACTAGGTTTAGGTATAGTTACGGCATTTTAATTGTCTGGGTTCTCCCAGTAGAGCAGATAGACAGCATGCTAGGAAGAGAAGCAGCTGGGTGACTGCAGATACAGAGGCAGCAGATACAGAGGCAGCAGATACAGAACAACAAAAGTTGCAGGAACTCCAGAATTAGAGAAGCCTGGGGTTATTTAATGTAGGGAACAGCAACTCTCAGGGTAGGCATCATAAAATAAGGAGTTGCACATGTCACAGTCTGAGGACCACATTTGAAGTGGTATAGCACTGCCTCATTAACTTGGGAAATGTTAGATCAATGAGGTATGGGTTTGTCTGATTTCCTTGTGATGTGGTCACATGTGTAGAAAAATCATATCTGCTATCTTATGTAAAAAGGTCTTGTTTTCTTCTAATTGCAAGATAATTGTTAGCTGTAGAAAATCACAAAAGGATAATAAATTAACCTAGCACGTATTCATATATAAACTATCCTTTTTAGGACAATGTATGTGTAAAATATATATTATTTATATATGTATAAAGTATACATTTTAAAGGAATATCTATTTTCAGAATACAAATTGTGTATATATATGTGTATATATATATATACTATATAAATACATATTGTGTGTGTGTGTATGTGTGTGTATGCTATTTAATTCGTATGTAGTAGTCACTGAGGTTAAGAAAGAAATTGTTTGAATCAATCCTAAAAGAGGGTATAGAAGATTTTATGTGTGTTACAGGGGTCAGAACCTTTTGTGCACATTCAAGTTGAAGAACCACTGAGCAGATGAAAGGAAGAAACAAAGGGAAAGGTCTGTATGTAACTGAGCACCAGACCTGCCTTTGACTAATTACTAATTGAGGTGGAGAATTTTATAGTGTTCCAGTTGACCTTCAGTATTTACTCATTTTAATTTTCCTATCAAGTCTCTATTGCATTCATATATTTTAACAGATTTTTTTGTGTATAATTTCATTTTAAATAAGGATTGGATTCTAAAATTAGGCCATAAATAAAAGGCACACCTGAAGTAAATGGAATGCAGTTTTAGTTCTATTTTAAACACTTTTTAAATTTTAAACTTCATTGTAGTTCAAAGATTTCCCATATCAATGAATATTCTTAGTTGTTTCTTGTATTCTCTATTCGGTCTTTCTGAATGTGCTGTAATTTCTTTAACCAAATACTTTGGATGATAAGGTTGTTTCCAGCTCTCATGTAATGAATATAACAGCACTCAAATTTTCTTTTTTAAAGATTTATTTGTGCATACAAGAACTGGGGTCCAGGCCAGAGATGTATGGTAGTGAGAGGATTCACCAGAGACAGAGTAGGGAGCAGAACAGGTGGATCAACTGAAATACACTGCTGAGGGGAGGAGTGGGCGAGGCAGGAGAGGTCCGCTGTGCCCTGTGGGAAGCTCCCTGGCCGGGATGGAACTTGTGCTGCAGTGGCTGCAGATAGCCTCATAGGCTGAGACTTAACCTGTTGCGCCACCAGGGAGGCCCAACACTCAAATTTTTATGCACGTTGTTGGGAAAAATTCCTAGTCATGGAATTATAGGTCCAGTGTGAACTTAATAAGGCAAATAATTTGACTTATATTACTAAATTTCCCTTCAGAAATATTGTACTATTTTCCTTTCCTTTACTCCTATTGTTATTGATATTTTAAAAATAATTAAATTATTGTGTGGCCTCTTTACCATTTGGGGCCTCTGTACCTCTGTGTGTGTGTGAAAGAACTGAATAAGGCGCTCCTACATGACTGCCTTAAGACAATGGCCTGCAACACAAGGCAGTCAGGACGCCTAGGTAGCCATTGACTGATTGTGTGGCCATGGTCTGAGGTGGTCTGGGAGTAGCTCAGAAATTACTCCAAGTACCTGCACAGGAAGTCCTCCCTGTATGCATGGCCAACATGTCCCCCCTGTCCCCCATAAAGTTGATTACCCTTTGTCTCCCTTGGACCCTGCTCCTCCTGCCATTGTTGCATAATCAATCATGCTTGTGTATACTGCTAATAAATAGCAAGAGGGATGCTCACTGAGCAGCAGAGTCTTGCCTTGCAAACCTGCTCCACGACTCGTCCCTCAAGTCTCTGGAAATGTGCTGGTGCGTTCCCAACCACCAGAATTATCCTTATAGAATTATTTGAAGTTCTGGCCTGGCTTATTAAATAATGATTTTTTTTTTTTTTTTGCATTCTGATCCTACAATTACTACAACTCTTGACTCAAAATTGAAGCACAAAAGGAATAAGAAGATCAAGACTAGAGTTGCAGGACAAGGAGCCTAAGAATAAGCTCTTTAACATGATTTTTGTGATCTTAGCTATCAGTAATATGTTTGCTGTCATGACTCTGCCTGGATACTAGGAATGTACACTTGCTAGAAGATTGTCACAGGTTCAAGTGGTTACTTCCACTTCCTAAGAGAGAAATAACTCAATCTTAGAGTAATTTTGAAGTATGGAAAACCAACCTGAATTTTCAAGTAGTGGTTGGATTGATTTAAATTGTTCAGTGCTACTCAGAGCATTGTTTGTATTGGCACAAATGAGTTTCTAGACAGGAGACTCTGAGAACCTTTAGGAACTGTGACTCGGTGAAGGCTACCCAAGCTGTGTGTAGTATGGAAGCTCAGGGCTATTGCCTTGGAGAGTGAGATTAACTCATACCTTCCCATGTACTTCTCATTTCATTCCTATTTCCCACTCTTTTTCAATATGGTTGCATGATTTATCAGTTATAGACCATGGCTCATTAGATTTGATGTATGTTAATTTTCTGTTCCTCAATTACTATGTATGTGTGACTAACATACAAAAGGTATTGCTATGGTTCATTAGAGTTGATGTCTTTGAATTTTCTATCCTTCAATTACTGCATGTATGTAACTGACACATGGAAGATGATGAAAATTAAGTACCAGTGAGAGGGATGACACAGTGATGGCTTGTGGGTCTTGTTTGTATTCCTAACTCTCATCCTAGCTTGGCACAGAATAGGTATGTGTTAGGAACTGAATTGTGACCCCTCATGATTTGTATGTTGAATTCCTAACTACCATTACCTCAGAATGGACTGTATTTGGGGATAGGGTTATTAAGTTAAAGTGAGGTTATTAGGGCAGGCCCTAATCTGTATCACTAGTGTCCTTAGAAGAAAAGGACATCAAGGCACAGAACACAAAGAGGGAAGACTATGTGAAGACATAGGAGAGGTGTTCCTCTCCAAGCTAAGGAGATTGATCTCAAAAGAAACCAGTCCTGCTGAGACATAGATCTCTGACTCCTAGCCTCCAGAACTGTGAGAAAATAAATTTATATTGTTCACACCACCCAGCTTCTGGTCCTTTGTTATGGTAGACCTAGCAAACTAATACATAAACATTTGTTGAATTAATGCTGGTCATAAACGTTTGTTGAATTATAGGTATCTTTTGAATTCTCCTGCTGACTTTTAGAAATTATAATTGTTGCTGAAGGACTTTAATTGGGTCATGACATTTTCTTAATAAAACTTTTGGATATGGTGAGGAAGTCACCTTGCTTATTCTAGAAAGGTATAAATAAGTCTTGCACATAGGGATCTAATTGGGACGATGTCAGATAAATAGAGGATGTCTGACTGAAGGCCTCTTATGTAGACTTTAGGTTGCTGAAATTTGTGCTTCAAAAACCCTCTCCTATGTTCATGTTCAATATAAAGTTCATTGATTAGTTTGTAAAGTTCATTATTAGTTTGTGCTATTTTTTCTCCCTGAATTTCTTATGGCTACTAGTCTATTTTTCTGTAAGAATCTGTTCTATCAAACGTCAGTTGGATCAAGTTGGAGTACTTAAACTGAAGAGTAATGATTTCTTTCCCTAACTTTCTGTATGAATTTGTTTTATCTCTTCATTTCCTGAAAAATGAGAATAATGTAAGGGTGCTTTGTATGTTCATGGGTATCCAGTACGTTCTAAATGTCTTTCTAATGCTAACCCTTGAGATTGACTGTTCTTTCCTTCTCTTCTGCTCAAGGGTGTATCTCCATGTTCAGTCTTAACCTCACTGTGCCCATGTGGCTGATACACTGGCCTGTGAGTTACTTGTTGGTGAGGATGGTGTCCTACTGGAATTTAATGTCTCCCCTAACTGTTCCAAGTACCTTCTCCATAAAAGGTGCTTGTTGTTGCTTGAATGAGTATTTACACACATGGCAGATGTGTAAATATTTTGGAGTCATTAAAGTGACTCATTTTTGTAAATTGCCTCTAAAAGTCACTATATAGTAGCCAAGTTTCCTATACCATTATAGACACTCAGTATATTTTTTAGTTTAGGATATAAATGGGGTTCATTATACTTGGAAAGCTAAGCAGCCAATCTAAAGCTATACTGTAAATTTACCTGTATTGAAATTTATGAAGAACATGTGAGTTAATGCTACTAGGGTTAAGTATTTTAGAAACTAAACAAAATTAATTCAGTGGTATTAAGGTCTTTCATATTCTGGCATGTTTGCTGTCAAAATAATATGAGAAAATATAGCATGAACTGCAAAAATTATGCCATTTTTATAATAATAAACTGCTTGTCTACTGACACATGTTTCTCTGATTATTTCTTCAAAGACAATAATAGAAACCTCTCTAATTAGTAAACTGATAGCTAAATATCTCTAGTGTTCTCATCATATCCTCAGCTTACTTGCTTGCCAATAGTAGATCCATATCATTAGGTGGTTGTGGCAACATATTCCTACAAAAAATGTTGACTCATTTCAGGTCTTGTTGAATATTGGAGAGGGTGAGGCCAGTCTGGCCTCACCTTGACCTGCCATTTACATAAACTTCCATTTCCTTACAGATTATTGTGACACATGAGTAAGAAAATGTGTAATTCAGTTCAAAAGATTTATAATAAGTGTCTGCTGTGTGCATTGGTTGGTACAGGTAGTATTTTAGATGCTGAGGTTATAAAGAGAACTTTATTTTCTGTCCTGGAGGAGTTTATATACTAAATATACTATCACTGCTTGGGCACAAAGTAGGTGAAAACTAGCATGTGCTCAGCACATCATAGAGCCCCAGTAAATGTGATTGCTTCAGAATTCCCTTTATTTAGAGGATCTGATGCTAGACTAGCCAGGCATTCATTTAATGCAGTGGTTGCAGACTTCTTTAAAGATCTAGATAGTAAATATTTTAGGCTTTTTTGGCCATATTGTCTTCATTGTAATTACTTGAACTCTGCCAGTGTGGTGAGAAACAATATGCTAAACAAAGTGTGTTTCAGTAAAACTTTGTTTACAGAGACAGGTGACTAGGAGATTACTTAGAAAATCTGAATCTGTTGAGATTGGATTGAAAGTAGACAAGACTGTGGGGAATCTGGATATTAACCACTGACACTGATGTGCTTTATAGTATTTCAACTCATTAAACATGCATGGAGATGGAAAGAGTTCTGTTTTTGAAAAAAGTCAAGGTGTTACCTTGCCTGGAATGGGATAAAACTGGAATATTGAGATGAGAGGGCAAAGTAGTGTGGCCACACAAGGAAGTAGGGTAGAGAAAATACATTGGAGTGTTTTGTTTGAGGGCTTTAAGAAAGGCATTAGGTGGCTAGAACAAGATGTAAACTTTAATTGCGTTATAGAGGTTGACGAAAAGGAAGGATTTTTCTAATCATTAGAAAGGGTGAAAGGGGTCAAAAAGGCAACCCAGACATCTGAGTAAATGTCATAAATGCATAGATGATGGATTTTGAAAGGAACCTAGAGATTGGATAGTTTAGTTTTCTCATTTTAGTGGAAAAGAAATTGAGAGCCAGAGAGGGACAGTGACTTGATTAACTTTGACCATCCCTTTTTGTGGATAGCTGGCTCTTGAAACCTGATATAACAGATTTCCTTTCCACAATGTCTTTTAGGGCACGAGACCAAGAACTTTAAGATTGAAACTGTGATTTGATCCCATCCTTAGAATACTACTTCTCTCTGTTGAGGTTGACTCCTCATTTGTAATAGAGTGTTTCTATAGCCTGTGAAGAGGATTGAAGGCATTTTTAGGTTTTCTTCTGAGGTCACCCTTTTTTCCTGTTGTAAATATTTAGACAGATCTTTGCCAGGGCTGCTAACACACCTTGGCCTTTATATATCATGCCCAGTATGTTCAGAGAGTTTAAGAGAGTGATAGAATCTCCAGGAGAGGTAAGGACATTGGCCCCAAACAGGCTTCAGCTGGCCGTGGTCCTGGTCCTGTCAGGCTGTGATTTTCTGATTTTATTTACAAACTTCGATTTTGATCTTTTTCAATGTCCTGAAAATATTTCTGTCTCTAAATGCATTTTTATATAATGCATTCCAGTATGCTGGTTTAAGGTGAGTTGGCCTTTAACAAAAGTAGTTGATAACTCAATTTAATAGCTAAATTGCAGAGAACAGAGCGAAACAAAAAAAGACTAAGGAGTGTTCCAGATAAGCCAGGGATTCTTAGCATGATACAGTCTCAAAAGTCAGGACAAAGCGTCATCCATGGCAGAATTCCTAATTAAATGAATGAGCTCAGCAGATGTTGGCTGGCTACCATGTCCGAACTATCATGCTAGCGTAGATGATTATATTTAACATTTGCAAATGTACTGAACCCTGTGCAAAAAGATTATTAATACTAGTATTATTACATAAGAAGTTAGATTAATATCTTATGACTCTTGTACATGCAATGTAAATGTCTTACAAGGCATCAAATACATATGTTATAATGTTACTAGAATTTGTAGTAGTCATGAGGCATTTTTGTTAATGATTACTATGAAAATAGTGTCAGTGACTTTCAGTTCACTTGGTTTAGACATCTTCATCTGGGAGTTTTTTTTCTCATATTTAAAAATCATACCTTTATTGCTGGGATGGATTTTAGAGATTCTCTAATCCAACACTCTCATGTTACAGAGGAGAAAACTGGAGACTGAAAAGATTAAAGCATTTACCTGGAATTCACTCCAGATCTATTCTTAAGAAGTCAGAAGTAATGAGATTTTTTTTTTTTTGTCTTTTAGGATGGGAACAGGTTTTAAAAATAGTATCACTTTCTTTACATTAGCTCCCCCATGTCAGTCTTTTCATTCTATATTTTCTGGATTAAAACAGCCTTATTCCCTGCTTGTAAGCATTATAAGCATTCAATAAGGATATTCAAGTGCCTTGTTTGTGCACAGCATCAAATAAGTGGCCTTGGAGAAATAAAAAAAGGTGTAAAATAGGCCCTGATCTTAAGGATTTAGCAAGAGCCCTACCCTGCTCTGCTTTGAAGTAGAGAAAGTGTGAGAGTTTCTTCATAGGATGGGGACTTTCAGACATGGAAGATGCTTCTGTAACCTGAAGACCATGAAAACAGTGAAATTTATTTGTTGAATCCTAGGACATACAGCACAAACCTGGAGTGAAAGAAGATGCTTGCCACTGCCAGGGTTGGGAACGGCAGTGCCTGGTCCAGCTGAGGTGAGTTAGGGTAGATATGAATTGAGGGAAGTTTTACTCCAAGAGGTTTAGCAGAGGAGATGAACCAGGACGCTTATCAGGAGAATCCTGATTCCTGGAACTCTACTATTCAAGTGTGTATAGTAATAAAGGAAAGGAATGGAGACTTAGGAGTTTTTCCTCTAGGCCAGGAGGGATGGGATGGTGACTGTGGCAAGGGAGGTCTGAAGATGTCAGTGATAAACTTCATTAAATGATGATCGGCTGGCATCAAGGTGAGCAAAGCAACCTAAAGGAACCAGGCTGGTGTAATTTGAGATGAGAATTTGAGAATGTGGTCAAAGTCATTTTGAACAAAAATTATAAAGAAAAAAACTAAATTTGACCACTTATCAAGTGTACTCTATATGGAAAATGCAAGAGGGATAACCTAGTTCAGATTTCATAGTAACTGAATTGAATGAAATCAGTAGTAAGATTTTAGAAAAGTCCATCAGTACCGCAATGATAACAAACATGGAAGGGATGATTATTGTAAACCAGAGCCTGTTTTGAGAATCTTTCAGTATACATCTCATAATGCTCCAATAACTCAATGGGCAGCCACCGGTACTATTTTATGTTTTAGACATGAGAACATGCAGTCATTGGATCTTACTCAAAATTTTGTGTTTTGAAGGTATTTGAAATCAGGATGTGTGATTTAAAAGCTATCCCTTTAACCGTTATGTTTTCTTGCCTATTTAGCCATAACTACAATGCTATGATCACATCTAAAAATTTAGTAGTTCCTTAATTTCATTAAATATCATGGTTCCATTATTCTCATAATGTCTTTTCCTCTTCAGAAAAGATTCAGAAAGCTTCTACATAATCCACACATTGTAGTCAATAGGGGTTTTTGAGTCTCTTGTAATCTAATGAGTGTCCCTCCACCTATTTTTTTCTTGCAATATTTAATTTCTGAATAATTTGAGTTATGTGTCTTATTAGAGTTCCCATCTATCTGGAATTTCCTTAGTGTATCCCTTGTGGGTGGTTTAATATGTTCCCCATCCTCCTCTGTTTTTTGTAAATTGGTAGGTGGGTCTAGAAGTTTTCACAGATGAGCTTTTTTTGGCAAGACTCCTTTATTATTCAGAGGTGTGTTCTCATAGATTCTAAAAACTTGTAGGAAATGGAGTGTGTTAAGTCTAAGGTGCTGTTAGTTTTCTCGAGGAAAATGTTTCCACTAGTTAGTGGGAAAAGTCTGGAAAACCTCCACTCCATCTACTAGGTTGGGTTGGATATTCTTCCATGCAGATGATTCCTTTGCACTTATCAAACTAAATTGTCTATTTCTATTTCCATTTCAGTGTGTACTCTTCAAGGGGTTGTATAATTCTTGATTTTTTTTAATATCTTAAAGCTTAACATAATGCCTTGCACATTGGCACATAATATTTATTGAATACCCTTTTAATAAATTGATGAATTTAAGAGCTTTCCTAAGGCATGTTGATCCATGGTTATCACTATGCCTTGAAAGAATATAAAAGGTATATGGTAACTTCTGGCCTTCAGGAATTAGTAAGAGCCCTTATGTTATCAGGGACTTGGGGGAATAATGCTTGGAAATGAGGGAAATAAATATGCTTCTTTTAGTTTGATTATGAAATCAATAAACATTAGGGAAACTTATTTTGGTTTGATTATGAAATCAATACATATTGTTCTTAGCATTAAAATTACTATTCTGAAAAATAATTCATTAATTAAAGGGGAACCTTAATTTTCTTGAAGTAAGACATCAAATTGTAACTGTAGGCAATTGGACTACATTCCCTTGTTGAAGCTGTAGAATACCCAGTTAGAAGAAATCAAAGGGCAAGAAGAACAGGGCTGGCTTCATGGCTGGCATGATTGGTGTCATCACATATGATTAGTGTGAACCCCGCTCAGAAAGCCTCCATGCTTGGGCCGTATGTAGTCTGTGGTTTCTATCCTAAATTTCTTAATAATTTTATCTTTGTGTTTTTATAATGAAGTGTGATGGGACAATGGAGCATTCCAGGAGTGTGGAGCCCTGCCTGCCCAGGACAGATGCTGCTCCCCACATCCTGGTGCCTTGGTTGTACCCCAACATCAGGCAATCACTCGCATCCTCCAATATGCCACTTGTGGTGTCTTGGTGCAGGGCACAATGGTGGTTGTTCTCAAGCTGGGCTTTCAGCCAGTGACTCAGTTCCCTTTAGCATTCTGAGTCCCAAAAGGAGTGTATCTCACTGTTAGCCCAGGGGGTGGCCTGTCCTCACTGGGTTGGACAGCACATCCCACTGCAAGGGGAGACGTTTGGCTTGACTTCACTGTCCTGGTCTGAGACACTCTGAGTCCAGCAGTTAGTGGGAGGAAGATACCTGCTAGCTAGTAGGCAACGCACTTATGCTAAGACATGGAACAGGGCCCTTGGGTATCCAGGAGGGTCTGTATTCAGAGCAGCATGCTACTGACTAGTAAATAAAAAAACTACCATGACATGAAAGATCACGAAAGAGGATAACTTTTACCCCTTTTTGAATGAGGAGTCTTACATTTTTATTTTTGTTTGGGTCTTGAAAATTCTGTAGCTAGACTTGAACAGAGGGCAGTGGGAAGGCATATAGGAAAAGAGGGGGGGCTAGCAGAGGATCTCCCCCAGACCTGATTATTATCCAAGGGATGAGGGGGGAGTGTGTTCAATTTACTTGGATTCTTATAGAAATAATGTCTTCTGATTTGCCTTGACTGAAGTACAGGTTGTAAGACCATCTAGGTCTTTCTTTCTTTGATTTCAGTGTTCACCAAAGTAATTTTATGACTGTGATCAGTTTTCCATGAACTTAACTTAAAATTCACCTGATGTTAGTTTTCTATTACCTAAAACCTAATAGTTTTCTAATACCTACTATCTAAGAAAAGATAGTTACATTTTACTGGCTAATTGGCAATTTGATTTTCTATATTGCTCCCTAGACATATTTTAGAAAGTCTACATTCAAGATGCATCCAGCTTGGTGGGAGGCCATGAAAAGGTCTTTGAGCTTGCAGCCTGAACCTCACGGTCTGTTGATCCTGGACCGGAGCAGACCCTGTGAGGTTTCTCAGGAGATGGTCTTCCACTGTGAGTAAGTCCACAACATCGCAATGTGGCAGGACACATAATGTGTTTATTGTTCCAAAGCGTTTATGTTCTGGGCACAAATTACAACTGTGAAGCTTGCTCAGACCTTGAAGAGAACACGCATTGCAGCACCTCTTTTGGTAGCACTTAAGAAGTCTGTGGCTTCTAAATAGGGTAAATTAATATGCAATTGAAAGGGTCAGAGAAGCCAAGCTAAAATTGTGATATTCGACCTAATTTTAGAATGAGAAACAAGTTTGTGGTCTTCAAAATATCTTTTTAAAAACATTTGCTGTCAAACGCCTGCTTTGCCATATGCCACTAGTTCTTAAGTAATCCTGAAGGCAGGGATGGGTTTTCACAGAAGAGTTTAATTATGAATGCAAAACCTTCCTGAAATTTGCTAATGAAAGCTGTTCAGTGTCTACTGGCAGCAAGTGATAAGGTGATGACTGGAGAGACTGCACAGGATTAAAATTAATTCCATATTTCCTTCCCATTAAATTATTCTCAAATTCATGTCATAAATATTTCTTGAGTACACGTGCACGTATGTATTTGTATGTACGTAAAACATGCTGCCCAGCTGAGCCAAGTATGGATGGGAGCATGACTAAGGGTCAGACATTTTGCTTAAGTAGCCAACACATAATAGAAAGGATATTTTAGGTAGGACTCTGTGGTTGTGAGGGGTCACAAACTTGTTGATGCAAGAAAAGAATGTGTTTTCTTTGGAATGAGTGCCTAGCCTGGGATCTGCTTCGGTGCCTTGGAGGAGAACTCTTGAAGTCCTAATGAGTTGAGAATGAGGGAACAGGGAGCCCCTCAACAGAAATTGGGTGTCTATCACATGTGGAATAACCCAAGTCCAATTTTTTTTTCACTATAATGGATGAGAATAGGTACATTAGGGTAATAAAGTACAAAGTGGGGTGCGCGTGTGTGTGTGCCAAAAGGAGAATGAAATCTTATGTTGTGGGAGATGGAAAAACCTTGTGAGTGACACCTCCAAATGTGATTAGCTAGAGGTGTGGGAAGGAAGATAATTCAAGTAGAACCATGTCTTTTATTGGGAGAAGTTGGGAAAGATGGGAACTGTGTTGTGGAAGATAAGACAGACTGGAGAATACATACTTTGGGGGAAGTAACACTTCATATAGTGGGGAAAAGATTTGGTGTCATGTTGTAAAGTCTCAAATGGTAGATTAAGATATTTAATTTAGCAGTAGTGAGTCCTTGAAATATTTCTTAGTATGGACAACATATAAATAGAGCTGTGTTAAGAAAGATGAGATGTTTTACATTCCACTGAAGCAGAGAAACCAATTTAGGGCCTATCTTTCAGAAGAGAGGACAGTAGTCAGGATGGAAAGGCAGAACAAGATGGGGAAAAAAAAAAAACAGGACTGGGAGGAAGAGTCAAAGACAACTTAAAGCTCTGAGGCAGGTTTTTATGTACAGAAATAAGGGTATGGGAAGGGAATTGGTGGAGGAAGAGGAGAGTGATCCTGAGTGTGTTCTAGGAAATAGCGACTGCTTTGCTCACACAGGTGTTGAGCTCGGCTAAGCATTGCATGGAGAGTCAGGCAGGGGAGCAGAGAGCGTAGATGTGGCTTAATGACCTGCGATTCATTCACGGGCAGTTTGGGAAATGAGTTGGCAGAATTTTGATTGTGATGCTGAGGGACTCCTGGGATATAGTGGGTTTTGCCCTGCAGTGCTCCAGACATCCCTAGAGGAGGGACTGTTTCACCCACTTATCAGTAGCACTTCCTGTTCAGAAGCTTGAGAGGTTTTACTGATGATCATAGAGAGCTTACCATCTTGTGAGCAAGTGTAACATCTTACCCCTTATTGTTTTATGTCTATAATGAAGTGAGGAATATCAGGCTGACCACTGTAGGAACTTTTAGATTTTAGTCCTGATTTATTTGAGAGAGACTGGGAAAACATACAGCTGAGATGGAGCTAGAGTCTGTGAAAAATGCCAGGTTCTCATTCTCATTCTGCCATCTCTTGTCCATGTGTGTAGTCAGGTTCCTACACGGTTACTTCTTTTTCCATTACGGAAGAGAAGGAGGGGGTGACTTTGTGCTTGAGTACTAATATCTTAACGGAATGAGTTTATGCTCTATTGTGGCCTCTTCTTAATTATTTCAGCTGAATTACGTACCCTTCTCTTTGGCCCTGACATTGACTGTGTTACTTCTCATTAAATGAGTTTCCGATGAGTGTGCTAATGGATACTGTTTGACCTTCCTCTTGGGAGAAAGCCAATAATCATCAAGTTTGTTATAAGTTGGCACCTCTTCTCTATAGCACAGTTTAGAGGTTGTTTTTGCACTAGCTTTGGCTGCTGCCTATTATAGATGCAGTGAATGAGTTTCTATGTGGCAATACAAATCAGTACAGGACTTGCCATAACATGGGAAAATGGTGATTTCAAGTAACTTCGACTGCCCCGTTATTGCTTCTTCTGAAATGAGTTGGGACCTCCTCTGGTATTTTTCACATTTCTGATACTATTCTTTATGAAAATATTCTTGGCATTAGGTAAAAAGCAACTCTAAGGTTAAAATGAATAGTGCCAATATAATTATAATAATAGAAATTACTTCTCCTTGAAAAACTTTTTTCCTTCCCATTCTGTTTATTGGATCTAAGCAACAGAATAGTCAAACTTTAAAGAGCTGCACAGTGAAACCATGGTGGTGGCAAAGCTATTGGGAATTATATAATCTGCTCATTACATTACTGGACAGGGAGAAAAGTAATGAATGGTCTACCACAGCCAGGAGACCTGTCTGTGGAAATGTTCTGTCTGCACAAGAAACACGGTGAGTTGCACAGGGATTTCAGGGGATTCTTTTCCTCACCATTCTGCCTGGTCAAATCCTCCTGCTCTTCAGAATCTGTGTCAACTCTTCCCTTTGCCTGGAGCCACTCCCGAAACCAGGGAAACTCGCATTTCGCCTTTTAAATTTCCTGGTGTTCTTGTTTCTCACAAGCCAGTGTCTTTTAAGTCTCCCGGGTGACTTATGAGTGTCTGGCTTCATGAGAGGGACCCTTGTCTTCAGTGAGGTGCTTGGGTCCTACTCGAACGGGGGTTCAGTAGCTCTTCCTTCCAAGCTATCAGGCACGCACCGGGGGCTTAATGTCTTCCTGTCAGTTTTTATTCAGGTTTAATTTTAAAGAAGGAGGAAGCATTTACTTATATATTTTGACAGTAAGTATTTAAAAAGAGTTAAAGGAAAATCAATTAATAGCATAGACTTTGTTTAAAATTGTGGAACTAATGAAGATAAAATTCCCTGGGATATCTGAGGGTAAGCATCCCATTTAGAAATTTTCTCCTGAGACACTTGCAAACTGAGAACGCAGTAGTGTTTTCTTTATTAAAAAAAAAAAAAGCATGCGAGATTTTCTGTAATGGTCTATTAATTTTTATCTTTAATACAAAAATTTAGATTGGCAGCAATTTGATGAATTGAATAAACCCAAATTCTTATTAGACTACTGACTGCTGAAGAAATACTCATCACAAATTTCTTCCACACATTAAATATGGGCTAATTTCTTATTTTCATATATTCACTTAGCTTGTACTCTGACTGAGTTGAGAACATGATATTATTTCTATCTACTTTTTTTTTCACTTTCTAAAGGGGAAAAATACCTTACTCTTTTTCAGTTTAGAATTCCGTTTTCCTGTACACTCCAAATTTTAAGCCCTACTCCCTTCTTTTCTGGGTTGTCAGTAATCAAATTAGATAATAGACAATACAAAACCAGTGAGAACTTGTATAACATATAAATTAATTACTAGATTTTATATGTTTAGGTGTTAAATGTCTTGTAGATTAATAAAAAGATATGCTTGATAGTTCTAACTGATTTTTTTCATAATGGCTCTGTGAGAAGGATTGAAAAATTATACCCAGTTTGGTAAGGAGACAGTGAAACAGGTCCATTCATACAGTGATGCTGAAAATATAAATCAGGAAATAAGATTTTACATATATGCCTCATACTTATCTTACATGTATCCTTAAGTGATGTCTTTTTTTTATAAATTACATTTATAACATATCTCAGATCAAAACAGAAATGAGGCCATGTTACTGAAATGTTAACCAAGTATTGGATATTAATACCAAACACACTTAGGTATAATGCACAGTGAGAGATACCTTTGTGCTGGGAGTTGTTTTAAACACTGAGTGTGTATTATCATTTTATTTATTTGTCCCCCAAACCTAATTATAGATGTGATAATTGTCATCTGCCTTTTTGGGGGGCTTAGGAATCTGAAGTATAGAGAGACTATGCAGTTTGCTAAAGTAGTTGGGCCAGAATTGGAGCCCAGGCGGTTTGATTCTAGGACCACTACTCCATGTGGATTTTCCTGTGTCAGGGAAGGTCCTAGGCTAGGTTGACATGGTGAGGGACAAAGGGTCCTATGTTGGGAAGATGTGGGAGGGGGCTAGAAGCTAAGGCAGAGCAAGGAGAGTCCTGACATCAACTATGGGTTCACCTAAATGCTCTTCCAGAGCAGGTCCCTGCTTTCTCTTTTGAAAATACACTTCTGTTGCAGGAGGGGTGTGTGTGACCCAGACTGGGACATTCAGAGAAGGTCTGGCACCGCTCAAACAGTGGTTATTAGTTCAGGATTGGGTGGGTAACCTTGTGAGGTCACTCGTGAGGTGTGACTTTAGTGAAATTTTCTGAGCTAGCATCCAAATGAATGTGAAGGATTCTTTGAGAGGCATTCTTTTGCCTGGCATGAGAACATTATTGTTAGGTAAATTGCATACGATCCTTATAAATATGCTAATTTCCCTCAGCTTATAGCTTGATGATGTCTGTAGTATCCACCCACCTCTATTTCTTTTTCTGCCACATTGCAAGCCTTTGTAGCTGGCCGATGTGCACTTGCTCACCTTGTCTGCTCATTGTTGAGTCGATAAGCAACACACGTGAAGAGTCATCTCTTTTTCACTAAAAGGTATAAATTCTTTATTACATAGTTAGCAAAACTATATCCTTTTTATTATGAACTCTGTTGGCTACAGCCACACTTGTTAGCTTGAAGTTCAGGGGGTTTATTTTAAAATGTAGCTTCTTTGAACAGTTATTTATGGTGAGACAATATGACTTGATTTTATATAGTTTATTTGGTTAGAGGATTACACTTCAGTCTAAAGGGTTTGTGCAACAGATTTTATTTTTGGCTCCTACAGTTGGTTCTAAAAAGATTCTATCTGCATTGTATTAGGCAAAATCCCACACCATCACTCACATTTTCTGGTGATGTGCCATTTTCTAAATATGTCCTGCTTGTTCCAAAATGAATATCAATAGCTGGAAGCAGTTGGAGAATGCTAATTTAGCACTCATATTAAAGTGTGGCACTCAGTTTCCTAGACTGTGGCCTGTTCCCATGTGGGTTTTCCAAATGATTTCTGTTCTTTCCTTTTATTTTTCCATTTTAAAACAACACATTCAACATGTATAAATCTGGACTTGGTGCTGCACTGGCTGGCATTTATATCCACCTTTATCTTGAAGCCAGATGTAAAATTTGATCTATAGAAAGTTGGCAGACATAAGCTGCATTCAGACTGCAGCTTTAAACATCTGGCTCAAAGATATTTTTCACTAATGAATTCTCTCTTAAAAATACATCCCTCCTCCATAGTTTCTATTTTTAGCCTCTAGGGTTTGGGTATAGGTACTTGGATAGATGATTTTTAAAATCAATTAATGGTCATCTTGGACAATGGTTTCTAAACTTTTTTGATCTTGGATTCTGATCAATAATTTATTTATTATTATAAATAAAGAACTGCACAAGAACTTATTATATAAATTAACTTATGTGTGTTTCTATTCTGTATATTATACTACAAATAAATCCTGCAAACAAAAAGGATTTTACGAAAACAAATCTAGTATTTTCTTTTTGAGCTCAGTACACCCCACTTTAGAGACCACTGCTTTAGAAGCAAAAGATTATTCAGGGCACCCAGATGGTTCTTTCTGAGCTATAGCATCCATCCTGGTTTGATATTTTTGAAGGAAGTGGGTGGTTTTTGTAAACATTGTATAAATGTAGCTGGAATACAACTGGTCATAATCAGTTGCTATTAAGAGAATGTGGTTAGCAGTTCACCATGTCAAGGTCTTAAACATTTATTATAAAGTGTTTAAGACATACAACACTGATGTTTTTATCTACAACCTAGGAAAATAAAACATTGCCTCCACCTGTAGAGAGATCCACTGTTCTGAATTTGATTTTTCTTATCCTCAATTATAGACTTATGATTGGGTTCCAAACAATGAGTTATTGTTTAGCATGTTTTAAATTTAACAAAACATTATGTATGTAGAATGTATTTGTCCACAGCTAGTTCTCCCCTTTATACATGTGTGAATTCCCCATGCTACTCATCCTTCTTAACCCTTGGTATTGTCAGGCCATATATATTTTGTCGATTTGAAGAATGGGCAGTATCCCAGAGTAGTTTTAATTTATTTTTTAATAATATACTTATTGGCTATTTAAATTTCATTTTCTCTAAGCCACTTACTCATATATTTTACTAAGTTTTCTTTCTTCTTACTGATTTTTCTCAACTGGCCTTTCATATTTATAACACATACACACACATACCCCCTAGGAATGATTTAATTACTTTCAATTAAAAAAAAGAAGTTATTTTTCCTCTTCATTCCAGCCCTGACTCTCTCCTTTAGAAAAGTTTTTGCTTCTCCTATAAGGTAAAATAACAGTTCAACAATGGACTATGATAGAGGACTGTGGGTGGTTGGGTGGTGGGTGCGCTGCAGTGACTATGCCTGAGGGAGGAACCTATAATTTGAAAACACTAACAAGGATGTAAACCAATAGGAGAAAAAAGATAAGTGTAAGTGAGCTGTTAGTAACCTGCTGCAAGACATTTTGCAATTTAAAGGCTGTCTAGAAAGATCACGTGCATATGCTATCCTGCCGTTGATTCCTTCCTTTCCCAGTCCAGTTCCCAGTGTTACTGTTTTGCATATTTGCAAATTTTATTTGGAAAACCAACAACAAAATACCTTACACTTTCTTACATTTATAAAATCAGTAGCTATGGAAGTTAATGCATGAAAAAGTGAAATAGCTGAAAGCAGTGCTACTTAAAGTGTGGTGTGTAGCTGGGCAACTTCTCTATCACTTGTTAATTTATTAGAAATGCAGATTTTCAGGCTCCCATCTCTTACTGCTTCAGAAGTTGATTTTAAAAACTAAGTTTAAGAAGTTTTGCTTTCAAAAATAGAATCCCAGTCAAGGTTGACTTGCTCAGAAAGAGCTCCTTCTCCAATTTTTCTTCAAGAAACTGATGCCTAGGAGAGGGTGGTTATTGATAATGCTTGTACGTAGGCCATGCAATATGAAGTCCTGCGGATGAGCCAAACACTACCAGAGAATTGTTATTTGAGTTAATTTAACTGATATATACATTTTTCTATAAAGAAACAACTTGGAGAATAAAGAGGTTATTGTATGTTTGTTGATGATTATTTGACTTTCTGGCTGTCTGCTATTTTATAAGTAAGTGGAAGTGTTTTAGCAAGAGAAGAAAAGTAATTTTTTAATATATATCCCTTAGAGTAAACTAGGCCTGGATTAGACGGGGCTGTAAGGGGGAGTCTAGGGGAGCTTGAAATTTATTTAGTAAGAAGAGGACATAGGAGTTAGGTAAAGGGAGCATCAAGGATTTTGCTTAGCAGCAAACAAACATACTCTCTTTTCTTGTTTTTATGTTGTAGTAATTTGAATTGCCGAGACCCAGTAGTAGTATGGTTTTAATTTTTAAAGTTGAACCTGGAAAATGACCATTTTGGCATTGTTTCAATCAACAATTGCTATAGATATCCTATGATAAGGGCATTTAGCAGGCTGGGGTTATACACCCACATTGCAGCCCTTACCCAAACTTGGAGTCTGTAACAGCCTAAGAAGATATTTGGATAATAAAGTTGAAATAATAACAAAGCGTGGGAAGTGCAAGAATATGTTATATATTAATATATAATATATATTATATATTACATATAATAATATACAATATATTAATATATAATATAATATACATTATATATTAATATATTATACATTATATATTACATATAATATAATATATTATATTATACACCCACATTACAGCCCTTACCCAAACTTGGAGTATGAAACAGCCTAAGAAGATATTCTGATAATAAAGTTGAAATAATAACAAAGCGTGGGAAGTGCAATAATAAAAGTACTGAAGTGAGCCTCAGTGCCTTCCTATCTCACAGGAATGGGGTGAGGATTTAAAGGGATCTGTAAAAAGACACAAAGAAAGTTCTCAGCTGCTCATCCTCCTCTTGTCTCTTTCCCACAGTCCCATTCCAAACAATTTGATTCCAGAATTTATAGAGATTAGTATTAAGAGGTTAGGACTAAGAAGAATAGTAATGGTAGAAGTATTTGTGAGGTGCAGAGAGGGTGAAAGTGTTTTGTATGGGAAGAGACATTGGGGATTCCAAGTGGATGACTCAAAGAATGTATATGCAGGGCCTCCCTGGAGGTGTAGGGGATTAAGTCACAGCACTATGAAGCTGTCCAGAACCACTGCAGCACGAGTTTGATTGCTGGCCAAGGAGCTTCCCACATTGCCCAGCAGTCCTCTCCTGTCTTGCGCTGCTCTCCTCAACAGTGTATGTCAGTCAGTAGGCCAGTTCTGCTCCCTGCTGTGTCTCTGGTGAATCCTTTCACCCCCCCACACCTCTCGCCCCAGCTTGTATGCATAAATTAATAAATCTTTAAAAATAAGAATGTATATTCATAGTTTTTCTAAATGTTGAAGATAAGGATCACCTTCATTTAAATTCCAAAAATTTATAACTTAGGGAAGGCAAATGCTAGGCTGAAATTTGTACAAATTCATTTCTTTGGGAACTCTGAACAAGATTATATAAGCTTTGCTAGTTATGTCCCATCAGGAGGCTCAGGGTTGCCAAGTGATGTGCTAGGGTGCTTGGTACCCATGTGAATTCTAGTCTAGCATTCTGAAAACTAAAGGGTTGGGGGTTATCAGAAAGAAGTTAAAGATCAGGAAAACAAGGAGTTGAGCAAAATTAGAATATTCATAAAATACTTTATCACTCTCTTCATAGAACTTCAGTAGCCCTCTCTGCCTGTCCACCTTTCTAGGTCTTTCCAAACTGGCCCCAAATCCATTTCTGGCTCACATTACCCTTTTATCCTGTACCTCTGCCCATTTAGTAATTCTACCAGGAGTGACTATCATTAGTCTTTCCAAAATCATAACAATTAAGATCCGCTTTACATTCCACTTCCCCTTCTCTCAGCTCTTTCTTACCCTTTCAAATGATTTGGATTCCTGCTATCCGCTATCCACCCCCTGCCAACTTCAGTTGTATTTTGTGTTCCTGCTCCTGATTGCTTTGCCTATGTTTTGTCTCTTTGAATACTTTGAGGGATGGAGATGTTACAGTTTTCTGTTCTTACAAGTTATTACTATTTCTTACAAGTGGTGTTTTCTTAATGTAAGAGTAACCCTTATTAGCTAGCTTTTGAAGCCAGAGAAAGATTAGATTTACATAACTTTTTGGAGAGGGGAGTATTTGTAGGAAAATCACAGAGGTGTAAATACTTTCCTCCTTATTTATCTCAGGCTGCCCACTTAGAGTCTCTATAGGTTGGGAAGAGAAGCACACAATCAGCGGCTGAGCTGGTGAGAGCTAACTCTGCATACCACACCAACTTAAAGTGATCCCCCACTTCCCAACTTGTATCCCAATTTTAGGAACCAAATATGAATAGGTTTGAATAACATGGCTCCCCTCACTATCTACCTCTTGGGTGGGTGCGTTTGTTCTTGATCATTTAATTTTTTTAGTATGTGAAGAGAATTCTTAGCTTTTAGGCTAATTTTCTAGTTCTTAAAAAATAATTTTACGGCCTTCTGGTTAGAGCTAATTAAGAGGTTATGGGATTGGATCTGAGTGAAGATTTGTAGCTATTTTCTTGGGTCATGAAAACAATTCTTTGAAGGACTCAATGCATAGCAGATGTTCAATAAATATTGGCCAGACGATTGATTTAAGGGAAGAGCCAAAGAATGAGAAATAATTTTTTTTTGTATATCCAGTGGAATTATACAAGGCTAAAGTAATATAAAACAAGAAACTGTGAAACTTTATTTTTATTTAATGTCCTTTTGGATTTGTGGTCAGTTAGAATGACCAAGGGTTTGCTTAGCCATATTAGGAAACTTGAGCTTAGTTCATTTGAGCGTAATATGAGCACAGGTATTTGACTTGGGTTATCAGAAAGAAGAAATGATAAAGGTTTAATCCCAGTTTTTATCATGAACAGATCAAGCTCCCTAGAGTAAAATTAAGTTTTAAAAGCAGTAGAAGAAATGGTGAACTTAAGAGCACCCTAAAAATCATGATATAGGTTGGGCTCATATTGTTCTGGGCTCATGGTTATTTGCTAATCTAGTCTTATTTTGAGAAAATAAAGACACTGAATCCAGCATTATTTTGATTATTTGAATCTGAACTCCTAATTAAAGATAGCTACTGCTTCACAGATAGTCTAGATAAGAAAGTTAAAGCCTGTTGCCTTTAATAAACCCTACTGAATTTGAAAGACTAGATTTTCCAAAATTTTATAACTTGAGATTTTAAAAAGCAATGGAAAAACAGCCCCTTAGCATTTCCCAAAATATCCAAATCCATCTGCTTTAAAAAATTACTGCCAAATAATTTGTTGGTAAGGAATAAAACAGGTTTACTCTCCAAGTTGAGCTTTGAGTTGTTGACCTTCCATCAAAGTGTGGACAGAATCATCTTTCCAGGAGGGTGCTGTCATTACAGGCAAGTATGTGTGTTACCACCCCTTTCTTTAAGCAAATGTTTCACAAACATGTAATCTTATTCTGTTGGAGGCTTATCATCCACTTTCCTAACATGCACATAAAATAATTGTTATGGCGCTAATCTTCTGCCTTCCCTGAATTCTTCTGGGTTTGAGCATAATGAGATCATTGCAGCCTGAGTTTTTGCCTCTTGTTTATAAAATCCAGGAAATTATACTTCAGGTTTTCCTTTGACTTCTTTCATTTCTTGCTTGTTTGGTAGTTTTGTAATGGAAAGCGGATTGAATATCTAAACCTAGTCATCAAAAACCTGTCATTTGATATCCTGAAGGGAAACAGGTCCTGCTTTAATTTTGGTGGCATCTATCTTCACAGTTAATAAAATAAAACAAAACAAACAACACCAACATTGGTGATATTTAGCTTGTAATTCTAACTCCCAGTCCTGCTATAGATCTATACTAAATTTTTCCTCCTGCTATATATAACTTACGCAGTTTTTCAAATTAGAAGTCTCAGGTCTGTTTAAAGGTCCTAAAATGGGAATTAAGATGAGGCAATAACAGCTGTTGATAAAGTGGCAGCGGAGGCTTTCTTAGGTGCTATTTTCTTAATGTTTCATGTTGAAAGATCCAAAATGAAATTGGAAGCAATAGAGATGATAGTGGCCCCCAAAGTGGGTGGCAAATATAATGCACCCCTCTTTAGAAGTATTGGTCATAGACCTGCCCCTCCTCTCTCCTTCCCCCCCGCACCCTCCCCAAATTAGCAATGAATTTAAAAGAACCTGACTCCTCACTGGTGGAGGAGGGAGGATGGTGAAGTAGCTTAAAATAGCTCTTACTCTCAATTCCTTTATATGAAGCTTTCAACACAGTCTGATTTTATTTCTTGTCTTGAAATAAAGCACAGATAATGAATGTTGCTAGTTGCTTCAATTGCCACCATAGATTTTCAGGGGAGGAGTGTCAATGGACAGGCACAAACTCCTGATTGTATAAGCTACAGAAAATCTCTGGATGAGGAGGACTATAGCTAAGAACCTTTCTGTCTAAGAGAATTCAAGAGATTAAAAAGATCTGGTAGTTCAGTTAAAACACCTTGGATATAATTTCATTTTTTAAGTAAGAGTGTTATATAAGTGAGTTTAGAACAATGACATAAAATATTAGCTATCTCCAATTTCTACTGTTACAGTCATAATATAAATGCATGCTTGTCTATATTGGAACTCTGAAAAAACCCAGCCCCATACTTTTGAATTTTCATTTCTATTAAAAAACCTACTTTAGAATTTTGTCTTCAAAGTGGTGGTTGGGATGGGATGTATACACTCTCACTGGGTGACAGCTCCTTTGGTTCTATTGCAATCTATTCCCAAACTTTTCAGGCAATAAAGGCATTTCTCTTATTTTTTAGAGACCTTATGTCAAACTCAGTAACCCATGCTAACAATTACAATTGATAGAACAGATGCCTGTTACAATAATTACTGCTGCTTTTTCTTAATTCTGATCTTATGAAAGAAGTATGACACCCTTTCTACACCCACAAGGCCATTGGGTGCTATCACCAGTAATCATTAGGGAAGACAGAATTAGGTTATTATATATTCCCATGACTAATTGCTACTTAGTGACTACAGAACTTCCAAGTTAAACTTGTAGGATTCAAAAGTTCTGACATTAATACCATTGGGGAATGGGAGAATTTGCGATTTCTTTCATTGCTGGTGCATTTCGCACTAGATGAGGGCTGATTTCCCTCATCTGATGTTCCCACCCATTTGTTTCACTAGCTCAGTCTGCAAGGCTTTCCCATAGATCTCTAGTCTTTCCATTACTCACCATAGAGTCTCCTTAGATTATTACTTTCATTTCTATCTCCTGCCACCACAGCCAGGTTCATTTTTTTTTTTTTTTATTGAGGTAACATTGATTTACAACACTGTATGTGATTTAGGAGATAGGTTATGCCTCATCATGTGTATTTTACCACTCATACTTAACCACTAAAGCATCCGTAATCCTATACCATAGACCATAATTCCCCCACTTGTTTTACCTCCCCCTTCCATGTTGGTAGACTCAATTCTACATTCAGATTTTCAGGGTTTGTTTTGTTTTTGTTTTGCATGCTCCTTTATTTCTTTGTATTTCACATGAGTGATATCTTCCAGTGTTTGTTTTTCTTTTTTACTCATATCAGCACAGTCCCCTCCAGTCCAATCATGTTGTACCAAATGACAAGATTTCATCTTTTTTTTTTTTATAACTGAGTAGTATTCCTGTGTGTGTGTGTGTGTGTGTGTGTGTGTGTGTGTGTGTGTGTGTGTGTGTTAATCCACTCATCTGTCTTTGGACTCTTAGGCTGGTTCCATTACTTGACTATTATGAATAGTGCTGCAACAGAACACAGGAGTGCATATACCCCTTCAATTTAGAGTTTTTGCATTCTTCAGATAGATACCAAGGAGTGAAATTGCCAGATCATATGGTATATCTATTTTTAATATTTTGAGAAACCTCCATACTGCTTTCCATGGGACTGGAACAGTCAAAATTCCTACCAACAGTGTCTGTGGGTTGTTTTTTTACCCGTAGACTCACTGACACTTGTTTCTTTTTTTAAATATGGATCATTTATCATTTTTACAGGTGTGAGGTAATATTTCATATTGGTTTTGATTTGCATTTCCCTGATGATAACTGATGTTGAACATTTTTTTCATGTGCCTCTTGGCCATCTGTTTGTCGTCTTTGGGGAAGTTTCTCCTTAGCTCCTCTTCCAATTTTTTGATTGGGTTATTTATTTTCATCTTGTTGAGTTGTATGTGTCCTCATAGATCTTGGATATTAGCCCCTTGTCAGATGTCTTATATGCACATATTTTCTCCCATTTGGTAGGATATTTTTTCATTTTAATGATAGTTTCTTTTGATGTGCAGAAGCTTTGTAGTTTGATGTATTTCCATTTGTTTATTTTTGCTTTTGTTTCACTTACTATTGGGATAGATCTCCAAAGACATCCTGGAACCAAAGTTGTGGAGTGTTTTGTATAGTTACGTATTTCTAATGTTGTTGAGATGGAAAAGTAAAATTGTTTTGACCTGATTTATGTTCAGTGATACTCAGGCTTGTTAAGCATACACTAATGATGGATCATTTCATAGCTTTTTTTTTTTTTTGTGGTGGTGATTAAGGATTGCTTCAGAGATTTATAAGTTTGTCAGTTACTAAAAAAAATCATCTGTTTTGTAACTAAATGGCCTTAATGGAAGACCTATTAATTAAAAAAAAAAAAAACCTGTTTGGGTAATATTTCTGTGAAGTAGTGATTACATTAAGTTTTAAAATTCCATTCAACTAAGACTTGATTAAAGCATAAACAGGAATTGGCCATCTGGAAAGCGCTATTAATGGATCCAGAAATGTCATTGTCATCTTGAATCATATAATAGAATTTGCACTAAAGGAAAATATGGTAGGTTGACTAGAATCCAGTCTATGAAAAAGTCTGGTCTCTTTAATTTTATTCTTTCTTTGAGACAGTTTATTTTGTATGTCATTTCAAATTAATAATAATTCTCTAGCCATTTATATACAGAATGTAACTTTTGATTTTCATAGTCCTGTGCTTTTTTCCCCCCTTTTAAATGTTTTCCACTTAGCTATACGGTAAGCTTCTAGAGGACATGAACCAAGTTTTTTTCTTTTTCTCTATCTTCTGCAGTTTCTAACAGTGCTTGCTGGATATAAAGTAAACGCTTAATGAGCACCCAGTCCTTAGTCAGTCATCTGGCTATATTGTTATTCAGTTAATGTGTTAACGTTCATGTTTTCATCATCTGGTTTCATAGTTTTTGCTATGAAGCTTTTTTAGAACCTTGTGTCTTTGCTTCAGTAGCTGGCAATACCAAGTCGCAGATTTTCATACATTTGGGGTGGAAGCCAGGCACTCCAACATTATAAGACCTTTTACTGTCAGAGATTGTGTAATTCAGCTAACTAATGTACTGAGGACATAGGATAGGAAAACAGTTCCCAGTATATTAGACTGTGGTACCTTTAAATACTTGTTTGTGCTGTCCCTTTGGTTCTTTGAATCATCTCTCTTATGTTTTATTAATCAGCACTTTGTCATTTCTTAAGTATAGAGTGCTTCTGTATTTGGCCCTTTTCTGTTTTGTGGTAGTAGTTCTTTGAGTTTGTTCTAAGAATGAGAACAAAGTGGGAGACATGTTTTTTTTGATTTATAAGTGAATTACAGAGATAAATTTGTAGAGCTGGAAGTTGTGTTGGGTATTATATGGTACAACTTTTTCACTTTTATGTGAGAAAATCAAGGACCAGTGTGGTTAAGTGACTTAGGGAAAGGTACAGTTATTAGAAGTCAACGTTAGGACAATACTATGATTCGTTTAAGAGAATTGATTTATATTGTTCCTGGATTCTGCTACCCAGTTTGTAGAAAGTATTATTCTGTGGATAGATATCTGAAAAACTCACATATTCTTTAAAAGTATATATTTTTAAAAAGTTAGTCTTTCAAAAGATCTTTTATATGCTGATATATTGAACAACTCTGCAAGATGGCCTCCCATGGCATAGTTGAGAGGTAAAAACAGCATGTAATGGGGGCATGAACTTGAAAAATCTGGACCATTATCCCAGGTCTAGTAAAAATAAACTGTATGACTTTGGAAAAAATCATATAGCACTTAGAAGGTCAGTCTGTGTTATTCAAAAATGAAAAATGTTAGACTAGATTCTCTACAAAGGGTCCTTTAGTTCTAAAATTCTGTGTAAAACACTTGGAACGTGACATGAACAAAGTCTTATGAAACCAGAGTAGATGAACATCTAGAATTTAATATTTGATACCATATCCTATCTATTCATTAGGAATTATTAATGCTATCTCAGATATTTTCCATTCCTTGAGTTTTATTTGAATATCTCTTTTTGCTTAGAACTTGGTGCAGGAAAATGAATACCAGCGATAGATACATATGTACCAGTAAAATTATTATTGAGGAATCTTTGATTTTTACACACATGGAACAATTCACATTTATCATCATGTGTTGGTATATTTAAAAAATAAAGAAAGTAAAGTTGTTTAAATTTAAAGCATCTTTTATTGAAAAGCACCATAACAGCTCCATTGGACTAGTTTTGTTGAATTATTTTGTCTTACCTGATAAACTTTATTTTATATTCTGTAGAAAAGTAATTTAAGAGTTTATCTTTGCTCACTCTTAGTCAAGCAAAGTGTTCTAAGAGGGTCAACAGGAAGGCCATCTGGACATACCTAGGTGTCATTTTACCTCATCTCTCATCACTGCACGCTGGGATATGATTACTCTTATTTGCTGATTGTTGCAATCTTATGTAATCAATCTTATACCAGCCCAAGTTCAAGTTCAAACTGTGTCTGTGGTACCTCTCACCCTGAAACTTCTCCCACTTTTCACTAGAGGACGGCAGGTCAGGCATGACTCCCCAACAGCCCCCTGCCTCACTTGTAGGCTGCTGTAGGAAGAGTCTGTGTGACAAAAGCAAAGTGAAGCTAGCAGTGTGGCAATATTTTCCTTGTCGCGTAGGTAAATTGAAGTTAGGAGATAATGTGTAGAACTATAAGCTCATAGTCTAGGGTCTGGCACACTAGTTCTCAGTGAATTTGTTATTCTGCTGTGTAAATTTGCCTCTAGGCTTGCAGTTCTCAGGTAGTCAAGCAAGTAGAACTATGTATTTTGTTAAGATTTGGGGAAGATCCTCCAGCATATTTGATTTAGTGTAGTTTGACTTTAGCTGAAGAAAAAAAAAAGAACCTAACATGTTCTGTGACTTGAGTATCCCTCATTTGGGGGTTAGTACTGAGGCTTTTATATCTAGAAATAATTCTGACTCCTTCCCAGAGTGTGGGAGTATGGGGGTGTGAATTGTGAGAAATGGAGTCTTTCTTTTGAAATTTATATGCCGTTTTAGGATGAAAACACAAGGACTCAAAAATACTGTATCAAAATGCAGCTGTATAAAATTAAAGGACAACATTTTTGGTTGCTATCAGTGGTCTGAAGTTTTTCTGTTATTTATATACTTCTTTAACAAAAAATAATTTTGGTCATTGAGCAAATTATATTATTGTGTTTTGAATTTCCATTGCTTCACAAATTAATTAGAGTAATATAGTAACTGTTTTATACTTCATATTCCTAGTATCGAATATTGCTTTGTTCTTATTCAAGGTGTATGCAAGTTCAATTAACAATGATTATTTTAATTTAAAATGTCAAAGAAGATTCCCCCCAAAGAATACTATAATTCAATGCTACTCTTTAGAAACAAAGAAGAATTACATTTAAAGGCTACTTTATATGAAAAGTGTTTAGAAAAAATTGTCTGTACTCTCATATTTTATAATGTTGACTCTTAAAATATCTTAAAAGTCCTTTGTTACCATAAAGTTATGCATGATATGAGAATGTATATGACTACTACTACTGCTCAACTTTTAGAAATTGTAACCAATGCAATTATCCCAGAAAAACAAATCGGGGAGATACAAAAATAATCTCCACTATTTATATATATATCATTTACTATTTAAAAAATAGCCAAGAAAACGAAAGCTGTTATAAAAGCTAAATAAAGGGT
Organism: Scalopus aquaticus; assembly: GCA_004024925.1. NCBI lineage: Eukaryota > Metazoa > Chordata > Mammalia > Eulipotyphla > Talpidae > Scalopus > Scalopus aquaticus. Next base: position 194,437 of record PVIJ01000219.1, on the reverse strand, counting down.
GTATGTTTAATTCCAGTAAGAATTAAATACAGATTAAGCAAAGATGGGTTTTCAGATGAGCATTATCTAATATTATAAGAGTGAATTTTGAGTACTTATTGTGTTGTATGGGTTGTAGTACCTCAGTTAAATCCTTAAAAAATGACTCTTTGAGGAGGACATAATGGTACAACCTCTGTTTTACAGAAATGTTGAGTAACTTTCCAGAGACCGTAGGGCTAGTCTATGGCAGAACTGGGATTTGTACCTAGCTATGGAACTGTAACTCTAGATCCTGTTCTCTTATTGACCAAACTGGCTCCAAAGATACATTTAGTGCTGTGAAAGTGTCAGGAAAAGAAATAGTCATCTCAGCAGCCCTGCAGGTATGAGGAGGTATGTATCCCTTTCTAAAAAACATTTGGTAACACTCATCAAACTCTGAGTATCTAGCAATTTCATCTCTCAGAATATATCCTAAGGTGAGCCTCCCTGGTACTGCAAGGGGTTAAGTCTCAACACTGTGAAGCCAACAGCAGCCACAGCAGCACTGGGTTGATCCCTGGCCAGGTTGCTGACCCACACGGTGCAGCAGACCTCTCCTGTCTTGCCCACTGCTTCCCTCAGCAGTGTGCTTCAGTCAGTCTGGCTGTTCTGCTCCCCACCCTGTCTCTGGTGAATTCTCTCACCACCCCCACACCTCTGACCTACACACCACCTTTGTGTGCATAAATAATAAATAAATCTTAAGAAAAAAGAATACATCCTAAGGAAATAATCAGGCAAATATACAGTAGTGAATGTATGAGGATGTATTTACAACTTGGTTTATAGCAGTAATTTAAATGACTCCTTGAGGGAATTAATGAACGATGGTATGTTGTAAAATGGTATGTTCTCTGACTATTAAAAAAGATGATATAGTGCTATGTTTATTAAAATAAGGCCCACATTACATTTTGTATGGGAAAAAAAAGCAGTTTACAAAACAGTTTTTACTTATAGCATGAGATCATCTCTGTACTTTGAAATAGCTATGCATGTATTTATAGACTGGAATATGGTGGGCTGTCATCTCTGGGTAGTGGCATTATGGATGATATTTATCTTTACCTTACCTCATCTTTTTTGAAATTTTTAGTTGGCATGTGTTATTTTTGAAATTGGAAAGAAACCCCCCTCCCCAAAGTATTTCTTTTCCTTATTCTCTCAACTCTTATTTTTTGGTGATGAAATTAAGTTGGCAAGTTTTACCCTCGTTTTGTGCTTTCTGAATGTGATGAAACCTTTTATATATCAGGAGCTTTTTATGAAGTGCCATGTCACAACTTTGTGCTTGAAGTTTCAGGTTCAAGGGTGATTTCCTCCCTACCCCCAAACTGCTCCAAGATCTAGGAGTGCTGTCATTAGGTGGGGCTCATGAGCTTTGGACCTGCTCTAAATTGCAGAGCCCACTGTAGCTGGCTTCAGCTTCCTGATTTAAACAGGACTTTTCTGAAACATAATTTGTATAAAAATAAAACTGTTAAAGTAACTAAATACAAACTATCATTAAATATTAAAGCATATAATATTATAAAGCTGTATTTAAAACTAACAAATGTCATTAATAATCAAGAATCTGGTCAAGCAGGCAAATTTTTTCTTTCATGATCATATATACAAATCCTGATTAAAATGGTCCTTTTTTCTTAACTCCTAGTCTGATGTAAAAATCTCTCAATGTTCTTGCTCCTTTGCACACCCCACAGTGGGTTTGCACATGGGGGTATTGAAGTGCTTTGGACAGTCTGTTTTTTAATTTAAACTTTGGGCACATGTGCTTAAAACTAATTTAGTTGGCTACATTCTTTAAAAGTCTTCCTTAGAAGTTATTAATTGTCTGACGTTTTTTATCACCACCCTAGTCAGAGACCCTAAACTTCTATGAAATAAAGAAGAGACATAATTAGATTCTTGGAGGGAACCCCAAATCCTTGGGGTGTTTTCAATATGAAAATCTTTGTCGTAAAGAAGAATGGAGCCTGCCTCCTTCTCTCATGTGTGAGTGGATTAATGTGCTTACGTGATTTCTGTAAGCAGAGTGAATACATATAAAAGTCTTGCTAAGTTGTCAAAGCATATTACTTAGTACAGAACTAATTACTATAAAAAACAAACCAATCACAAACAAGGAAATTGAAATATTACTTAAAACTCTCTCAAAAAGCAAGAGTCCAGGAAGATGGCTTCACAAGTGAATTCTACCAAACCTTCAAAGATGAACTAATGTCTGTCTTGCTCAAACTCTTCCAAAAGATTGAAAAAGAAATATTTCCAAATGCTTTTTATGAGGCCAACATTACTCTAATACCAAAACCAAACAAAGACAATGCACAAAAAGAAAATTATAGACCAATCTCCCAAATGAATACAGATGTAAAAATCCTTAATAAAATCCTAGCAAACTGAATCCAACAATGCATTAAGAGGATAATACACCACGACCAAATGGGTTTTATATCATACAGTGCTAGAAATATTTGAGGAAAGTTAATAGCCCATTTTTACTATCTGAGTATAGCTGAATGGCATACTTTCTGGGTATAAAGTTTATGCTGGCTATCTTCCCCTTGCTGTCTTTGTTGATTTCTTTTCAGTTTGTTGAGTGTAGTATTGCAACATGCCATGGACATACACACACATATTTTGGAATAAGGATGGAGATAGTAATTTTTTTATTTAAATTTTTATTAAGTATAAATGGTTCTCTCAGAATTATATGGGAAAGAGAATCAAAAAAAATTTTAGAGAGACAGAAGTCTGTCAGTCTTTGGCAGAAACCTTAACCAGAAAGAAATATGTCAGAAGAGGCCAGTGTGCCTCAGACACACTGAATTGGGACAGGAGCTGTGCACGGTCATCTCTCTGGTTCTCAGTTTGGCTGAGCCCCATGGTCCTCATACTTTCAGAGAGTAGGAAGGGGAACACCTTATTTTCCGAGGAGGAGAAGAGAAAAGGGCTAATACTTAAGTTTCAAAATTTTGTCTTTATCCCAGTTATGCATGTATCGTGACAGAATGGCTTCCCACTGTAGAGTGGGGATTTCGTTTACCCTGGGATCCTTCCCTTAAAATTAATTGAAATAACGAGGTAATGCATAACTGCACAGTGTTTCCAGTTTTCCCCCAAGTTATACAAGTTATAATTGATTTCAATTTTAAAAATCCACTTTAGGATTTTAACTTGTTTGAAACTATCATTTAAGGACTTAGCATCTTGATAAATTAGTATAGCACGCTTAGCAAAAGTAAATATTTGGTTTTATTTTTAAATGAAATGGGTTTTTTTCTTTGAGTAGATTCTAATCTATTAATTAAAGGGCTTGCAGTTTATTGAATTTTGATACAGGAATCCAATTTCTGTAAAATTAATGAGTTAAAGTAATTTGACTCATTGAAAAAAATGAAAATTGTCAGCATCCTTAGAAAGAAATGAACAATTTTTTTCTTAGTCATATAGCTCTATCTGATCTAATTAAAATAGTTCTTTCATTATTTTGTAGGAGTTGCCTGCTCTATAGAAATCATTTCAATACACTTCAAACGTTGTCTCATCCATATGTTCTCATTTGTTGCACTTTCAATAGTTGTGTGTCTCTGCTACTGCAGTAGACACATCGCAAAACCAGTGGAAGGGAAAGCGGGGGAGGAGACCAAGTTGCTTTGTGACAGAATTTACAGCATGTGGTTATGAAGCTTGCTGGAGAGCCCTGAGGGTACCCGAGGATTTGTTTTATGTGTCCGTGCATTTGGGTGGGAGGAAGGTGCATCTTTAGCCAGGCAAGTTTCTCAGACTGGACTTCACCAGTTTCCTCTTTTTCCTTACATCGTTAGGCTTAGAGGTCGTTGCTGTCTTCCTTTTGAGACACCCCTTCATGCCCCAGAAACCCACTGCACCATGGGCAGGGAGCAGAACTTCACTTCTCAAGTTACTGCAGGATTTCTTCATATAAACATTCACTCAGTCTAGGAACCCTCTAAATATGTATTTATTACATTTTTTCAAAAAATGAGTGAGAAAGTGCAAAAACATGTATGTTTTTATTGCATTCCTACTCTGGAAGGTTCCCACTGGCAAAACATTCCTTTGGCCTCTATTCTGCCTACACATCACAAAGTTGTTAGAGTCCATGGTGACTATCTTGAGAGGGGAAAATTGCTGCTTCTCCACAACATTATGGGCTTATAATAAACCCGTGACTCATAACAAATAAATAATTACTTTCTATGCCCGCAAAGCTTACATAGGTGGACCAAAATGAGAATGAGGAAGGCAGGCAGAAAATAGGGTGAGTCAGAAGGCTTAGGAACGATGTTCCAGTGGTGGGGGGCTCTGGGCACCTGCACTTGAGGCACTCTGTAAAAGCTCTAAGAAGATTGTTTCATCTTTCCCCTCACCCCTTACCCCCTACCCCCCAGTGTTGTGGACAAATCTAGGTACCATGTGATTTGGCCTTGGCAACCCTTGGCAAATTCTGGGGTTTAAAGGAGCCACAAGAAGTGCTGACTTAGGGAGGAGAAGCAGACTTTAAAGACCTAAGCGTGGGTCTCAGATTTATTCTCCACTAGCTGGGTGTTGACATCTGGAAATCAAATCTAGAATGAACAGCTCCATTGTAGGGAACTGTGGAGATAATACAGGGGTGAGGGTGGGGGCAGAGGATGGGCAGGAGTTTCTAGAAAAACAGGTCTCTTAAAGTGAATCCATGTACACCGAGAGGCCAAATTTCATAATAGATAAGAGGCCAAGAGATAGATCTTGACAAACGAAAACTGAAACTATGGTAATGACTTTATTTTACATTACATGCAACAAAATTTGAGTATAACCACAAATAAAGCCTAATTACTAGGAGGGACAAAGAACATATGAAGTGTTAAAATTTCCAGAGGGTCGAGGGGAGTTAATTGTATGATTGCACAGTATGATGTTTGAGGTTCTAACTACAGTCATGGAAGTCATATTGAAATACCTTGTCACGTTTTCCTGTGACTCTATCCTGTGATAGAGTGACTATAAAGTAACTACTAAAAAGACAAAAAAAATTACTCTGATGACCTCCCTGTGCTTCTCTTTAATCCTATGATACTAAAATTATTCTGTTCTTTTTCCTCCTTTAATTGTCAACTATTTTAACTCTGCCAGATCCTTATTAGACAATGGGTTTGCATGTGATTCAGGTACTTCTTCAAAATCACTTTCATTGACTTTTATTAATTCTTCAATATTTTACTGTTTCATGCAATTTCTCTTTGCAATCAATTTATTGTTGGAACATCTCAAATTCAGTGACTGACAGAAATGTAACTGGCAGGGATCAATTCTATCATTGTGTGGGAGAAGTGATTGAAAGGCGACTAATTTAAAAAGTCTTCATGTAATTTTTTTCTTTTGTCTTCAGCTCCTTAATAGAGTGGAACTGGATAATGAATACCTAGATAAAAAGGGCCTCTTCTTTGTCAAATAATATTTGAAAACTATAGTGCTTTGAAAATATAGGAAGTTCTTCTCGGAATGGCTTCAGACATTTCTTATCTTACTATTTGAATTAAAATTCAGCTTTGTGTCAGTAAGCAGGATCATGCTACTGTACAGAACTGTTTCCTTATCTACACATTGAATATGTTTGTTCATGTAATGTTTGCTTTTCCAGGTGATTCTAAATATTCCTGAAAGTCTCATAAATTGGATAATTTAGTAATTTCTATTTTAAATCCATTCTTTTGCTAGTCTTAACTCTGTCAGTTCCTTGCAATGGAGTCTGTTTCATTTGTTGTAACTGGATGTAGAACAGTGCCTCCCTTGTAGTAGGTGCTGGAGAATTACTATTTGTGTGCGCAACCAGGCAGGTTTAGCATCCTGTGTTTTTGACTTACACATGACTCTCCTCCCTAACATGAGCATTCCCTCTTGTTTGATTCTATCCCTTGTCCTTTTTCTGCTTTAATGTGCTTTTTAAAATCCTTTGTAATAATGTTAAAACCACTGGTCAAAAATTTTTTACAAAAGTCATGCTACTGAAATAAAATTAGTCATTTCATATCAATTTGCATGTGCTCAACACAAATATAACAGTCAAATTCTAATTTTGGCTCTAATTTTTTTTTGTAATCTGCAATGAATTGATGTTTACATCACAAAATGCATGCCAATAGTAATAGGCCTATGGTTGATACCTGTAAAAAATCTAGTCATCCACTACTTCTTAGATTTCTTCACTTGTGTCTTGTACAGTTGTTCAGGAATAGACTAGATGGAAGACGGTTTCCATTGTGCAAAAGCACAGCCTTAAGACTCAGTTTCGAAGAGTCTAGAAATGGTCTCCATTCTTGTGGGTCATGAGTGATTTCTAAGGCAATCATGAGGCCCTCAATATTGGAACAGAATACCAGAGTACTTTCCTTTCTGAAGAAGGGCTCCAACTGCTGGTGGTGCTTTCGATATAAAGTAATTGTGACATCTTCTAGAAGGTTCCAGTGTTGGAGTCTTGATCCTAGCAATTCTGCCTTGTTCTTGGAGAAGTCCAAATCATGAACCAGGTCACTGAGTTCTTCCTATGATAGTCTGTGTGGGGCTGAATATGCACCACAGTGAAAATCTGGATCACTGCATGCTGATGGAACAGGAGAAGGACAGGTTGGCTCACCCTTGTCCTCATCAGATGAATCAAGAGAATATTCTGCTGGAGGTTCTGGAATAGGAAATCCCTCACCATGTGAAACTGGTCTCAGTGCAGACGGAATGTTTGGGTAGACTATTCTTGACTTCTTTTGCTTCGTTATTCTGCTGCAAAGAGGAGGAACCAAGCAGAAGTAACAGTCTTTTATGTGATTGCTTGGCTCTCTCTACGCTATGGGAACTGCATTTTGCCGTTGAACCACTGTGAAAGCTGTGTTGTCCATGTAGCAAAGCATATATGCAGGGCCCAAGGCTTGTCTTGGTCACCAGCCTTGCATCCAAAGTAAAGATGATAAGCCTTCTTCACTAGAGAAATGATCCTTTTCTTCTGGTTGGCAATTGTCACTTCCCCACAAATAGAACAGAAATTGTCCATGCTATTAATGTACTTTTGAGGCATTACTGTTCTCTATTGTGCCTAAATGGATAAAATAATAACAGTTCTATGGAACAGTAGCTTAAACTGTCTCACACAAAGTCTGAAATATTTTCAGTGCTCAACCTTTCCGACAGGGCTTTCTGTAGTGCACTGCTGACGTCAGCTTCCTTCAGCAGCCACCTGGCAGTAGTATTGCATTGCATCAGAAAATGATGCAATCAACTCTGGATGATGTGTGCATGATGGTATTATGCAATGCAATGCCGTATGACATCATTCTAGGCTGATTTAAGATGTTGTTGCAGTCCCACTGGATAAATTTACACGGTGAAACATATAAAATAAATTATATGAAATATCTTCAAAACGAGAGCTAATAAAAATTTTTCAGGTTTATATCCATATTGAGCACACCAAGATACTACAGATTAGGGACTTTTTAAATCAGTTATGATCTCACTGTTGACCAGTGTACTCAATGGGTGACCGCAGACTTTGAAATTTAACCTGAATGGGTGCACCATTTGTCCTCAACCATTGTATTGTACCAGTGGAATTGCTTCAGTTAGACATCTTACTGTCTCTGGTAAAGTCAAAAAACAGTAATTGATCATTTAATTCACTGGAATATTGTTCCAGCTGCTCTGCAGAAAAAAATCATCAAAATTAAGTTTTCAACTTGGAGGTGATAACTGCCTATCATTTCCAACTCTTCCAGAAGTATGCATTCTAGTGGGGAGAGACAATGGATACTAGAGTGTGTAGACACATTAATATGTTATCCTATATATTAGAATGTGAAAAGTGCTATGAGGGAAAATAAAATATGGGAAAGAAATAGGTGGTGATGGAAAGTTGAAATTTTACTTAGAGTGGTCAGGGAAGGTCCCACCTAGAGAATGACAGTTGGTAAAAATGTGAAGGGGTTACAGAGCAAACAGAATGTTTAAAAGACCATATGGTTGAGGTCAAAGAGGGCTAGGAACCAGATCATGTGAGGCCTCATAGACCATTGTAAAGGGTTTGGGCTATTACTCTGAATAAAATGGAGTCTTTTAATTGATTCTTTCTTTGGACCATAATTCATGCCACATTTCCAGAGTCTCTTCATACTTGTCAAGGTTCAGCTTAATTTTTCTCATTTGACTTTTCTTAAATACTCCAGCTAGCCATTCCCTGAAATGGCTGACTACTTCTTATACCTTGGGGATAGAAAGCAGTTATTCACTGTTTCTTTCATGAAGGCTGAGTTTCATCTCTTTCTGCACTACAACCAGGACCTTATACTTTTCAGCACAAAGTAGGCATTTATTCGATAAATCCTTTTTGGATGGTTTCTTGTGGCTAATTCTAAAAAATTCAACATGTATTCATATTGTTGGTTTGGTCCTTTCATATTCTTAACTTACCATTAGTAGCATTTAACTCCATCCATTCATTCCTTTGAAAAATATTTATTCACACATTTTGTGGAGAGTGTAACAGTAATTTTCCTTAAAGAGTCTATAGCCTGGCAATCAAAGTCAAACCTTCACAGTTAGATGATGAGACGCTTTGAAGCACAGGTGATAAGAACAATATAAAAAGGCTACTGAAATTAAGTAGTAGGAATGTTGCCTTCATGTTTTCCATGAAGAGAGTGGTCCTTAGACCTTGGAGGTGGGGTAGATGATGGAGAGAATGGCATGGGTGCCATGAGCATGCTAAGCATTTTTTACAGTAACAAAATAGATTAATTTGCATGAAGAAATTCTGTATGAAACTATGGGTTTATTTAAGGAAATATTAAGAAATACATTTAGGGCTTCCATGTTGGCACAATGGGTTAAGTCACAGCAGTATGAAGCTATCCAGAGCCACTGCAGCATGAGTTCGATACCTGGCCAGGGAGCTTCCCATATGGCGCAGCAGACCTCTCCTGCCTCGCCCACTGCTTCCCGCAGCAGTGTATTTCAGTCAGTCTGCCTGTTCTGCTCCCCACTTTGTCTCTGGTGAATCCTGTTAGCCCCCACACACCTCTAGCCTACACCCCAGCTTGTATGAATAAATAAATAAATCTTTTTTTAAAAAAGAAATACACTTAAAAACACTACCCTCTGTCCTCTCTGGTATACAGAGCCATAACTCAAATCCATGCTATCCTCACCTCTCACCTGGATTGTGCAACAGCCAACAGGTCTAACCAGCTTAAATGTCACCATCTGTTCTGCCTACCCTACCTAATCTTGGCCCCAGACTTGCCCTTTTGTTTGCTTCCATCATGGCCGTTTAATTGTGCTATTTACTTGATTGGGAGTTCATTTATTGAACAAGCAGTGCAGAGTGTAGGTTGATTTTCTGGGGGAAAATGCAAGAGTCAGAATACCCTGTTAAGTGACGGTCTAGATATGATGTAATGTGAACTTGACTTAGTACTGTCGTGACAATAGGAATGGAGAGAAAGAAGCATTAAGGTTTTAAAAAATGGGTGTTGTAGGGCCTCCCTGGTGGCGCAGCGGTTAAGTGCTGCGCTGTGGAGCTGTTGGCAGCAGCGAAGTGAGTTCGACGCCCGGCCGGGGAGAATCCCACATGGTGCGGCAGACCTCTCCTGCCTCACCCACTGCTCCCCTCAGCAGTATATTTCTGATCTGCCTGTTCTGCTCCCCACTCTGTCTCTGGTGAAGCCTCTCACCACTCCACACCTCTGGCCTGTACCCCAGCTGTATGTATAAATAAATAAATCTTAAAAAAAAATGGGTGTTGTAGAGTATACAGTATATACTATAATTACTATTTTTCATAATTATGGCCTCTGCTGTTTTATGATAATTGTATTTGTACATAAATTGGTTGTCTTCTGTAGGTGCTTTTGACAATCAGCAACCTAGTTTATGTTTTCTGGTTTGCTCTGTAAGGCTTTCCCATAGAAAGGTGCTCCAATAATCACAAAAGTAATACAGAATTCTTAAATATCTGAGTTCCCTTTACTAACAGTTGATAGTTATCAATTTTAGCTGCAGAAAATGTTTTGGACTAAGTATCCATAGGGAGTAAAATTTTAACATCTTTCAAAAAACTTAACTCTTAAAATGAATTGACTTCACTTCTCCCATACAAACCATCAATATTTGTTAATAAACAAGTAAGCCATCAATAGTGCTTAATATAAGAACAGAATTGGATTTTTTTTTGAAAATTTGCGTAAACACAGCAGAACATCATGTGTGTTTATTGAAAAATGGGTTAGAATTTTTAAAATGTATTGAAAATATATCATGTTTTGGGTTTCAGTTTCCAAATCTGGCATGACATGCAAAAATAATTTTTTGAAGTGAAGTTTTACTCTGAATTTCATAGCATTAAAAAGTGTGAATCAGTGTTTTTAAAAAATTGATATCTATACCAATGAATATCATTCCAATAAGGGACTCATCAGAAGCTCTCCTGCACTATTGAGATAAATGAGTACAGAATATTGCCTTGTTCTTATACATGTTCTCCTGTTTTCTTCTTCTCCCATTATGTATTTAAGAGCCTGTCATTTTGTGCTGTTTTGTTAGTGTGTTTTTTTTTCCTTCTATCTAGCATTCATTTCCTCTTCTAGTCACAACTCACTTCTTTTTCAGGAATCTTTTCTCTCCCTCTCTACTTTCAGTTTTGGTGGAATTGCCCTTGTAGATGTCTTTTTTCCTCCTTCATACCTCAGAGGATTCTGTCTCCCGGACTTTTTCCTAAGCAATGTGATGGAGAGAGGGAAGTGTCTAGGTGGATTGATACTGGTGGCTGCCGTTACTCAAGAGCATACTTCATTCAATCTCTTTCTTCCCCTGTTTATTTTATGAGCGATCCTGTATTTTTTATAGTGAGATTCCTTTTTGTTTTATCAGAGGACAATTTCTGTTCCTTGCAACAAATTAATATGTCCTTAGAGACAACGATTGCAATAAATAGTTGGAAACAGCCTTTCATAGTAAAAGTATATTTTAAATAACATTTTTGTAATTATATGTCTATTTGTAGAAAACTTCAAAAACAGAAAGCATCAAAAAAGTCATTCATAATGCCACTATCTATAACTACTGAAAAAGTATCATTTTTCTGTATTTATTAACAATTTAATTATATCATGATGTAATAGTATTTGATTATATGTCACATTATATCATGGTGAACAAGTTCCCATGTCAAATGTTAAAATATGCTTTTAATGACTATAACATTCTATAATGTAGACTTGCCATAATGAAACTCTTCATTGTTAGGAATCTTTTTCATCAATCTTTGTCAGTGTCTCCGCTTCTTTCTTTAATCTGGAACCCTAGAAACTTATCATGAAGTCAAACGGTATGTGCATGACCAGTCACCGGCAAGCTTGGCAGACTGTCCTTTCAGCAGTATATGCATTCCTGCCTCACTGCACCATCAGTTCTAAGGACTGTTATTTTAAAAATTTGACTCTTTAGTGGATAAAACATTATGTCTTATTTTATTTGATTTGATTTTAAGAATTTTTGATGAGTTAAATCTTTTCCTTGTGAATTACTTATGTGAAGTGAAGTCTAATTAAATAATTGAATTTAAAACCTTATCGAGAGCTAAAAGAAGTTAAATATCAATTTTCTCTTATCTAGCTGCATAGTCAGTGATTTAAAGCTAAATCAACATCTTGATAGCACTGTTGAACTCAGTTCTTAAAATTAACAACTTTGTAATTTAAGATTCTTTTTGTGTACATTTCTTTTCCAAATTGCAGGCTGGCTATTTTTATGTTGTGGACCATAAGATACTATTTTATAAAGTTGGGGAGGAAAAATTTTACCTAATGGGCAGTAGCCCAGAGAATAAATTGCAATTTTTGGATACTGTCTCACCTGGGAAGAGGAAGTGAAGGACAGCTTCTGTCACCCCAGGTCTATGTCCAGTGTCCTGGGGTCTGAGGCAATTGCTGACAGGTACTATAGGAAGAATTTTTGTCTACAGCATTTTACTAACAGTCTCTTGCCATGAAGCCGAGTATAGGGTTTTGATTATGTGCTATAAGCCCTGAGTTATGTCTCTATGAATACCTCCTCTTCGCAGCAGATACAGTGGAAATCCATTGGGGAGGGATCTGTAGTTGACAACCTGGTGATGACTTTCTTCATCTCAGATGCAGCTGACTTTGCAGGGTTTGTGGAATTTCTGATTTCTTTTCCTAGGTATCTCATAACTGCAAGCTTATTATGTTTTCTTTAGTGTCTTTTGTTCATAAATATAGTTTTCCCCCCTTTCTCATTTTTATAGTAAAACACACATAGACTCTGAAGCACAGTGCAGTTGAGCAGGGGTGTGTGTGTGTGTGTGTGTGTGTGTGTGTGTGTGTGTGTGTGTGTGTGTGTGTGTGTGTGTGTGT
>PVIJ01000219.1:0-181888 GCA_004024925.1 Scalopus aquaticus | reverse complement strand
GTTTAGTAAATTAACATTCACCTTTGGATTCTTTGGTAAGAATATTTTAAATAAAAACACCTACATAATGTATTCGTCATCTGCTACTATCTGTATCTTCTGAATGAAAGCTGCTGCTTTTGGAAATGAAGCTATATACTAAGGCCTTTTGCAATTTGCTTAGTAATTATATCTTTCTTGACCCCTGGAAGAAAAGTGATTTTGTTTTCAGTTGTTTTTAAGCAGATGTCTGTTATTTGAGAGAGCAGCATAGTGCATACCTAATCATAATTAGAAGAGAGAGGGTTTTTTTTTTTTTTGAAGGAGTGCTGCATCATGTTAAATTGTGTCTATTGGGAATGGGACATACAGCCACAGTGGAGGTTTGCGTGGAGGGATTATTTAAGGAGATTTAAAGGAGCAGCTTTCTGTTTAATGTGGTGGGTAATTATCAGCTTCCTTTATAATCTGCTTTATCTCCTAAGGCCTTTCAGAAGAGCATATAGCATTCTGAAAAAAATTTGTCTTTCTTATTGCAGAAGGCATAGGTATAAAACCAAGAAGCAAATCAAGAGTTCCTAGATACCAGTCAGAAAAAAATGTAATACAGCCATTCTTGTTATTTGAATGGTACTAAACTTCCCCCTCTGAGAGCATTGCATCATATAAAGTAGTTATAAACTAAAATTTCAACTGTAAAACAGAGTGATTTGATCTCTTCATTTTATGCAAAACTTTGTGAATTCTTTTTTTTTTTTTTTTTTTTAAAGAATTTTTATTTATTTATGTATACAAGCTGGGGTACAGATCAGAGGTGTGGGGCGGCGAGAGGGTTCACCAGAGACAGAGTGGGGAGCAGAACAGGCAGATCAGAAATACACTGCTGAGGGGAGCAGCGGGTGAGGCAGGAGAAGTCTGCCGCACCATGTGGGATTCTCCCCGGCCGGGCGTCGAACTCGCATCGCCGCTGCCGACAGCTCCACAGCGCAGCGCTTAACCGCTGCGCCACCAGGGAGGCCCAAAACTTTCTGAATTCTTTTTGCCTGGTGTTTGATCTTACTTAGTATGGAACCATGAACTCTAAAATATTCATTACTTTTTCTGTAAGGGAAAGTGAAGTTTTCCAAAGCAGGTGTGACAGTTCTCTCATTATAATCCAAGCATTCTGATTTTATTTCTTTTCAGGTGATCTAAGTTATTTAAAGTTAAAACATCTGAATGAAGCCTTTAAACCCTGAGCTAAGTCTCTCTCATCCTAAAAAAAACAAAATCAAATCAAACTCAGGATAACACAACCCTGCCTTAATCCACTCTCTACTGCATCCTCTCTCTGCTACTCCCTCTGGTCTTTGCTGTCCTCACTTTCAAAGAGTCTGCACTCTATTACTGTTTACTGCCATTCACCTGCTCAGTCTCTTTCTTCAAATCTCAACAATCAGGATTTTATCAGTTACCATTGCATAGAGACTAGTTTCCCTAAGGACACCCATTTCCTCCTAGTTTTCGCATTTTCAGTCGTTTGCTGCAGTGCTTGCTGCTATTCCTCAATGTCCTTTTTGTGGGCTTTCAAGACCCTCGCACTCCCTTGCCCCTTCTTTCTGTGTCTCCCCTCTGTGTCTCCTCCCTTCCCCGCCCCCCTCTTTAATTTGATTTGGCCACTGGCCAGTTCTATGACATTGGGCAGGTCTAACCCAAAGGCCTGCACTATCTTTGTGTCACAGGCAGTATTATGTCCCACCCCGGTCCTGGGGCTTCTGCTTGATTTCTTCTGCAGGATCCCCATCATTTTCCCAGTGTCTGCCGTGCCTCTGTTGTTTAATTTGTTTGCTTTATTCTGCTTCCTACTCCCCCCAACCCCCACCCTATTCCTTGGTAGCTTCTCCATTCCCATGTTTCCAGTTAGAATGCTCTTTGTACATTTCTTCTTTTTTAATCCTTGAATAGTTACCTCAAATATATGTCTTCCTATCCAACATGTTTTCTATTTCCTTAAACCAACCTTTGGCTCACAGATCTGTTTCCTCATCTGAAAATAGCGATGATGATATTTCTCTTAATTTCATCCAAAAAAATTCTGAGGTCTCATTTGGGATTATAGATGTGAAAGTTTTTTGGAAAATGTAAAACTTTATAAATATGTTAATACCACTTCCTGATGCCTCACCACCGTTTACTACCTTCATCACATACATGTCGGGACAAACTGTGTGTGTATATTGTCATTGATACCAGATTGGTTACTTTCATATATGAATGTTTGTTTTTCTCCTCTAAAAGTCAAAGTTCCTAGAAAGTAAAAGCCATGCTACATGCTTTAGGAAGAGTATACTAGAATTTGAAAGAAAAACTTACTTTTTGATGTTTAGTTTAATTTACAGGTGTGTGTTAGAGGTATAGTGGTAGATACTTCATGTAATTTTGCTAGGCTCAAAAACCTAGTGCTCTAAATTAGTACATTCGTTATTTTTGATATGTCTACTGTGTTGTCCTTGTTAGCATGCAGATTTCACTTTGCAGGGAGTTTTCCCTTTGCTCTTTTGTGTAGAGATTTTGTCTTTTGTTATTTAGTATCATTAATGTCTTTCACATGGAAGGTGCTCAATAAAATTTGTTGAATGAATGAATGAATGAATGAATGGCACCCAAGACTGGTGGGGTAGTCAAGCTTCAGCTTTTGTCTCTGGCTTGTTCCAGAGAATGGTTCTTCTCAGGGTTATGGAATCAAGGCTTGGGCTTGAATTCCTTAGTGCCAACAAGGCTCGCTTTTTTTTTTTTTTTTTTTGGTTTGGAACTATACTTTGAGTAATTGAGGATATGGAAAAAATGGGATCAGACTTCTAGTGAACCAAGAGAGAGGGGATTGTATCTAAGTTTCAACAGGATAGTGCCTGTTCCTTCAGTTGGAGACCAAATGGGAATCAGGGGACTAGTGTATCATGGGTCTAGATGATATAAATAGTATTGACCAGCCAAAATATTAGGGATGGTGAGAAGTAGGCCCAGAAAGTGAGTCAAGCAGTAAGTCATGCTCCTAGGAGCTCAAGGAATATCTAGGGGAAAAAATGCTCACTGTCAATTCAGCTATTCCTTTAACAAATATTTATCAATACCAATTGTGTATTAGGCACTTTTGTAAATACTGGGAATAATAAAATAGCAGCCAAAACAGATGAAAATCCCTGCTTTTGTAAAGCTTAAAATCTTTTTTATTTCAGCCTTATTGAGGTATAATTGACAAAATTCTAAGCTATTAACACATCCATTATATATATATATCTTATAATACAAATATATATTATACATATACTATACATATATTACATACATGTGTATATATGTATTTTTCTTATTAAAATTTAAACACACACATATATATGTCGGTGAAAACATTTAAGTTCTACGCAGCAAATTTCAGTTTTATAATAAAGTATTATTAAGGCAACAAGTTGTTCTCTTGTTTTACATTAAATCCTCAGACCTAATTCATTTTATAGCTGAAAGTTTGTACCCTTTTATTAATCTCTCCCCATTTTTCCTGCCCCTGGCAACCACTCTTTAACTCTGTATTTGTAAAAGCTTGGCTTTTAAAAACTTCCACATGTAAGTGACTCATGCACTATTTGTCTTTGTCTGTCTGGCCTACTTTACTTAACATAATGCCCTGAAAGTCTCTTTTCTCGCAAATATCAGGATTTCTTTCTTTCTTATGACTGAATAATACTTCTGTGTGTGTTTGAGACTTCTTTACCCACTTATCTGCTGATGGGCACTTAGGTTGTTTCCATATCTTGATTATGATGAATAATGCTGCAATGAACGTGCAAAGCGTAGCTCTTTAGTATCCTGTTTTTACATTCATTGGATATATACTCAGAAATGGGATTGCGGGTCATATGGTATTTCCTACCAACAGTGCATAAGTATTCCCTTTTCACCAAGTCCTCACCAACACTTCTTATTTGTCTCTTGGTGATAGTCTTCTGAACAGGTGTAAGGTGATGTCTCAATTGTAGTATTGATTTGCATCTCCCTGATGACTGGTGAGAGGTTGAACACCTTTGTCCATTGTATATCTTCTTTGGTAATATGTCAGTTAAGTTCTTCTGCCTATTTTTTAAATTGAATTAATTGCTTTTTTGATATTGAGTTGCATGAGCTTGTTTTATGTTAGGGATATTGGCTCCCATATCCAAAATCCGACTTTCAAATAATTTGTCCCAAACTGTATGTTGCATTTTCATTTTGTTGATGGTTTCCTTTGCTGTACAAAAATTTTTCAGTTTGATGTTGTCCCATTTGTTTGCTTTTGTTACTTTCACTTTTGTTGTAAAATCTAAAAAAGTCACTGACAAAACTGTGAAAGAGCTTACTGCCTATGTAATTTTCTGTGTATTTAATTTTTTCAGGTTTTATGTTCAAGTCTCTAATCCCATTTTGAGATAGTGGTCCAGCTTAACTCTTCTGCATGTGGCTGTTTTTCATAATACCATTTATTAGTGATACTATCCTTTTCCTAGCTTACATTCTTGTTTGAAAAAGTACATGATAACTGAATAAATAAGTATGTGGAGCTATGTAGTACATCGTATCATAATAATTACTGTAGAGAAAGATAAAGCAAAAAAGGAAGAATGGGGAATGCTGGCCTATTGCACTTTTAAATATGAAAGCCAGTGTATTAAGCAAGCTCCTGAAAAAGAGTTACATTCTCTGTAAAGGAATTTGAGCAAGTGATCTGGTATATCTCAACTGTGAGTAAGGTGTATAAAGTGTCAAAATATTTGGACTTGCAGTTAACATTTAATTGCAGCAGGAAATACATGTGTGTGTGGTAAAGGAGAAAAGGTATCATTTCTGAAGGTGTGATGTATTGGAAAGGATGGACAAAAAGGGATGGTAGAGAAATACCCTTCTCCTTAATTGCTGGGCAGAAGCTGTGCCCAGTTAAGTCCAGGGCTACAGGTGTGTGATGGCCTTTACCATCATGTGACCTCCTGCTGTAGAAGTTGTTTCTGACAGCACAGTTGACAATAGAACAATAGGTTTTATTTTGACATCAGAAGATTATTGCATGATCAGGCTTTAATAAACATGCCTCAGGTCTTTATGTCTGGGAAGTAAACCTAATTCCTTACGTTGCAGCACTAATGCTTTGTGCTTGTCTGTCTCTTGCAGCTTTGTAGGAAGCCAATCTCAGAGAGGCAGACAGGATGGCTAGCTCAGCTAGGGAGCACCTGCTTTTTGTACGGCGTCGAAATCCCCAGATGCGGTACACATTGAGCCCAGAGAACCTCCAGAGCCTTGCTGCCCAGAACTCCATGCCAGAAAACATGACCCTACAGCGGGCCAACAGTGACACGGATCTGGTGACTTCTGAGAGCCGCTCCAGTTTGACAGCCAGCATGTATGAGTACACACTGGGGCAAGCCCAGAACCTCATTATCTTCTGGGACATTAAAGAGGAGGTGGACCCCAGTGACTGGATTGGACTCTATCACATAGGTGAGTCAAAGGAAATGGACTTGTTTATCACTTAGAGCACATAGTTTACTCTACATTTATTATACTGTATTTTCTTCTAGGAAAACACACATACACACACACACAGAATGATTCAGAATTTTTTCTTTCTTCATTGGGTTGGAGAGTGTCAGCAATTAAAAAAAACTTTGCTGATAAAGATTTAATGGTTACATTTCTACTCTAATCAAATGTAGCATCTGCAAATTTTACGGTACTTTCTTTATAAAGCTGTACATTATCTTTGATCAATAGTTCCATTCTGGAAAAAGGTGGCTTTTAGCATTTACTAATATTTTTTAATTGATGGAAAGATGTCTGGGTTTAGATAACTGACATGAAAAATGTCCTATATTTTCTAAAGGTTGAATTTCATTATGAATAGCTTACAATCTATTGTATCTCTTTAGTTTAGAATTTCCTGATGTGTCTTGGGTCAATTAGGTGAATAGAGTATCATATTCTCCTAACAAATGACTTAGGAAGATTAATACTATTTTTAATATAAGTGCCCCAACTCTGTTTAGTTACTCTGTATTTGTTACTCATAGGTGATGAATAGCACCTTTAGGAAAATATAAAGTCTGCTTTATTTGAAAGTAATAATCAAAATCTATCAACTAGCCATAAAGAAATTCACATAATGAAGGGAATTTCTTTCAAAAGTTAACATCATGTATTTTTTGCAAACACATTGTAGCTTTCAGCTGGAGACTACAAGCCCAGGATCCTTTAAAAAAAAAAAAAACGGAAGAAATAGGGAGAAAAAAAGACCTTTATGTTTATGGCAGGGGTGATTTTTCCCCCTATAGGACATTTTACTATGTCTGAAGACATTTTTGATTGGCATAACTGGGTGGCGGGAATAGGAGACAAGTGATGCTGCTAAAGATCCCATAATGCACAGGACAATCCCCATACCCCACCCCCCGAAACAAAGAATTGTCTGGGCTCAAATGTGAACATAGCCACTGTTGAAGAATAATGGTTTGAGGCAAAGTAACATCTTATCTGAAATTTTGCTTTTTCCCCTTTTTCCTGCTATGAAAACAAAAAGGGGGAAATGTCTTCAGAATTGGACATTTTCCTCGAGTGTATTTAAATATGTATTCAAAGTGAGGAAGATATGTGATTTAAAATTATGATGTCTATTATTTCCACAAAAGATGTTATAGTTTTTATATGGTTTTAGAAGGAACTCAGTTTGGTATAATTTCACCCTTTTGGAGCTCACTGAACTTTTTTTCATCATTCTCGTATTTTTTCCTCCTTTCTCATTTTAGACTGATTGAGGTTTGATATGAGACTACAAGCAGCAGAATTTGTTTTCTTAAATGCTTTTTATATGGTATTTCTTTGGGAGAGATTCAGTTTCCTTTCTTATGTAGGATTAGTTCTTTTGTGTGAGACTACTTTTGTAAGAAACGAGAATCACTTAAAACAATGACTCCTGTTACTTCATATTTTCCCCAACACCTCCTTGGGTTTTGTTTCCTCACCCCATCTGTTTTATTTCCCTGTTTAAATTTAATCAGGAAGAAATAAGGAGTCCAAATCTTTCTTACAAGTGCTCAAAGCCACAAAATCTTGCTGATCTTACATTTTACTTTCTAAAGGAAGTAGTATAGGTCAGAATACTAAATCTGGAATTAACTGAAGGATGTATTAGGGAAGTAGAATTAGGAAGAAAAGTGCTAACTTTTCTTCAGTTTATTTCAAGATGCTTCTGTAGATTTCTTACCATCATTGGATGTTTACTGCCTGATATGAAATGTATCTTTTATTTATCTTTGGCACTTTCAACATTTTCTCTTTATCTTGGCTTTTAGTAGCTTGTTTGTGATGTACTAGGTATGATTTTCTTTCTTTTTTTTTTATTCTGACTGGAATTAGTCTTCATAATTTTCTTTTTAATGAATGTTGAAATTTTGGCCATTATCTGTTCAAATATTATTTTCTATCTCTTTTTTTTTTGAGAATCCAACTGCACATATCTTACACAGTTCCTATTGTTTTACAAGGTCTACAAGTTTCTTCATGATTTTGATTTAGGGTAGGCGGTAAGAAGTTCCACTTAATTTTCTCTTAGAACCATTTCCAGAGAATTGTGAGTAAAGCTGATTGTTTGGGTTCCATGTGTTTGTCAGTTCTTTTTAAGGTGTTTTCTAATAGGTTTAGGTCCCTGTCAAGGAAGAAGACTGAGGAGCTGGTACCTTCAGTTCTCTCAGGAGGTTAGAATGAACAAAGAGACTAGCATTTACAAATAAAGATACTACATAGGGAAAACGAGGGGCTGGGTATTCCCAAGCACACTGCTGGTTTCAGTAGATCTCCACAATGAATGGCTTTAAAAGATACAAGTACCAACATCTAGGGCATTAAATGTAGCCTATTACTATAGTTTCAGTTCTGCGTTTGTGTTTAAAAGGAGTTTGGTTTATCTGGGACTTCAGCTCTAGTAAGTAGAGGCCCGGCTTTAAGCAGAGTTAGCTATTTCTGTCCTGGGCAAGGATGCATTGTTCTGACCTCTGGATTGATGGTGGACTCTGTGGAGACTTTGCTATCCCATGTGGAGACAAATGGGTGACAATACTGGGGCGTTTAACTGACTGCCCTTTCCTGTCCCCTTTCTTCTGGGGCCAGGGAGTGGGCATGCAAACTCTTGATCTCAGGGCAATTAGGCCTCTCCAGGGTCAGGAGACAGCTAAACCTTTACGTAATCCAACCAGTGTGTAATCTAAGGGTCAGCATGAGACCCACTTCTAGCCAGTGAGATTGTAAGGGGAGGCTTTGGGGGAGCTTCGTTTTTCAATGAAAGACAGAGCCGCATGAAGAACATCTTTTAAACTTCTCCTTCTCTTGTACTTGGGGCACTAGTTGTAAGGTGGTGATATCTTGAATTGTATCCATGTAGCAACCATAAGGGGTCAATCAAGAATATTTAAAAACTAAGGATGACAGAGCAAAAAGATCAAAACATTTGGACTGACACTCTACTTTGCTATATGTAAAAAAAAAAAAAGTCTTGGCCTCTTTGTTTAAGTCATCACCAATGTGGATTTCTTGTATCAGCACTTGCTCCTGAGCCTCTGGGGTGGCTATGAAGAAGAGAAAGGGAAAGGAAGGACATCAACAACTTTTGAAATAGGGAAAACAGAGAGAAGAGTGAGTGAGCTATTTCAGTAGTTACTAATTCAGGGAGAGTGTTTGGGCCTGCTTTCATATAACTAAAACCACAAGGTATGTTTTTGTTTTTTAAAGAAATACCAAAAGTTTTAATATATATATAATATTTTATATATATAAATATACACATATATAAAAAATTGAAAATAGTAATTGCAAACCCAAGTGGACATCTTCAGAAGTTTGATGGGACCAGTGATGTGATGGGAAGAGTTTTTCAAGTAAGCTATTAATAACTCTGGAATTTGCAAAAACAGTTTAATTGGGCACTATTATGTGAAGACAGGTGAGATTATACATTTGGAGAAGAGCTGAAAGAAAAGAGGAAATACAAGGTTAGCATGAAGAAAAGAATTTTGAGTTCCACATTGTCATACACTCAAGGCTGTTATGCCTAAACAGGAATATGCATAATAAATTCTCATGCTCTGAGAAATAGAAGCACTGAGAATCTAGGTTTCATAACAATAGCACGTTTCAGGAATAGCTTCAGGTTTCTATACCTCTTGATAGGAAGCAGCTGCTCCCCTTCGGTTGTGTCCTGAGAAGCTGGACTGTTTCTTAGCAACGTCTAGTTTTATTTGTGGAACAGAGAGATGGTCTCTATAGAAATAAGTCCCAAAGGGGAAGGATTTAGCTGGAACATTGGGCTAGTGAGGTATGGCTTATTGGCACATTCTATATTTTGATTGTTTCCCTTGGCTTTTATTTTTTTCCTCTCTAGAAGTGTGAATTTTGTTTTTGTTTGGCTAATTGTTAATAATGTTTTTCTCTGTGTAACCTGCTCCAGATGACTTTTAGTACTGCTAGTCTGGATGGAAAATATAACCTCCTGGGACAGAAAATAAACTTATTTTAGACATTTTAGGTAGTGGATAGGTCCTATTGGGAATAAAAAGAAAACAATCCTTTATACTTTAGGTGTATACATCATTTTCAAAACAGATGCTAGTTACATTTTTCCCCTACACAAAGTTGTCATATGTATGCAGAGATTTTCAGAGATCATCACAGTGTAGTTATAACCCTGTACCTCCAAATCACAACAACTAATGCCTGTAGGTGATTTTCAGAAGAAAATTTCAATCAATTTTCAATTGATTGTTGGTATCCAAAGTTAGAATTGACCCCTCACAAATTTAACATTGATGCTCCTTTCCTCTTCCTGAGCCCACTAAAAAGAACCAAAAACTTATCTTGTGCTAAAAACAAACAACTTTCCATAACAAATCAAATAAAAACCTTTAAAAACACACTATTTCAGACTCGCTATCTGGTTTTCCTCAACCTTTAGTCTCTTGTGCTTATTTTTCTGTCTATTCAAAAGATAAACACTTTAAGAGGCTAAATTTGCCTCCTCATTCATAGGTTACTTACCTAGTGGAACTAGGGAAATGCACGTTATGAACATTTAGAAGTTTAACTGTGCTATTAGCCAGTGCTATGTAAATCATCAGTCTGTCATCTATTTAGATCAATCAAAGAAACTTTTTCCAGAATGTAAATCAATGCACTGTTTCCTTTGCTGAGAAAATCTTGCTGTTGAAAACATTTATCTAAATTTAATAGTGGACTTATTGATGTATATATTTCATATTCTGGCTCAAGCTTGTTTTTTCTTGAATCAGTAGTAAGTAGTTTACCAGCATTTGTTTGGATCATACTTTGAGTTTACCTCCCAGTGTCCTGATTGTATCTTCAAAAAGATGAATGTACATCTTTAGGTACAGAACAACTTTTACTGGTTATCTTTAAAAACAACATGACTTGTATATTACAGCATTTTTCATATTTCTTTCATATTTGGTTAGTAGAGATAAGGCCATAATAGCAAGCCAAAGCTTTAGGATAGTGCATTTTAAACTCCAAGACCCAAAGTTTAAGCTGATATTTTAAGATCCAGAGAGCTTATTGAGGTAGAACCAAGGATGGAGCTTGAGTTCTATATCCCTCTCTTCAATTTTTTTATTCTTTTCATTGAACTATATATCACATGCTTTTCAAGCTGTAATTGTTTGCTCACTATCTTCTTGATTTTTATAGTTTGGGATTATCACCTCTACTATTTTTCTTTAAACCATTGATTAAGAGAAATCAAACTGGTATGACTTGACCACAATTGTTCTAAGTAGTAATGTCTGGGAAAGGGTTGCAGTGGTAATTATATTTCTCTCTAGTACGCATTAATGCATTAATTTGTGTAAGAAATAATTTTTGTGTATAAGCCACCCATGATCATCACATGCAACATAGAAATTCTGCAAATATCAGGTTAAGAACAAATTCTCTACAGTTAGACTACTAAATTCAAATTCATTTATTTACTTGAATTACCTTGGGCAGTTATCTAATCTTTTTAAACTATAGTTTCTTCATCTGTTTTTTTTTTTTTAAGGATGAAAAGAAGCATCAATATTGAAACTTAGATGATACAATGTGTATAAAGCTCTTAGCAAGCTTTCCAGGTTCATTGTAAGGCCCTGGTGATTGTATACCATCATTATTATTTTGCTTAGTATTAACAATAATAAAATAAATTACCTGGTAGTTTGAAGGTGCAGTTCAAATTAAAAGCACTACTTTTGCTTACAGAAACTGAAACCAGTCCTTTGAAACAGAGCTTTGGAGATGCTATAAACCACTTACAATATGAATGCTAATACTACCGAAAAGTTGTCTTAGAGCTCTCTTCCCTTCAAACTATTTAAAAATGCTTTAAAAAAATAAGAGCTTTGGGCATACAATTTTTTTTTGGAACAATTTAATTCTAAATTACTTGTTTTTATCTAGTTTTATTTATAAGGATTGGTCAGATTATGCTGAATCCTCAGAAGTTTAACATAGCAAACAAAAGATGATTTATTGCTGATTCTTTGTGTTCTACAATAGTTGGCTAGGGCTTTGTACTGTCATTTAGGGACACAGACTCACTACTCTTGATTTCTGCCATACTAGGTTATTAAACGCTCACCCATCTTGTCATTACACCATCTGGAACACATGACCTTGGGCAGGTGTCAAGGAAAGAGAGCTCTTACATCATCTCTTAAATGCTTTGGTTCCAAGGTGATATGCTTACTTTTGTTCAGAGTCCATCATTTGACTTTGGTCCTCTGGTGCTGTTTAACTGCAAGAGGAATCGAGATGGGGATAAGTCCTTACTATTTAGCCGGCAGTCATTGTCTTTTTGTCATTTGCTGTGGTAGACAATTCTAACCCTCTGGTCTTTTTGAAAGTTTAAGGCAATGAATGTACAATCACTTTGGGATAAGCTTTGCAAGGTGTTTAGGAGACTGAATGAGAACAGACACCAAGGAACGTACCTGACATTATGGGTGTCCAAAAGCAGTTAATGGCTTTTATTTTCTATCCAGTGACTGATAAATGTTAATGCAGAGTTTTACCCCTTATGCTGATTTGTGCCACTTTTCCTTGAAGGAGGAATATATAGGTACTACAACTAGAAAATATTAAACAATTGTAAATACTTTGTGATGGAGTTAAGATAGCATTGGGATAAGGTTTAGAAGGTCTTTGTTCTGATAAAACCCATTACAGACTCACAAAATAATTGCTTACCACATAGACAGGCTGTATGATGCATGCTAGAATTGATTTTTCATACTTTCTTTCCCTCCCCCCCCACTTTTCATACTTTATTAAGGACTAAATAGTAGACACACCAATAAAGAAAATATATTTATAACATCATCCTTTTTGGATCTCTCTTAAAGTCTGTTTGCCTATTATTTTCTATATCACCTTCCATTTGGTTAGTTTTTGCTTGATGTCTCATTTCCCACTGATTTACTTATATCCATTCTTTGCCATGCTTCAGCTATATCTGCTATAAAACATCTATGGCTTTATGATTTTGAATATTATCAGTGACCAGCTTTTAAAATTGGTCCATTTAATGTTTTGATGTTTACTGTTATTTAAAAAATTTATTTGGATTTATTTCAACATCTTGTTTTCTGTATTTCATGGTTTTTCTTTGTTATTTTTTCTTACTTTCATGCCTTCCATTTGAGTGATGAGTTTCTTTACTCCCTACCTGCTGTATTTTTCCTCAGTTAATTTGGCTGGAAGTTAAACATTGTGGTTCTAGTCTGTTAGTGGTTATCCTTAAAATTTTGTCATGTATAATCAAATTAACAAAGGCTACACATCATTATCTTTAAATAGTTCTCAAACTATGTAAGAATCTTATGACATATTCACTGCAATCAATTCCCTTCCCAAACTTCTCTTTTATTGTTTACAACATTTAATTTCATACCGTCTTAAACAACTTCATATTAGTCATTGCCATTATTGTTGTGTTTTATTTTTTCACACTGGTTGTTCTAGTTATATATTCTGTATAACAAATCACCATAAAACTTAAGTGGCTTAACTAATCCGAAAGGATACATGCACCTGTATGTTCATTGCGGCACTGTTCACAATAGCGAAGGTATGGAAGCAACCCAGATGTCCAAAAATAGATGATTGGATCAAGAAGATGTGGTACATACACACAATGGAATACTATTCAGCATTCAAAAAAGATAAACACATGCAATTTGCAGCGACATGGATGGAATTAGAGGGGATCATACTCAGTGAAATAAGCCAGAAAGAAAAAGAAAAATATCGAATGGTTTCACTTATAACAGGACTGTAAGGAAACCAAATAGGAGAGAGACACTCAGCGGGTGGGGAGGGGGTGGGAGGAAGGGGAGGATAAGGGCACAAAATGGAATAGAAAAGAACACAAGGGACCATGGAGATGGATCATGGGTGAATTGGTGGTGGGCTACCCAAGGGGAATACAAAATGTAAAAGACATAAATAACAATAAAAATATATATTAAAAAAAAACTTAAGTGGCTTAAACCAGCAGTTTATTGAATGAGTAAACAATGTAGGTACTTAAAAAAGTTGTATATGAATGAGCAGCACTAGAGTAGACAGGATTTCATTTGTTAAAAACACACAGCACACAACCAGAGTTACAGTGTGAAAAAAATAAGTACTTTTTTTTGACTATAGCACTAAGCATGCAAATACGTTACTGGAAGACTAAACTAAAAAATGACCTTGAAATTTCCAACTGAAAATTCACTGTTTTTCAGTGATACAGCTTATAAGATTCTAAATAATTATATCTTTTAAAAACATTCAAGTGCATTTATTAAAAAGTATAAGTTGAGAGCATATTTTTGATATGAGCAAATATTTCATATGAAAAGGAAAACCTTAAGAATTCATTGAACATCTGGTGGAGGTTAAATTCTTAGCTTTGGACTGTGTGACAGCTATTTTTTCTCTGTTCACTTTAACTGCCAAAATCTGTCATTTCTGAGCTAATTCAAGGAGATAAACAAGGTGAACTATTCTGTGCACATGACCTGATGTAACTGCTGATTTGAACAAGGTTACAGGTCAGCATATGTCAGGTAGCAGAATACTCAGGGCCATCTTGTGATTCATTTACCTGAATAGGATGCTATGAAACTAATAAAATGTCTTAAAAATTTATTATTACTACTTGTAAAAGTCTAACTATAGCAACACTGCTAAGATAAGCAGCCGCATTATCATTTTTGCCATATGTGATGCCTTTAATGAAACCACCGGGATTCCTCATTTTATATGTTTCACTCAATGTGAGGAAATTATATCGTTTATTTGAGGAAATTGAATGCTGGTAGTGAAATACTTTTTTTTTTCAGTCATTTGGAATCATTGAAATGTATTGATCATCTGTTGGAGTTTATTTTAAAACTTAGTCTTAGAGCCTTTAGATTTAGAGAGGAAATTATTGATCATTTACTCCACTGGCCTCATCTTACAAATGAGAAACAGAAGGCACAGATGGATTAAATAATAGGGACACAGCTGCTCAGCCAAATAGTAGGAAAAAATGCAGCGTCTAAAGAGGAATTTCTTCCACAGTACAGTTCTTTTTAAGGGGAATTAAGCACCAAAGTCAATTCCTACAGGTGATTTTTTTGAAAGTAGTTAAAATTACCCTTGAAAAACCTGTGAGAGGCAACATGACATGACAGTGAGTTTGACACAGCCAGTTTTCTTCCAGTATCGGGACACACTGCTGACTTAGGCTGAGTGCCAGAGAAAAAGTTGGCTTGTGTTTAAGGGCTGTTTTTATACAAAAATCCCCTATCATTTGAAACTAAAATTCCACTTAGCCTGGTGGGATACTTGGAAGAACTGTGTATTTCATGCTCCTTGCCAGGGCGGGGCACATACTCAATGTCTGGAATGCTTCCCACACTATTTAGCTTGTTTTCTTTCTCAGGGAGCTTCTGTGGTTGCCCCAGAATATGTCAAATGGGCATTTGCTGTGCTTTCCTGAACATCATTTCATCTCTGAAGATTTAGTAGAGTATGATGAATCAGTTCCTTTAATGGAGGCTTATGGAGATTTTTTTTAATAAATTGTTTTTATAATAAGCACAGTCTAAAATAGCCCCCTAATACTTATGTCAGTTGTCTGAATAGTAGTCCAAAAAGTTTTTTCTTTTAAAGTCATCACTGATCTTTGGGTAACTTCTTTTAGATACACAAAAATACTTTTGGTTCTATTATTCATGTTTCCCATGCATGCAGCACCCTACTCTTGGGATTTTTAAACTACAGAACTGAGGGATTATACAAAAGTTCTGGGCAAAGGAAAGGCACAGCTATTCTAATGAGATTGCAGAGTACAAAATTCCTTTGCTATAAAATTTCAAACCTACTCATCTTTCTCTAAACTATAACTGATATAACTTATTGTTTCCCAAAGACAGATGTGACCAATACCCCAAAGTGTCCATGAGCTGAATTATTTTAACAAAATTTCTTTAAGATCTCTTTTTAAAAAAGAATATGGAGAAATAAATGTCATGCTTATGGAGAACTGTTCGCTCATAAGAAGTCACAACTAGAACACCTAGTATTTACCAAAACCATGCATATGCAAGTCAACTAGAACTCTTTCGTTAAACACCAGACTTTTTGTCAGTCTTCACTGTCTAGCCTTTGATGCTATCTACTGCACCCTACCCCCCTTTTTTGAAGTTATTTCTTCATTGGATGCAATGCTGTCCTGGCTCCCCCATTTTTCTGGCCATTCTTTTCCTTTTTATTGAAATTCCTTTCTCTCCTTATCCTCCAAACATTCTTCAGACTTTATTCTGAATTGTCTTCCTTTTTCACACTTTGTGGTCCGCTCACATATTAGTACGTGTTTTTGTCACCAATATCAGGTGGCCGCTCACATATTAATATGTGTTCATCTAGTCTCTGGTTTTTCACGCCACGGTGGATTTATTTGGAACTATAAGGAGCTATTTCTTTGATCGTACTCAGTCTAGAAGCTTTACGCATTGTTTTGGTGAAAGTGTAAGGTGTTTTGTGAGAGATATTACAGTTTTTTTAAATATCCAGTAGTTCAGGAGTTGTGTGTGTTTTATTGAATGCTTATACCATTCATGCGGTGGCACAGAAAATGGCCAGCCCCAAGGGCTGGTAAATTGAAAGGGCACTGGCACACAAAGTGTTAAGACCAAATGATTTCATTCACATCCAGTTTTTAATTTTTTTATGAGGTCAGCAGTGATGACACTGTTTTACACCACAGGAAGGCAAGCACGCTATTATTTAGTAATCCCTCACCCTCCACCCATCCAGTGCCAGTTCTTTCTTCTCACTTCGGAGTCTGGAACCTTCATCTTTCTTCTCCTGGGGGCTGGTGTTGTCGTCTTCTTCTCCTGTTCTTCTCTTCAGGGGTCTCCTTCTCTCTCTGGGGCTGGTGTCCTCTCTTTTTTTTCCTCTTCTTCCCTCCCCCCGTCCCATCTCCTGGGTCCCTCTGACCCTGGCTTATATCCTCTCTCAGAGTACTATCCACAAGTCTGATTGGACCATTTTTCAATCCTGGAGCTGATTGGACCTACCTATCAGCTCCTAGCACCTGATTGGTCCATTCAAAATGGCAGTTACTTGGCAGGAGCAACTGCCACAACTGACTTATGGTAGAGCAGAGGGGTGAGCTGCACCACTGCTCCTGCCAGCTCCTGCTGCTAAGGCACCTTGGTTCCGGTAACATATCTAGTGGACAAGGGTGAAGTCTGCCCACAACAGAGCTGGTATGTGGTCATTGTCTTGCTTGTGCCACAGAATGACCTAGAAGAGCTGATGTTACCCAGTGATCATCCAGAGGAATAGGACAGAAAACCTTGGTAGAAAGAGGCTCTGTGCTTCTGGAGGCCCAGTGTCTGGGGGGGCAGAGAGCTGTAAGTGGTAGGTAGAAGCCTCCCAAATGGGATATCTCTCCAGAACCCAGGAAATACCCCCTTTTGTGTGAGAGAGAATGTTCAAGCTCACAGATTGCTGGTCCCAGATTGTGGCAGTGCCAGCTTAGTCGGGCCTCTCTGCCTTCTATCCTTCCCTTCTTCCCTCAATGTTATCCTCTAAGAGGCAGAAATTTATGGGAATAGAGAATCCAGCCGCACCTCCTGTTCTCTGCCTGAAGCAGCCTGAGTTAAGACAAAGAAGATCTCATTTTAACTGAGGGTTAGAGCTTTTGACTATGATACAGGACTGGACTTTTTATTTTTAAACAAAAATGAGCATGTTTGTGAGTTGATGTTATCAGAAGACTTCCTTTATGTCAGAATATCCGGAAAAGTCAAAGGCACTGTTCTCATTTCAAGCAATGGTGGACAAAGAACTAAACCCACAGAGCAGATTGGAATAAGCTGTAGGATAAAGGAAAAGCATTGTTTTGAGTTGTACCAAGGAGGCTTGCTCTTGTTCAATGTAATCATTTGCTAACCACCCAATTGTAAAATTTATATTAGAAAAGATGAGGTTAGAGGGCCTCTGGTGGTGCAGCGGTTAGGCGCTGCTCTGTGGAGCTGTTGGCAGCGACGACGCGAGTTTGACGCCTGGCTGGGGAGATTCCCACATGGCACGGCAGACCTTTCCTGCCTCACTCGCTGCTCCCCTTGGCAGTGTTTTTCTGTTGATCTGCCTGTTCTGCTCCCCACTCTGTCTCTGGTGGGCCCTCTCGCTGCCCCACACCTCTGGCCTATACCCCAGCTTGTATTCATAAATAAATAATTTTTTTTTTTAAAAAAGATGAGGTTAGATATTGCCTTTCGAATTTGATGTAGAGAAGTCATGGTGAGATTTGTTTGACCTGATTTGCAAATAGAGATGCTAAAAGACTGGAGGCCAGTCTAAGACTGGCCTAGTTTAGTCTTAGATTCGGAGGTACCACTGAGCAAAGTGAGAAGGAAATGGTACTGTTGGGGAAAATATCACCTCTCTCTGGCCTGTTGCAACTAAGTCAAACTGACTGACAGTTGTGCTTAAGTCCCCTGAAGAATACCACTTTTGAAAAAATAGCCATGTGGCTTCAGACTCTGAACTATTTATGGAAAAGTGAGGCATTTCATTCAAAAATGTCAAAGAAGAGAAAATCAGGGGACCATGTTTTCAGTGCTTTTGATGACACCAGTAGGATCCAGCTGGGCATGGAGGTGAATTACAGAGTTGTGGCCATCGCCCACAATAAGCAACCAACTGGGGTCAGAAGCTCAGGGTGATTAAAATAGGCCACCTACCCCTAGAATGGCCTTGGTATTCCTATAGAGACCAGAACTCACTGACAGGCAAAGAGAAGTGAGGGACAGTGCGGGTAGTCTGTGTGGTGGTAGTTAGCCTCAGAGAACAGAGGGAAGTGCCAGATTAGAGAGTAGAAAGTAGACAAGATTAAGGTTTTAAGATGTTAGTCTTCCTTCCAATTTATCCATAATAATATGCTTACAGTGCTTTATATTTAAATAGTTCTTTCAGGAATATTTTATGTAATTCTTATAACAACTACCTACCTGGTGAACTGTGCTACCTGATAGTGGAAACCAGGTGAGGAAACTAGCCAGGTTAAGTTGCTTCCCCAAGGTTGGATAGATAGTAACAGAATTTGACCAAAGCTTGTTTATAATTCCCTGATTAGGAGCGCTCTTCCCAGTTTACCAGCCTTTGGTGCTGTGTTAACATGGGGCAAGAGGATTTCAGATGGTTCATGGACAGTATTTTCAAATTTAATAGTGATATGTTTGCCCTGTTTTGGGCAAGATACTGGCTTTCCATTAATGGAATAAGATATACTTGTTTAAATAAAATAAATAGAAATAAAGAGGCATCAAGTAAACAGTACAACTGAAGTGTGGCAGTGATTCTGAGGAAACTGTGTGCATGTGCTTGTAGGAACCATGAGTCCACTAGACTAACGGGCCAAAGTGCTGAGCCTACAACGCAGTGTGTTCTCTGAATGTTGTGCTTGAGTTGCCACACATGCAAGTACTGACCTCTCCTAGCTGGATTATAAACTCTTTGTGGACAGGAACTGTGTTTTATAGCATAGGTATTATGTTATGGGTTGAATTGAATCCCCCTAAATGCAAACATAAAGGATCTAACCCTGTACTTCAGAATGTGATCTTATTTGGAGATAGGGTCACACAAGCAAGTTCAAATGAGCTTGTTTAGGTGACCTGAAGTCCATGTGACTATTGTCCTTGTGAAAACGGGCAATGTGGAGAAAAACATACATCCAGGGAGAAGCCAAATGAACATGAAGATAGCCGTCTGTAAGTCAAGGAGCAAGGCCCCGGGGAGACCTTTTCCTCCCAGTGCTCAGAAAGAAGTGACTCTTTAAAGCCTTGGTTTCAGACTTTCAACTTCCAGAACTGTGTGACAATAAACTGTTGTTTAAACAACTTAGATTGTGGTCCTTTGTCATGGCAGTCCTAGGAAATGAACTCAACAGGTATTTACTTAAATATTGGGAACATAACTAAATATGGATTCTGAAACTGAATAACAATCTTTGTCCAGCATAATTCTTCCAGTGTAACTCCCAGGAGTTTTAACCCTTTGCACTTGAGCGGCGCTGCTCCGGCACCGGCGGTTTAATGCGTCCACTCGAGTGGCGCTGTTATGGCCCCCGGCGGTTTAATGCGTCCACTCAAGTGGCGCAGCTAGGGCGCCCGAGTAGTTTGGAAGTCAATATGTTTATTTCCAATGTGTGATAAGATATTCTTATCGCAAGTACTTTCATGGACCAGGCTCGGCCTGCATCCTTAACCAATTCTTAGCTTAGCTTAGTCTCAGCTTAGCATTGTGGTAAGTGTCCTGACAAACCGAGGCTGCATCTTGGGGATTGTTTTACTAAATATCACACAAAAACTAATTACAGAGTGTAATATTTAACAGATTTTGTTGTATTCAATGTAAAAATAAATAAATTGGTGAAATTTTATTATTTGTATAAGTTTTTTGAGTATAACATGATTTCAAAGTACCTGTAAAACGCTTCCCTAATATAGCTGAAATCGTCTGGAGTGGCTGGTTCGCCCACACGAAAAAATCCTCGAGTGCAAAGGGTTAAATTAAAAATGCCTCCTCAGGAGCTTTAAGGCCTTACCAGGCTGCCTCTTGTTCTACTTCGACAGTGCTCCCCCTTTGTACCCCAGTGCAGCCCCAGTACCACCCAGTACCACCATCTCCTGCACTTGGACACACTCTGGTGTGACCCCTTTTACATACAGTGCCCTAGACGTGTGGATTTTGCCACCCTACTCTGTCTTTCTGTAAGTCCTCTCTTTTGAGCCTGAGTTACTGGATTTCTTTACTTTTTGGCACCCCAGAAGTGATCTGAACCCACAATTGGATTGCTTTTTTAAACTTCCACTGCTTTGTGGTTTTTTGACTTCTTCTGACCAGAAAAAATTTAGTTACCTTTAGAAGTGGTAGCACCCACCAGAAAGAAATAGCTCTGTTTGAATTCACCATGGAGCCTGGCCCATAATTAAAAGATGCTGCTGCTTCCCAATGGGCTCTTGCCTGCATGACATTTGAAGCTCAGCATCTGTATTTATCTGGGTGGGTGGTTGTTATCACAGCTGTCAGCAACTGTATCCTTACCATTTGTGGGTGTGTGCCTTCTAGTGTATGCTGAGTTTGCAGACTGGTCATGTCTTAATCATGTTGGACTCCCCTGTGCCCCTGTGCCTCATACCCAATTTAAATTCAATAACAACTCATTGAATCAATGAACATTTTAAAAGAATTGGGAATCAATGTCCCATAAGCTGTTCTTTTATTAGGTATATCATTGAATTCTGTGTTAGGGTGAACCTAAAATATTCTTCTAGTCCTTAGATTCAGAATATTGTTGATTTGGAGAATGCTTTTAGTTCTGCATGAGATTCTCAAGATTTTGTGCCTCCTATACTCCTAGGAGCTTTTAGGAATTGTTTTTAGTGACTTAGGTATCAATCTGGTTGGACATAGCAGAAGGGACTCAATAACTACCTCCCTTCTCCCCCATAATCTCCTAAAAATATATTTCTGTGAGTTAGACTGGACATATACAATTGTTTTGAGGACCTATTCTAAATTTAACCAAGTCTGTCTGTTTTTAAATTTTGCTTTCTGTGACCAAACTTTTAAAACTCGTGACTGCCTGTACAGTGAAAAATTGGTTCTCCAGAGTGAGGACTCTCATCACTTTTAGGATTATGTTCAAATATACCATTACCATTTGCTAATGAAATACTTCCCCTTAAGTATATTATATGTGTTTTTTATTTGGAAGAGAAAAACAATGGAATTATAATAATGTTTACAAATCTTTGTGTCCCAAAATGAGGACACTTAGAAGAGCAACAACAGTGTTTACATCTTTTCATGATCACACGTTACACAACGACACTGCCATCTTCTGTTGTAGGATAAACCTGTGCTGGTTATCAGCAGCTATTTTGAGAATGAGTCCTTTGCTGCTTTGGAGGAACATTTAGCTCAGTGTTATTTGTTGCCTCTATACCCATTTCAGCTTGATAAACGCCACACAATACCTAACCAGGGAATTGACTTAAGCAAGTCTTTCTTGGTTCTTGTGCCAGGTTTTGTGGGCAATGCTCAGTTTCCACCTTGATGGGATTTACTGTATAATGGGCTGTGAGTGGGTTCAAAAGTAGAGCTCTGGTGTTAGGGCATGTAGTTCTTCTAAGTGTTTTTTTGTTGTTGTTTTTGGGCCCTTGGTGCTTTTCATTCCTGCCCTCATAACTAGAGGAACTTCTTACTGAATCTTATCACTGCAACAGTATATAGAAGTAGCACATGCTTGACAAATTCAGCCAGGAAAGGTCCTTGTGTGGCTAAGTCTAAAGGAAGCCCTTAGATTAGCAGGACACTTACTGAAATGTTCTCTGATGTAACTCAACAATTAAGACATCCTAGAAACTTTATAACTCTGACCAGGTTTGAGCATGGTTGGTGGCCAAGTGCAGGAGATTGAAGTAGCACCAGGCTGTGCTCTCACAAATGGAGGAAAAGATAGATCAATGTCTTGGTGCCACCCAATTTTTGTTTTGTGGAGAATTTCCTATAAGACCACAAGAATCAGGGCCTCCCCGGTGGCGCAGCGGTTAAGCGCTGCGCTGTGGAGCTGTCGGCAGCGGCGACGCAAGTTCGACGCCCGGCCGGGGAGAATCCCACATGGCGTGGCAGACCTCTCCTGCCTTGCCCGCTGCTCCCCTCAGCAGTGTATTTCTGATCTGCCTGTTCTGCTCCCCGCTCTGTCTCTGGTGGACCCTCTCGCCGCCCCACGCCTCTGGCCTGTACCCCAACTTGTATGTATAAATAAAAAAAAAAAAAAAAAAAAAAAAAAAAAAAAAAAAAAAAAAAAAAAAAAAAAAAAAAAGACCACAAGAATCAGAGTAGGCATGACTCACCAGACAGCCATAAAAATCTAAGTTTTAGATACTAAAGTTATCTTGGAGCCCACTTGTTTAATTTCTCTTACATTTTAGTCAACAAAACAAGTTCATAGACTTGCTCCAGTTTTTATGGCTGATGAGTGGGAATATCAGAGCTAGAATCAGAGCTTGCTTGATATGCTTAGCCTATTCATTCTAACAATGTACTGTGTTCAGTGGTGTGTTGATAAAGTGTCTCTTTATAGAACCAAAACCAAAAACAACTCTCTGATTTGGAGTGTTTGTAGATGTCCATGGTGTAAATACTTCTGCCACGGCCATCTTCAAGCTACCAACAGTCTAACCACCATCAAAATTCTAGAAACTATAAACAATCCGTTCTAGTTCACCACTGATTGTATTCATATGCCTGTTCTTTTTGGCATTGTTGGTGGCCTATTAGTGACCATGTCTTGTGAGATAGGTAGGCCCTTTGTGGTTTTGAGAGAGGAGGCATTTTGGTCAAGAGAAAGGCCTATTTCATTGATCAGTTCAGTTAGAATAAGTCTAGCATTCTCTGAATTCTAATCTCATCCTAAGAATCTTTTTTCTTCTTCGGTTAACATATGACAATAAATCCCAGATGCTGAAGGGGAATGTTTCCTTTGGTTCAAAATCATTTCCACACTGTCATACTTTGGGACTTAGAATTTGCTGTTAATACAGATTCTACTTCTTTTCTGAATCATGAGAGGAAGTCCAATAGAGGTGTGCAAAATATTTCACATCCAACTCTTTCATGTGTATCTGTATTTATGACTATTTTCAGTGCACCAAAATTTAATTATGGGACTCCTTTGTCTAGCTATTTGAATTTAGAGGCTGCAGGCAAAAAGATACTGGAGACAATATCATCATAACTAGGAATGCTTACAGAGTAACAGATTGTAGATTTGGAAGGCCCTAAAGATCATCATCACTCCTATACTATATAAATAAGGAAACTGAGAAACTGATGGGAACCTGCACATAACTGCACAGCTATTAGTTGTCACCGTTGAGTCATAACCTGTGATTCCTAATACCCCACTCAGCACTCTTTCCATTACTTCATTGTGACCATTTGTTTTTGTCCCACCCCCAACATTCACAAAAAAATAGAGAATAATGTTACAAGACCCTCACTTCAGATAGAATAAATCTTAATTTTTCTGCATGTCTTTTTTATTCATATAAAGAAATGACACATGATATGGAATACTGACTTGGGTGCTCTTTTAACCTCTTGTTGTTGTACATAAATTGTACATAAGAAGGTGCTGGATGATGTGAAACTCAAGGCTTTTCAAAATGATTAAATGGCTTTTACATATTCAGAGTGAAATCTTCAATTTTGAGATAGAGAATAACTCATCTGTTTTATGTTGAGAGGAGAACTTGGATCTAATGTGAGTATTCAGTTAAATTCAGCAAGCATTTACACACCTAAAATGTGCTAGGCAGTGTGCTAGTCATGGGAATGCACAGATGAATAAAATACCAACTTTGTTTTACAGGAACATAGAAGCTCTGGGAAAAGAGACTTGTGAACAAATAACTTCAGTGGAATATTCCAGGTGCAGCACAGCACATGCATAGGGCGCTTGAGGCAGAAGGGGCAGTTCAATAGATTGTTTTGATGTTTAAATTTGTACTTAGGAGGAAGAGTATGGAACAAGGAATCCAGCAACTTAGGTATTAATACCAGCACTGCCACTGCCTGACTGTGTGACCTGATATGAATCATTTAGCACCTTTCACTCTGTGTTGGGAAAGGAAGAATCATGGTCAACTCCTGAAAGGTTTTTGGGAGGATTAAACAAATAGCTGAGAAGGTGTTTAGAAAGTATTATCTATCACATAAATGCTAGTATATTCATTTTCGTTTTGGAATCATGTAACTTTTGTAACAGAAAGTTCATACTCCTTGGTTAAAATTTCTGTTTAAGCTTTCATTAGCATATATTTATTGAATGCCTGCTTAGTGTTAGATATTTTTCTGTGTTCTGAGGTACAGAACAGAATGGATCCCTACTTGTGGAGTTTGCATTCTAGAGGGGAAAGATAGAAAACAAACAGAAATATCAGTATTTCAAGTAAGTATAATGCAGACAGTAAGAACAGGATAATATTGTAGGAGTCATTGGGTAGACTATTTTTGGGGTCAGGTAAGAGCTTGAGTGAAAAGAAGGAACTAGAGATAGAATTAGCAGAGATTGGAATTTTCTAGGAAAAGGGAACAGTTCCAACATAAGTTCTAGGCAGGAAGGAGCTTGGCAGATTTCAGAAATAGAACCAGTATGATTAGAACATAATGGATAAAGGGTAAGTAGGATATGATTGGGAGTTAGAAAAATAGATGGTTCATGTCACAGAGACCTTTGTAAGCCAAACTTGAGGAGCTTGGGTTTTATTCCAAGTACAAGAGAGACCAGTGAAGGGTTTTAAATAGCAGGGTAACAGGTTTGATTTTTTTTTAAGATCAATTTGGCTGCTTGAAGGTTGAAGTTTTTTGGCAGTGAAGGTGAGAGAGTGTTGCTTGTATGGGACTTTAGCAAGAGGTTGATGGACGTGTGTGTGTGTGTGTGTGTATGTGTGTGTGTATAACACCTATATATATATAAAACATACATATATATCACCCTATATATATATATATATATATATATATATATATATATATATATATATATATGATGGTATCCACAGAATTTCATCATGCTCAGATACTGAGTGCTGTAGGAAGAAGAATTTGAGATGGTTGTTTAATATTTGACCAGAGAGTTCAACTTACTGAGAGAGGAGTATTTGAGAGGAAGGTGGGAAAAAGGATGGGGCAATCGAGAATTTCTTTGGCCATGTCAAATTTGATACACCTATAAGATATCCAGGTGGAGATGTCAAGAAGGGAGTTTAGTCCATGTGTCTGGAGTCTATGAATCATTGACAAATAGGTGGGGCTGGAGGTTGTTACTTTGAGGAAGTGTGTACATAAAGAAGAGAATGGGGTCTAGGAGAGGCTGAGAGGAGAGGAGAAGTGATACACAGCTGAGAAAGTGTGTTCAGGAAAGAAAGCAATGAGAATGAAGTATCCTGGAAGCTGTGAGAAGAAAGTAGGGTTCAGTCAAGTAGGAGAGAATAATCAACAGTGCTCAGTGCTTATATTACTTGAGAGGTCAAGTAATGTAGAAACGGAGAACTGACTATCAAGTTTGGCAACATGATAAGAGAGATCATTGGTGTCTTGACAAGACTGGTGGAAATAGAAGTTGGAATGAAGTGAATTGGGGAGAAAGTGGCTATTTTGGTTACAGATTATTCCTTCAAGAAATTTGCTGTGAAGGGGAATAAATTAATAGCATAGTGCCTAGGTGCATGCAGGAATAAAGCAAAGGTATTTTTATGTTTGTAATTAATAGATTTGATCTAGTATATTTTTTCCAGATGGCAGTGATGATGTAGGAGAGGTATAATTCAGAGGGTAATTCTTTGGATGATGAGAGCAGATGGGAGAGCACCAGTGAGGGGCCTGGACTTCAGTAGGAGCAGAGAGAGGCACCTCCTATAGAAAGGCAAAAGGGAGTGTAGAGAAGGTGTTTCTGGAGGTAGGTGAGTAGTAGATGTGACAGTGAAAAGATGAGTGTGTTTGCTTCTATTTTTTTTTTTTGTACATTTGAAGGCAGTAGGGAGATGGAGGAGAGAGTAAATGTGTGTGGATAGTTACCTAGGGCAGTGTGTGTACGTGTATTAGAGCAGTATGGCAAGGTTGGCAGGTGGTATTGAATCCCATGCAAGATTCATGGTCACAAATCATAAGTCAAGCCAGTGAGCATCCTTATATTTGTTTGGTTGTGTTTTTCCACCAGTGAACTTCAGATATATTCTAATGAGGTAGCTAGATTTAAATGCTGTTGAGCTTTGCCATGGAAGTACAGAGAAAGTGGAGAAGGAAGATAGAGTTAGGACATGATTATAAGAATGGATCAAGAAATCTAGCAAGATAAGAAAGAAGGGTATTTATGACTTGGGGATGATTGATAGAAACAATGAATTGGAGAACTTGAGATGGAAGGATTTCTGGAATTGTCACCCTGGAGCTTGCAAACTAGAAGATCAGGAGGTGTTTGAATACCAAAGAATGCCAAAAGACAGGAAGCAATATCTGAAATGATAAAAATCTCAGGAGTGTTTTGAGGGTTTCTCCACCATAAAAAAACCAAAAAACAAAATAGTGTCATTACATTCTTAACCAATAAATTTTGAGTGGCGGTGGTGGGGGGAATGGGATGGGGTGAAGGGGCAGATCATATTCTGAATCTTCCTGGCTGGTCAGGACAGTTTTATTGGGTGATGAGAAATTAGAACATCATCTTCTTCTACTAAAAATTCTAGGAAGAGACTTTAAAGAATCTCTTTATGCCCTAAATATCCTAGTAGGCATGACATAAAAAAGCATGACTAATGCTCTGGGCAAGTAATCAGGAATTCGTGCATTTTAACTATTAAAGTTCACAGAGTGGAACTCACCCCCAGTCTACAGTTTCAGGACCATGGTCTCCTCACCTGTCAACAGTGATTTTAAAAAAAATCAAGTTTATTCAACATGGGATACTACAAATTGCCTCAGCCACTGCAATTATAAGAAAATCATTTATTGTATGGATTCCAACAGAAATGTTTTCCCAGAATTGCTTGTTGTAAAAACTATATAACCTGACCAGCCAGCCACAGCCAATAAGTGGTTCCATTGTCTGTTACTAAAGCTGAATATCACCTAAAACACTGATCTTACATGATTGTGAGACCAAAACCACATACACATAACTTGATACACAACCTGAGTGAAAACTTGAAAACGTGTTTGGCTTACAATCTGGTTATATAAATCTGGGAGGCAGACATGTTTCTAATTATTTTGAAAAAATCTCCTTCAAAATATCTTACATTTTGTCATTCTTCTTTCTTGTGTACTTCCATATACCCACTGTTCTAGTCATGGCTATCTTTTCTTCTCTGTAGAGAATGGATTTTCCAGAATGTTTTGGTTCATTTCCTTGAGAGCTGTTAAGCGTTAGTTTTTTTAACTGACAAGAGATAGCTATAAAACTGTACGGAAGTGACTCATTCTCCTGAAATAAGTCACATAAGTTGCTGGGGACTTTGTAATC
The DNA here is from genome assembly GCA_004024925.1 of Scalopus aquaticus. Taxonomy (NCBI): domain Eukaryota; kingdom Metazoa; phylum Chordata; class Mammalia; order Eulipotyphla; family Talpidae; genus Scalopus; species Scalopus aquaticus. Next base: position 154,233 of record PVIJ01000219.1, on the reverse strand, counting down.
AAGTCACATTTTGCAGAAATGAACTGCATAGTATAAATGCCTTTTTCGAAAGGACATTTTAAAAATTATGACATCTTGAAGACTTGAAAGTTCATGCTTGCTAAATCTCTTCCATATAATGAGATGAATTTATAATGACAGTGTACCTTTCTCTGGAAGTCTTTCTAGTACTCTTTATGTATACAAGGTATGTATATGAACAGTAGAAACATTTAATGATCTGTTGCTTTATTAAATTTGTGTCTACCAAACACTTCCTGGCATATTATATTTACTAAATTTAAAGAATCATTTTGAACATCATAGTTAAACATCATTTTGGTAGCCTGTGGATTTTACATACTTACTAGATCTCTCTCTGGTTAGGTCTGTCCTACCCAGATCAGTTTAATTGGACATTAGCTGGAAAGAACCACAGAAGAATAAAAGCTCCTGAGGCAAAGAGATCCATTTGTTAGTTAGTTCTTACTCAGTTTATCAGTATATGTTTCCTTCAGAACTGTACATCTGGTGTCCCAAATTAATTTGTTGACTATAGAAATTTTATTTTCTCTCTTATACATTTTTTGGTAGCTTGGGATGGGGTGGTTCTGGGCCGCTTTTGAAGGTGCACTTCAGTAATTTGTATTGGCTACCATGAAAAACAGATCATTCAATATAGTGCATTATTAATTATAAAAATATGTTAAATGAATGATAAAGAAAAAATAGGGAACCTATTATCTGTTATGAGGACTGAATAATCAAAGCAAAAGTAGCTAAAGTAACCCATGGTATTGTACTATATACAGTGTTTATGACTGAAAATGTCTTATTTGGATTCTGACATTGGACATTGCAGCTTCTTTGACAAAGTTTCTTTGACTAAGTTGTTCTTTGGCTAAAAAGAAAAAAAAAAACAAATCAATAGTATCAAATGGCCAGGAATATATACTTACTAAATTTCTGACTCAAGCTTGCTTTCTTTTTCCTTAAGTAACTCAAGATGATATTAACACATTCCTCTCCTTGGATACTTGCTTATTGCTGATATGGTCTCCATTTGATGGTTCTATAAATGGTAACCATCCACTAATTCAACATTTTAACTTACTAGGGAGTTTTGTTTTCCACTGGAAATCATATTGATAATGAGAGTATTGGCATGGACAGTTTTTTCCCTGAGATTACAAATGGAAGTTCTTTAAATGCTCATATTTCATTTGAAAACATCTGTGAATGTTTCATATATCCGTGTATAAAACATCTGTGAAAACTATATTGTTACCTGACATAATATTTTGAAATATTTTGTAAGAGGAGTGGATGGTTTATAGAACTTACGGGATCCAGCAAAAGCAGTACTACCAGGAAAATTTATAGCAATACATACCTACTTCAAGAAACAAAGAAGATATCAAATAAATAATCTAAACATACACTTTAAGAAACTAGAATAAGAAAAACAAATGAAAGCAAAAGTTGGTGGTGGGCCTCCCTGGTGGCGCAGCAGTTGAGCGCTGCGCTGTGGAGCTGTTGGCAGCGTTCTATGCCAGTTTGACGCCCAGCCGGGAAGATTCCTACGTGGTGTGGCAGACCTCTCCTGCCTCGCCCGCTGCTCCCCTCAGCAGTGTATTTCTGATCTGCCTGTTCTGCTCCCCACTCTGTCTCTGGTGAGCCCTCTCGCCGCCCCACGCCTCTGGCCTGTACCCCAGCTTGTATGTATAAATAAATAACTCTTAAAAAATAAAAAGTTGGTGGAAGGAAGGAAATAATAAAAAATATTTTGTAAATAAAATAAAAAAGACACAAGCAAACCTCTAGCTTTGGTCACAAAGAAAAAAGGGAGAAAACTATTAAATATAATTAAAAATGAAAGAGAAATTAAAACAGATAGCTCAAAAATACAGTGGAACAGACTACTATGAGTGTCTCTATGCCAATAAGTTCGATAACCTAGAAGAAATGGATTCATTTTAATAATCATACAGTCTTCCAAGACAGAATCAGGAAGAAATAGAAAATCTGAACAGATCAATTATCAATTATAAAAAGGAAAATTAAAACAATAATCAAAAATCTCCTGAAAATGTAAAAGCCTAAAATTAGATGGTTTCAACAGTGATTTCCTAACAAATCTTCAAAGATAAGCTAGTAACTATCCTTATCAAACTCGTCTAAAAAATTGAGGTAATGCTTCCAAACATATTTATGAGGCCAATTACTCTTACATCAAAAACAGATAAGGACATCACAAAGAAAGAAAACTACAGATCTCTATCCTTGGTGAATATTGATGCAAAAACCTCAACAAAATATTAGCTAATTGAATTCGCCAGTGCATTAAAGGATCATACATTGTGACCAAGTGGGAATTATTCCAGGGATTCAAGAATGGTTCAATGTATGCATGCAAATTGATCAGATCAATGTAAATCACCTGATCAATTAAAGGAAAAAAAATATCAATAGATGCAGAGTAAGCATCTAAGATTCAAAATTGATTTATGATGAAAACTCTCAAAAAATAATGAAGACCACATGCAACAAAACCACCTCTACATACTCAGTGGTATAAAACTGAAATTTTTTCTCTCTGATCAGATACAATACAAGGGTGTTCACTTTCACATCACTGTTCAACATAACATTGAAAGTTCTAGCTTCCTAGAGTAATTAGGCAGGAGAAAGATATAGAAGAAATCCAAATTGGGAAGAGAAATAAATAAAACTATCACCATTTGCAGACAACGTGATAGTATACACAGAAAATGTTAATACTAAAAACTATTAGAGTAAATCAGTACAGTGAAGTTGCAGACTATAAAATCTATACCCCAAAATCTATTGCATTCCTCTGTGCAAACAATGATCTAGAAGACAAAGAAATCAAAGAAGCAATCCAATTTATAATCTCATCAAAAAGAATTAAATAGCTGGAAACGCTCCTACACTGTTGGTGGGACTGCAAACTGGTCCAACCTCTATGGAAAGCTGTATGGTGGTTTCTCAAACAACTAAAAATGGAGCTTCCATATGACCCAGCAATTCCACTCTTAGGAATATACCCCAAGGACACAAAAACATTAATCCGAAAGGTCATATGCACACCTATGTTTATTGCAGCACTATTTACAATAGCTAAAACATGGAAACAATCCAAATGCCCAAAAATTGATGACTGGATCAAGAAAATGTGGTACATGTATACAATGGAGTACTATTCAGCAATCAAAAATGATAAACTAATAACACAATTCTCAGTAACATGGATGGAGCTAGAAGGGATCATGCTCAGTGAAATAAGCCAGAAAGAAAAAGAAAAATATTGAATGGTATCACTTATAGGAGGACTATAAGAGAGCCAAATGAGAAATCAGCAGGAGAAAATAGCACATAAAACATAGCAAAAGCAAAAACTAGGGGGTAACCACAAAAAACGAGACATTCTATGGGGAGGTGGAGGAAGAGAGACCAAAATAGAGGAGAAAAGAGAACAAGGGACTATGGTGATGGTTCACAGGTGAATTTGGTGGTGGGAAACAATATGGGATACACAATAATGTAAAGGATATAAATTAAATTAAAAAATATATATATATAAAGAATTAAATACCTGGAAATTAACAAAGGAGGTGAAAGACCTAAACAAGAAAACTATTATACTCTGGTAAAGAAGAAAACATAAGAAATAGAAATATATTTTCTGCTCATAAATTGGAAGAGTTAGCATTGTTAAAAGGCCATCTTACCCACAGCAATATACAAATTCAATGCAATCCCCATCAAAGTTTCAATAACATTCTTCAAAAAAATGGAGCAACATTAATGAAATTTATACGGATCCACAAAAGACCTCAAATAGCCAAAACAATCCTGACAAAAAAGAATGGAAGTATCACACTTCCAGATTCAAAGTATACAAGAAAGCTATGATATTCAAAGCAGTATGGTATTGGTATAAAACTAGATATACAGACCAATGGAATAGAATTGAAATCCCAGAAATAAATCCACACTTATATGGACAATTAATTTATACAAAGGAGCCAAGAATATGCTTTTGCACGTGAAAGAAACTATCAATAAACCAGAAGGATACCCATATGAATGGGAGGAAATACATGCACATAATACATACGACAAAGGACTGATGTCCAAAATACATACAGAACTCTTGCAACCCAACAATGACAAAAATCACCCAGCCAAAAAAGTGGGCAGAGGAACTAAATAGACTCTTCTCCAAAGAAGACATACAGATGGCCAACAGGCAGATGAGTAAATGCTAATGATCACTTATCCTCAAGAAAATACAAATCAAAACTATAATGAGATACCACCTCACATTTGTGAGAATGGCATATATCAAAAAGACCAGAAACAAGTGTTGGTGATGGTGTGGAGAGGAACCCTCTTAAACTGTTAGTGGAAATACAGACTAGTCCAGCCCCTATAGAAAGCCACATGAAGGTTTCTCAAAATATTAAAAATAGATTCCTGTCTTCACTGTAGCACCATTTACAGTGACCAGATTATGGAAATAGTTTAAGCGCCCAATGACAGGTGAATAGATTAAGAAGATGCCGTATATAAACACAATGGAATACTACTCAGCCATTAGATGAACTCTTGTCATTTGTGACAACATGGATGTAACTGGAGGGGTACATGCTAAGATATATGAGTCAAGAGAAAGACATATGCTGGGTCATATCACTGATAAGGAATATAGAGAAACAAAGGAACAAACAAAACAAAAACCCTTGAAGTCAAAGTGGAATTTTGACTATCAGAGGGAGAGGGTGGAGGAAGAGAGTAAAGGGGGAAAGGGACCCAATGGGCTTTGGTGGAGGATTATGGGTACTATTGTGATGGGTTTTATGTGATAAAACACATGTGAGGAGCTGTGAACCTATACCCCTACATCATATACAGTGTTCTAAGCAGTGTTACTGCAATAAAAAGTAATAAATTTTAAAAAAATTACTGCAAGAGAATTGGTTTTTTTTTCTTTGTAAAATTTCAACAGTGTAAATTGTTTTCCTTTTATCACCAAAGGTAAGACATATTCATGACAAATGTCAATGATGGATAACATATAATTATAAACTCACATGCTTAGATACATGCACAGATGTACTTTTAAACAAAGACGGTATGATGCTAGATGTATTCTTTAAATGCTTTTTTTCCCTTGTAAGGTGTCTTGTACATCCATCATGTCAATGTTCATTTTTTTACTTCAAAGTATTCCCTAATATTCTTACACTGTTATTTAATTAATATCTTATTGATTTTCATTTGGGTCAATAGCAAAGTTTAATCTTACTATAGTAAGTTAGTATAATAGTAAATGTTCCTACACTTATATTTTTGAGCATTTATGTCAGTGTTTCTAAAAAAAGTAATTTCTAAGCATGGAGCTGCTGAGGCAAAGAGTAGGCACATTTAATATGAGTGACACTGCTAAATACTCTTTTAGAAACTTTGCTGCATCAATTTACCAAAGCTTATTATTAAACTTGAAATTAAATTAGAAATTGCTCAGTGTGAGGGGTACAAGTCTGCTGAACAATTAGGAAGCATATCACATCACATATCAAAGTGTATATATACCTTTCTAGATTCCATGGAAATTAAAAATCATATGAAGTTACAAGTTGAACATAAGAATGGAAATTACTTTAAATATATTTTTCATTTTCTGAGAATCAGGTTAGTGCCTTGAAGACAGAGCAAAAGAATCACTGTTTTCTTAGAAAAGGAGATGAGTGAAGGGCATCTTTAGTCAGGTTTTTGTGATTTCTAAGTAAACCAACAGTGATTGGGATCTAGTCCAAGTAAGTCTTTGTACTAGGACAATACGAATCTTTAGACTATGGAATAGAAGTAGAATAACAAAATTTCCTGTGCATATTTAGTTTATAAAAATAACCTCTTTGAAAGAAGCAGATTTTCAAGTTTTAAGTGTCCTATGCTTCTGAACTATTTCTAGGCTATCCTGTTTCAGTCAGAGGGCTTGATTTGAATACAATACACAAGCTTATCTTTTCACTCAGGAGCAAAAAAATGCTATCTCTTTTCCAGAGGTATGCAGGCATTAGTCATATACCCTACTCTCCTTCCCTCCCAACATGAAAACCCTTCCTCTGTCTGTGCCATTTCCTTGCTGATATATGTAACAGGAGTGATGCAATTTGTCTGCAATGTTGCAGTTATTATTAGATTATCCTTTTTGGAAAGGCCTCAAGTGAAGGTTACAAAGGCACAAACATAACTCATTGTGTTTACAAAAATTGTTGAATATTTTTGATTTGGTTCTGAGATTCATGAAAAAGCTCCTGAGAAATTAACCTGAAAGAGTGAGTCAGTTACTCTTATGAGACAAGTGCTCCATACATCCAGACTCTGGCATGTGTTATTATTCTAGGGAGTATCCAGTTAATTATTCTTGTAATTAAATTTTATATAATGTTGACTACCTACTATATTAGGATCTTCTCCTGAAGTTAATTAAATTAAGGGGACCCTTTCTTATGCTGAAAACTTGGCAATGTCTACCACCATTGTACTCTTGCCTAGAAAATGTCAGTGGATAGGTTAGTGAAAGGCTGTTGGACCATTTGTTCAAAGATATGTTGATATTTGCTTATAATTTGAAGTATTCTCTTGAAAAAATACTTAGGCCTACCAAGTCCAAGCCTCTGTCAGTTCTGCATAGATTGTGTGGTTATGGTACAGCAGCACTGATGTTCGATGGGCCTGGTTTGAACCCCATCTTTGACACTAGGCTTGAATGTGGGAAAGTCAAAGTTATGGTTTTGCCATCAGGAAAATGGACATGTAATTCCTGTGTGACTGGAGAAAGAAATGAATAATGTTCATAAAGTGTATTGCACAGTGTTTGTGCACTTCTCAGTTTGTGGAAACTGAAACTCCCAATTTTCAGAGTTTTCCACAAGAATATTTCCATTGCAGATGGCGGTAAATAAGTAAATTTGGTCCCTGGAAGTTAAACCCAAAGTAGTCTGTGGAGATGGAATTATTTGTTTTCATGCAAAAATGCTGTTTAAAAATGACTAAATTGTGTAATGTTACATGTTGCTTCCTCTTTTCTTCAAATCTTTGTGGAAAATTTAGCCTCTAAAAACATGTTCTACATTTGTAATGGGATGGGGGCAGGACTAGTGGTATACCAGTGTGTTCTTCTGGAGTACTATTGAGAACTGTAGCCTAAGAGAACTTCTGGAGTCCTATATGGAGTTGTCAATTTGAGATTAAGAATGGATTTTATTTATTTATTTATTTATTTATTTATTTATTTATTTATTTATTTTTGGTCAATACTTCGTCACTAACTGAAACAAAATCATGCAATAGCATTGGGTTATAAATGTTATAAATGCATTGGAAACCACACTTCTTTCTCTTTTTTAAAAATACATTTCTCCTCAGAAGTATTAAGCATGTGAATCTGTAGAATATTATGAACCTTTTACTCTCACTGGGGAGACAAGATGTGGGGTACAAGATAGCAAATGAGGGCCTCCCTGGTAGTGCAATGGGTTAAATCTCAGCACTATAAAGCTCTCCACAGCTACCACAGCACGAGTTTGATCCCCAGCCAGGGAGCTTCCCACATGGCGCAGCAGACCTCTCTTGCCTCGCCCACTCCTCCCTTCAGCAATGTATTTCAGTCAGTCTGCCTGTTCTGCTCTCCATTCTGTCTCTGGTGAATTCTCTTACCACCCCACACCTCTGACCTACACCCAGCTGGAATGCAATAACAAATAAATCTTTAAACAACAACAACAAAAAACAAGATATCAAATGATTCATAGCTGCATATGGTGGTGTGATTAGGTAAGACATGAGTGGTATCGATGGTAAATGACAAGTTTAGGAGCACAAGATTCTACTCTGGGCTAAAGCCATAGGTGGTTTCAGAGATCCACAGAGGACTTGGTAAGAATTTGAGGAACATGTAGAATTTTTTTCTTCTTTTTATTGAGGTAAAATTTATTTGTTATCTAGGTTTCTGGTGTACAATTTCTCACTGTAGCAACTGTATATATAACATCACGTCCACCACCAAATGTTACCATTCATCACCTCGCTACTTGTTCCCTACCCCCATCTTCCCCGCTGGAAACCACCATTCTGTTGTCAGAATATAAGGGCTTGTGTTTGTTTTGTTTGTGTTCTTGTATTTTTTTCCTTTATATTTCACAAATGAGTGAAATCACACTATCAACTGTCACATTTTGCTAGATGTCTGTTCCTCTGCATGCATAATCAAAATATTTTTCCCAAACTGACTTGGCCATATTGTTTTGTCTTCTGAATGCATAAGTTGACCATTATTAGCTTGTCTTGTCAATTTATGTGTCCTCATCCAGCTAAGATTATTTCCAGGCCAATGTGTTCTCTCCCGTTCCTCACATGCACATTCTGACTTCCCAGGCCACTTTATCCTCCTCTCCAACCCCGTGACCTCCTCGCCCCCACTTTCTCCCCTTCTTAGTTTCCTTCCCTTGCCTTTCCTAGCTGTGACTACCTACCCTGTCTTTATAACTCCACTTCCTGCTGATGTGTCTCAGGAAGGCCATGCTTCTGCAGGGTGTCAGGGTTTTCCAGGAACTAGTTATTATTATTCAACTTTCTGTGCCTTCAGTGATCCTTTTCATGAATGTCTTTGGGTGAAGGTGAGGAGGATGAGACCAGCAAAGCAATGGTATTGGAGCCTCCTGTTGAGTTTTAAAGTACTTTGCATCAGAAGCATTTGAAAAACAATGTCTTGGCATGTGTAGAAGGAAACTGTGGTTAAATAAGTCAGTGCAGACCCATGCCTAAAGAATTACCTACTGTCAACGGTAAACAGATTGTGCCAAGTAAGTACCTTAATAAAAATATAACAAATGATGCTCACTGCCATCTGATGGCACTATTACCTGTGAAGTTACACAGAGTTAGCAAACTTGCTAAGCATAAACAGAATATTTTTTAAAAAAATAATAGAAAGAAAAACTACCAAACCAAACACTGTCCTCACCTTTCACTATCATCCTCACCAAAAGAATTTAAGATTAGCAAGACCAGGTCCCTTGGTGCTGAGCAGAAGGAGTTTGCGTGGGTAGATGAAGGACACAGACACGGCGACCCCAGCAAGTGAACATCAGGAAGACCTTAGGGAAGGAGTGGAAAGTCTACATTCTGAAGCAGAGAGATTTCGTCGATACTGGAGTCTTAGCACTACTTTGTGGATGCTCTCAGTGGTTCTCCTGGGGCAGAAAGCAGGGACGCTGTGTCTTTCCTCTGTCTTGCCAAGTTGTGTAAACAACTCCATTCTTCCGTATAGAGAACAAACACTTCACAAATGCAGATTTTGTTTTTGTTTTTTTAAATTGGAGTGTACGTAAGCTTAGATCTATAATATATCTTCAAGACAGCAGTTCGCTGGAACTGGCAGGGACATTGCCACAGTTCTGCCCAAGCCACCTTTCTCATTTTTGTTTCCTTCTTGACCTCTGTAAACATTTCAACTTGGTTATCACTAAGGAAATTACTGTATGCTGGTCTCAAGGTATCTGAGAGCATTAATTGAAGGCAGATTTCTCCAGAAAGAGAAACAACAGAGATACTTTTATAGCTTATGTTGAACATTTAATTGTCTTTAGACAATTAAACATTCAATTGAACATTCAATTGTCTTTAGACAATTGAAACAATCTTATATATTGCAACTAGAAGCACATAAGAATGCCTGTTTTCACACTTTTATTTTTATCTCCTTTACTAGATAGGCAGTGAATCTATAAAAATGGCATTTCTGAACTTTCCTCCATGTGATAATTTACCATCTATTTTTGGTCCTTTATAGATTTTCTTTCATCACCCTGTTTTTTTTTTTTTTTAAGATTTATTTAGGCATACAAGGTAGGGTACAGGCCAGAGGCATGGGGCGGCGAGAGGGTTCACTGGAGACAGTGGGGAGCAGAACAGGCAGATCGAAGGAAATACACTGCTGAGGGGAGCAGCAGGCGAGGCAGGAGAGGTCTGCTGGGCCATGTGGGAATCTCCCTGGCTGGGCATCGAACTCGTGTCGCCACTGCTGACAGCTCCACAGCGCAGCGCTTAACTGCTGCACCACCAGGGAGGCCCTCTTTCATCACTTTGTAAAGAGACCCTGGGAATAGTCCAGATGTGTTTATCTAAAAACTATTTCTATAGTTAAGAACGTCCCAATTAATTTTATGTAATTCCTTTTCTTAGTATTTTTTTTTACTGCAGAGACATGTTAACTTCTGCCACTCGCTCTTCCCATCCCCCACCCTGACCTCTGACAACCATTTTACTTTATCTCTCTATAAATTTAACTAGTCTAGTAACTCACTTAGGTGGAACTTTATGACCTTTTGTGACTGATTTATTTCATTTAGCATAATTTCTTCAAGGCTAATACATGTTGTAGCATGCGTCAGAATTTATTTTACAAGTCTGAGTAATATTTTATTGTATGTGCATGCCACATTTTGTTTATCCATTCATCCACTGATGGACACTCGGTTGCTTTTACCTTTGCCTATTGTGAATAAAGGTGCTGTGAACATGGGTGTAACAATGTTTGCGTTCCTTTCCAATTCTTTTTTTTTTAAAGATTTATTTATGCATGTAAGAGTTGGGGTGTAGGTCAGAGGTGTTGGGGGGGATGAGAGGATTCACCAGAGACAGAGTGGGGAGCAAAACAGGCAGATCTGCTGAAATACACTGTGGAAGGGAGCAGCAGGTGAGAGAGGAGAGGCTGCTGCGCCATGTGGGAATCTCCCTGGTGGGGGATCTAACTTGTGCTGCAGTGGCTGCAGATAGCTTCATAGTGCTGAGACTTAACCCCTTGCGCCACCAGGGAGGTCCCTCCTTTCCAATTCCTTTGGGCATGTACCCAGAAGTGAAATTGTTAGGTCATGTAGTAATTCTATATTTAATTTTTTGAAAGAATCACCATACTGCTTTTCACAGTAACCATATCAGTTTTTCATTTCTATCAGTAATGCATATACATTTCAATTTCTGCTTGTGTTTGATAATAAACATCTTAATGGGTGTGATGTGGTACCTTACGATCATGTTTGAGTTGGCATTTTCCTAAAGATTAATAATGTTGGGTATCTTTTTATGTACTCATTACACATTTGTAGTCTTAAAAAATATATGATTTACAAGTATTTTCTCCCTTTCTGTGTTGCCTTTTTACTGTGTTGGTTGTGTCCTTTGATGTGCAAAAGTGTTTAATTTTTATGAAATCCTACTTACCTATTTTCTTTTGTTGTCGTTGTTTTGGTGTCATAACCAAGAAGTCAGTGACAAAAGCAATGTCATGTAGCTTTTCCATATATTTTTCCTAAGAGTATTATAGGTTTAACTTATATTTATGTCTTTAACTCATTTTGAGTTAGTTTTTGCGTAATGGTGTAAGATAACAATCCGTTTTCATTATTTTGCATGTGGATATTCAGTTTCTCCAGCACCATTTGTTGAGGGACTGTTATTTTCCACATTGAGTGGAAAATATTTTAAAAAGTACTACTTTTAAATCTCTGAGAGACATTTTGTCTATTGGGCTTTGGAATCATATGAGCCTAAATTTATTAGGTTTAACTCTGCTACTAACTAGCGCTATGATTTTGGGAAAGTTAATTAACCTTTCTGAACCAGAATATTGGATGGATTATCCGTCTTGTCTGACTCCTGTGTCTACTTTTAAGAGGTCTGAAGTCTGTCATGAACTGGAGGGATGGTGTTTATTGATTCAAAATGACAATATTAGCCTCAAATTCAGGCAAAAAAAACAGAGGAAGTATGTTATTCTCAAAGTCAAGATGCAGAAGAGTTTAGTTTCCATTTATCTAATTAACTTACCTTAGGTAAATTATCTGTAATATTTTTTGTGAATATTATTTTCTAGAACGTAAATGTTTTGTATGCAAGGAATGATATTTGCATGTTATCCTCTTCTGTTTTTATTTAATATTGTGTCAGTGTTAATTCCTATTGCTTGTGCATTTCTTCCATGTTTTCCAGCAATATTTCTGAAATATAGTCATAGTGTGGCTTTTTTATATATTGTTAAGGGGTATGATTCATGTTTTTTATTATCTCCTTCTGCTTTTAAGAATTATAAACTATTATTTTGATGTAATAGAAGATAGAATATGTTGTGTTTCCTTGCTGACTAAATGGTAACAAACAAATCTTCCCTTCTAAGTTCTTGACTCAAGCATTTACTGTTAGAAAAATAGATTTCTTTTGTGTAACACATCTCCTTAAGCTGCTGTACATAGCATTTGAATTAATGAGTATAAAACTTGAAAAGAGTTAAAATGATCTTTAAATATTATCAGGCCTAACACAAAAACTAGGTTTCATCTTATATTTCTTTTTGAGCTGAATAGTAGAAGCTACACAAAGTTCTATGTTTAGTAATGTTGAAGTTTCATTCTGGAAAGAGTTGTAATCAGTTAGCAGTAACTAATCATTTATCAGGTAGAAGAGATGAAAGACAATATTATTTAATTTTATTCTGCTACCAAATTTATATTAATAATTTTACAGATTCTATTTCATAGTTTTAAAAACTTGATCTACAAAGGAAAATAATTTGCACAAATTAACTGGGCATATCCATAATGTGTGAAATAGTGTCCTCCTGAAATTCAAGTCTGCCTGGAACCTCAGAATTTCACCTTATTTGGAAATTGGATCTTTCTAGGTATAATTTTAATGAAAATAAGGTCATGATAGATAAAGATGTCCCCCTAATCCAATGGCTGCTCTTCGTAAAAGGAGAGGACAAAAAAGATATTGGGGAAAGGTCCAGGTAAAGACAGAGTTCAATGAAACAGCTACAAGGAAAAGAATGCCAGCAAATCCCAGAGACCGGTGAGAGGCAAGGAAGGAGGTTTCTGGAGGTTCCAGAGGGGATGTGACCTCATCGACAACTTGATTCCAGATTTCTAGCCTCCAGAGCTCTGAGAGAATATTTCTATTTTAAGCCACTCCATTTGTGATACTATGTCTTGTCAGTCAGGAAACTAATATAATACCTGAGGCTAGAAAACGTACCTCATCATTCTGGTTCCAAAAAGTGATAAACAGCTTGAGTGAGAAAGCAAAGGTGAAATAAACTTTTAAAAGTAGAAACTATAGGAATGTACATGATACACTTTGGGGCTGTGAATGTGAGATTATACAATTTACACTGAACATTCATGAGAATTAACTATTAGTATAAGAGCAGTATCAATTCAATATAAAAATACGGCAAAAGAAGTCTTTGGCTGAACACTGTGTCAGTCAGGGGCCTTGCAGGATGCAGCTGGCCGTCTCAGTTTAGGTAATTTGAAGAACCTTTAATACAGGGACTATTTTCAAGAATATGAGCAGGGGACAGGGAAAGCAGAAGGGGTGATCTATGGCTAGTAATAGTAGCATGGGGCACCATTACTGCTCCTAGGCCAGAAGATGTAAGAAAAGGGTACAGTTACTAGAATCTGGGTAACAGAGCACTAAGTGGAGAGCATCACCTGGTACAAGGTCCACGACCTCCATTGGAGCTGTGTGTTTATGACTGAGGACTTAATATCATGACCGTGCTCTTCTTCCCTTCTCTCTCTTCCTGGTACTCCTTGTTGACCGAACACATTTTAGTCTTGAAGGCAAAGGAACTCAAGGGCACATTCCCTACAAGTTACTTTCCCAGGGCAGAGAACAGAGTGGATAGGAGGTGGAGTTGGGCCAAACAGAATATATCCATCAACAGTGTCAACCAGTATAAGAAAGCAGGTTCATAAATCCAGCTATCACATTGTAGAATTTCCACACAGCATGCAAAGTTCAAACCTGAAAATCCTCTTGTCCAAATACTTTGCTCATTCATCACAAACAACTTTCTTGTCTAGTATGAAGTTTAGTCCACTTTTCTCTAAGTATCTTTTTTCATATGGTGACAAGTTTTGTAAAAATGTGTGCTCATTTCTAGCATGATGATTGCATTGATCCCAACAGTCATAAAGTATGAAAGTGATGGAAGCTTAAAGTACAAAATTTAAAATGGAAGACCAGAAGCCAAAGGTGGGGGTTTAACGAGTTGTTAAACTGAATGTGGAAGTTTCAAAAGCCCAAGAATCAAAGGTGTGGGCAGAGAGAGTTATCAGCTGGTATAGAAAACCAACCCTACCCAATCCCAAAGTTACAAAATTCCACCTAAGAACAGTCTATAAAACCAACCCTAGCTCTGGTAAAGACAACTCTTGCCTTTAATTCTGCTGCCTACCTGTGCAGGTGTCTTTCTTCTTAATTAACTTGCTATGTGTTGATGAGTGGAGACTATGTCAAATTCTTTCACGAAGGGATCCAAGAACCCCACACCCCAAATCCCAGCAAAAGTCTTGTATTACTAAAAAAGCAGCAAGGTTGTACATAGCATTATTTCTCCTAAAAGGCTGAAACTGCATTCACAGTACTTACCCTGCCACATTATGAATTAGTGGAAATATAATCTCTCTTTCACAGAGGAGGAAATCAAGGCACAGAAAGGACTAGCAACTTACCCAGGATCACTCCTGATCACGACTTTCGCTGCTCAGTTTAAGAGGTGATCAAGTGGCTGCTGTGAAGTCGTAATATGTGATATTTTGGGGGAGTACAAGGAGTACTTGCAGGAATGTAAAAATAGCTCCTGAGAATTAAACTATATAGTTGACACATTGATCATACCAAGTTGCCTAAAAGAACTTGCATGTTTCTCAGGTCTTTAAATTACTAAAGCAGATGGTGAGCATGGATTCCAAAAGCTGATGGTGCAGGTTTAAAATTTGACATTTTCTCTGCAATGGTGGGCAAGCTATTTATCTTCTTTGAACTCGGGTACCTAATGAATAAAATTGGTATCCTAATAGGGTCTATCTTATGAAGTTGAAGGCAAAATGATGAGAGCCTTAACTATCATTGTTTCAAGCTCTGTTATAACTGTAATAGATGGGAGGTTTCGAAATATCCAAAGTTGTTAAAAAATCAGAAGGTGGCTTGAATAATTGTAGGGGCTTAGGGTGAGCAGTGTAGTCCTTGGCAGTCTTCTCCCAGGGAGTGTTGTTGTCCCCAGGATGAAGTCTGTGTGGTCCTGGTTCCAGAGGTATATTAACATTTGAGGTCATTCCCTTCCTTCTGATTTCTTGCTCCAAAGCAAACTAATGATATTGTTTGACATTCTGTGTAGTTTTCCTAGAAGTCCAGGGGATAAAAGAATTGGACCCCTTTCAAACTTACCTCTCTTTGTCAAATTAGTATGCTTTTCTCATCCTGATGAACTCTGGAGAACTGATAAGATCAGACATTTTGCAAAGTCAGAAGGCAAATCTAGAATAGTGGGAATTTTACCAAATCACAGTCTTTCAAGCTACAACCTCCCCCCACCCCAACCGCCCGCCTGTTTTCAGGTTGTTTGTGGTAAGTTCTTTGGTCAAATCATAAGGTATCATAGAAGATAGAAGGCTTCTGGAAACATTTATATTTGCTAATATTTATATCTTTTATAAACACCTTGTTTATGTATTTGCAGTATTCGTTTTGAACATCCAGTGGCAGTTTATCTACATAAAGTCCCCTTTCCAAGTAACATCTCCAAGCACAAAGGTTTCTCAAATTGCATTTGAGAAAATGTTGCCCTAAGGAAATAGCTCTCTGTAAGGTTTCTTGGTAGCACATCCACCCCCCTGCAGCAGAGAATTCTCCAGTATGGCAGTTAATTTTATGCGTGGAATAGTCTTCAATTAATGGCATAAGATGACAGTGCCATATGAAGAGAGAAACCAGACATGGGTGAAAATTTGTCCTGAATGGTCCACAGAGTGACTAATCCATAGCAGATTGCACTTCAATCACAACTTCTTGTTGGGCCAGTCTATTTTTCCTTCAAATTCTAGGAAGTTTTACCTGTAAAGATTATCCCATCGAGAAGTTTATACTTCTGTTTAGTTTTTCAGTCTGCTCCTCGGAGTGGTAGGAGTGTACCCCCAGTACTAGTCTTCTTTGTCAACAAATGTTAACTTACAGGGTAAATAAGAAAACAGCTCTGTGGACAGTGACTCTTGGGTTTGAGAAGTAAACATATCTGTAATCCTAACACTTTTGCTTCTGCAAAACTGCTGTAGCATTTCACTTTTCGTACCCAGAAAAACTCACCTCATGCTTCACTTTTCTATTCATTCCTATATGGGGAAAATCATGCATATGATTTGATGCTATACATACTTGAAGGAAAAAGAAAATAGGTGAGTACCCTGCTACTCAGCAGCAGTGTGCCTGTGGATATATTGTCTAATTTTCTGTACCTGAGGTTCATTTGAAACTGTGGGAATCATAGTAACATCTAAGTCATAGATATGCTCTTAGGATTGAATTAATTTATATTATAAAACACTGAACAATGCATGACAGATAATAAGCATTATATATGTTGAATCCATATGCCTAAGGAAAGTCATGAAAAAGCACAAAATCAGGCTTTAGAAAATTACTTTTTTTGCACAGAGTAGCCAAATAGTATTTTAAGGAGTATTTCTTTACAGCTCAGTGTTTATAAGCCCTCTTTAATTGAGGTGAGTGAAGGCTGTGAATTTGATAAAAATTTTCTACTGCTGCTACTAAAATAAGTTACTAAATAATATTTCTCAAAGTTACAGTAAGAAACTCAAATGCTCGAATTTGGCCTATTACTCTTTTACCTGCTTCACATACCACACACACCTCGGCACTCTCTTCTCTGCTTTAGACTTCAGACTGAAAAGTGACCTCAAGATCCCTGGGAACATGTAAGCATCTTCTCAGACATGTTTTTTTACAAGAAGTTTTAAGTTTTGTGTTTTTATTGCAGAAATAATCTTCCCCCAATGTATTTAAGCATATTCTGACTCATTGGGATAATCAGTTTATAGTATTTCTACTTATAAAATTGCTATCACCAACTAATAATGCTTTGTCTGATCTTATTAGAAAAGATAAAAAGTAGGTTTAATACATAAATAATGCTTGTGCCAAGAAAGGAGCAAAATCAAAGATTTCACAGTAATTTTAAAAGAGAAAAATGACAGCTGAGTCATCATCCAGCATCATGCATTATTTTCATGATGAACTTAAAATAACCTTTGCTGTTAGTAGTCACTGTTACAGTCTCATTACAAACATGTTGATTTTAGCTCTAGCAAAACAATATCATCAATCACAGTAGAGTGTTGTTAATTAGGATTTTATTTATATTCTACTTTTGTTTGTATTAAATTCATAATCTTTTTGTTTTGTATATTTGTCACTATTGACATTTTGTTACATACTGATATAAGACTCTTCTTTAACCTTCTGGGTTTAATCTCTTTTCAAGGCCAAAACCATCTCCTTCCTAGGCAATGTTTCTGATTTGACTAGTAGGTTTGTGCTCTTAATTCCCTTTCTTAGATGTTCATCCCTAGTATATAGAAATTGCGATTGGTTTTTGCATTCTGAAACTTTGTTAAATTAATTTTTTTTTTATTTTAGTGGATTCTTTAGGATTTTCTACATAAGATCTGTCATCTGTGAATAGAGATTGTTTTACTTCTTTCTTTTCAACTTGGTTGCATCTTACTTCTCTTTTTTGCCTACTTGCTCTGACTAGAAGTTCCAGGACAAATGTCAAATAGAAGAGGTGAAAGTGTACATTCCTGTCTTATTACTGATCTTAGAGAGAAGGCTTTCAGTCTTTCATTGTTGAGGATGAATCTACTAGCTATATAGGTTTTTTATAAATTACCTATTGTTGGTTTGTTAAGTGTTTTTATCATCAGAGTGTTGGATTGTTTCAAATGTTGTTTTCTATGTCAGTTGAGATGATCATACAGTCGTTTGCCCTTTCATTCTATTAAGGTGTTGTATGACATTGGCTGATTTTTGTATGTTAAACCACCCTTGCATTTCTGGAATAAATCCTATTTGCTCATGATGTTCAATCTTTTTTTAATATGCTACTGAGTACAATTTGTGATGTAGTTATTCTTATGGCACATATATGTGACATACATATGTGATGATGCTGTGGGTCCCCTCTTAGAAAAAATAAAATACATACATACACATAAAGTTTACTGACACGGCATGAATTTCAGCATCCTGAAAAGTTCATCTTTAAGGATCCAAAGACTTGAGGTTAAGAGGTTAAGACTTCAGGGTTATAAAGCAAGATTGCTTCTAACCATAAAACAGAATATTGTGACTCATTAATTTCTTATCTTAGCTTTTAAGGGTCTTTATGTTTATTTATGTTTTACCTTGTTTAATATTAAATTTAATTTTCAGTTTAAAGAACTAATGTCAGCCATGCCCTGTATCAGAGAGTATACTCTTGTCACTTTAGGAAAATTAACTTCCTTATATCACACTGAGCTTCCAAATGATAGTCCAGAGAGAATCTTAGCATAGGGATGTTTCCTTGCTAATAATCCTTCCAACCTGAGACAGATCTGGTTTCTGGGAAACTCTTGCCCTCCTGGTAGGAGGTAAGTGTCTGCTTCCTGACTTCCCAGAACTTCTTCTCTGCTTTTATTTATTATGATATAAGGAACATTTTCTGACTATTAATAGATTAGAACCTGACCTTTTAGAATCCCTGACATTATCAGAAATCAGTGACCAACTTGAAAATTTCATTGTTGACTCATTTTTAGTGAGAATTTTGTGTGGAAATTTATCATACTTTCTTCTTGTTAACAACTTGTTTACAATTTGCTAATAGCCAGTGTGCCAAAGCATGAAATAAAGATAAAACCTCACTAGAAAATACTGTCATAGCCAACATGGTCAGTAGGGCTTGTTGTGATTATTTCTCCAATACAGGGGGATGACTTTGTGCTGAATTGATCTTTAAAATCAATGACATGATAAGCATGTGCTGTTATTGATGAAGTTTGTGGTCATAAAACAGTATTGGTACTTTTGACTTCCTTGAGTTTTATGCTTTAAGCAACAGCACTTATTGAATATGGTAGCTGGTATAATGAGAACTCTAAATATCCAATCTCATCTTCAAGGATTACTGTAAGGAGAAGCACTTTTGAATGCCTGTAAAGGCTCCCCAAACTCCCCTCTTTAAAAAAAAAAAATGAGAACACTAGAGAAAAATGGTCAAAATCAACTTTTTCAGAGTTCTAGCATTCAACCAAAGTTTACAAGTACAAAAGGAGCATTTATCAAGAAACAAGTTGAATCTCAATTAGAAGAGAAAACTTTGGCTTTTTTAATTTTATAATTTGCTTTAATTCTTTCTTCATCTCCCTAGCTCCACAATAGCTTTGAAAACCAACATCCTTGTGATTGTGGTAGCTGCGAAAATCAACAGCTTACCAGCCACAAAGGGGACAAAATGGGCTTACACCTCTCCCTAAAATGTCCATGCCTAGATAATAAGCACTACTTGACTTGTCTGGCAGATCTCTGGAAAAGCCTCATATGTAGGACTTCTCTTTATATGACCCAACTCAGAGCTTACTCAGTGCAAATAGTTCTATTCCTAGGACATTTGTTAAAAACAATTACCTGCAATTGTTTAATATTGCAACAGCCTGATATGGTAATAACATTTGAAGCCCACAAAAGGCTCACCAAAAACTGTTGAAGACATCTCATTCTCATATTATTCTTTAAGAGTCTTTGGAAAGCTTTATTCCTGGGAATTTTTAAAAGAATATTTATTTATTTATGCATGCAAACTGGGGTGTGGGCCCGAGGTGTGGGGTGGTGAGAGGATTCACCAGAGACAAAGTAGGGAGCAGAATAGGCAGATCGACTGAAGTACACTGCTGAGGGGAGCAGTGGGTGAGGCAGGAGAGGTCTGCTGCACCATGTGGGAATCTCCCTGGCTGGGGATCAAACTCGTGCTGCAGTGGCTCTGGATAGCTTCATAGTGCTGTGCTTAACCCATTGCTCATCGGGGAGGCCCTATTCCTGGGAATTTTTAAGACCACATACATATACAGAGCTGTGTCATGCCCAGGAAAGACCCCAAAAGACTCTCATTTATCTTATCTGGCTGACCTTGAGACTTTGTGCAATCATGAAGTGAAGGCTAATGCAGAGCTGTAGGCTGCTGGAGTGTTGAAGACATGATCCATTACACAGAGAGAAGCCATTAACAATGGCTGGGAAAGTTCCTGGTTCAAGACATTTAAGGAAATCTCTATCTAAGGAAAACTCTTGTCTGACCCCTAAGCTAGCTGAGCAGAGTCTTTCGTTACCACACATAACTGTTTTACCCCTATACATTTCTAATGAAGAGGAACTTTTAAAATATAGGTACGGTGCCTTTATTACACTTAATTCAATATTTAAGAACTATCCAATATTAATATTTCAGTGTTTCTCAAAAATCAGTTGGTAGAATTAAAACAAAATTCAATGAACTATTTTTCAGGTCTTTCATTTAGAGTACTTCCTTCCTTTGTCTTTTTTTTAAATACAAGAATAACATATATTCCCAAAAGCAAAGTAATCATAAATTTACAACTTGATTGTCTCAAAGTAAGCAAGTTCACTGTGATTGTCCCTCTTCTGCCTTTCCAAATCGTGCCTCTTCTTAAAAGCCTTGGTTTTTTGCATCATACATTAATCATGTCTCTTACTGTTTTTATTGAGGAGTAACATTCTATTTAGAAAAATCCTTAAGTTAACTTAAGTTTACAGTGCCATGAATTTTTGCATCAGTACACAAACTTTTAATTATCATGTTTTCTCAGTGCCCCCCCAAATTCTCCTCATATTCCCTCCCAGTCATAATGCCCCTAAAGGTGGATTTCTAGAATCTTGTTAGTTTAAGCTATTTTAGCACTGTAAAAAAAATTATGTAGGGTATATTATTTATTTTCACTGCATTTTTTTTTCTTGGTGACACTGACTATTTTGGCACGTTCTGGATTTTTTTTTATACCCTGATAATATCTTTTAACTTGCCCTACTGTCTCCCATATTTCTTGTAAATTGAAGGATAACGTAAAGTTTTTGACTAAGATCAGTCTTATCTTACCCCAAGGATGTGTTATTAATGGTCTGTATACTCCATATTCCAGGCCATCAAAAGACATATGAAATACTAACATACGGCTGCCCTGTTCTTTGTGATAAGTGGGTTCAGGTTGTGGCAATGTAAGCCCTCGTTAGAAAGTTCACTATCAATTTTTCATGTAATGTTTCCAATTATGTTATTTTCTTAAGTGTTGAAAATGGTGAATTTTCTAATTCTTTAATTCCTTCCACATATTTTTTTCTGGAATTCTTTTGTGAAATGCACTTCCTCATATCAGCTCCAGCTCTTTAGTTATTCTGATATACAATTTATATTAAAAATGCAAGGTAAATGCATGGGCATTGGTGCCCTCTGTTACTAAAGAGGTTTGTTGCTTTTTGGTGAGACCCTATATATGTTTCAGAATTATTATGAGCTCCTATGTTTAAACATTTTTTATGTGTTTTAATGACTTGCAGCTTTTTTTAAATATTCAAATTGTATTATTTGGGTCAATGGAGATAATTAGATAAGAAGATTTTTTTTGTTGTTATTTTTATTTGATTTTTACATTACTGTATATTCCCTGTAGGTTTCCCACCACCAATTCACCCGTGAACTGTCACCACAGTCCCCTGTGCTCCCCTCTCCCCCATTCTGAGCCCCAATCCTCCCCCCTCTCTCGCTGGTTGACACTCTTGTATTTGGTTCCCCTATATTCCTGTTATAAGTGAGACCATTCGATATTTTTCTTTTTCCTTTTGGCTTATTTCGCTGAGCATGATCCCTTCTAGTTCCATCCATGTTGCTGCGAATTGCATGTGTTTATCTTTTTTGAATGCTGAATAGTATTTCATTGTGTATATGTACCACATCTTCTATAAGAAGATATTTTAAAAACAGTTTTATAATTTATTTCTGGTATCACTGCCTTGAACCCTCGTTCTCTCTGAAGAAGAGCATTTGTAGTGGTTTCTTCTTTATCATTCTCATATTTTTTCCCCTAGGTAAAATCAAGAAATAACTATTTTCTGTAAATATTTATTTCCATAAATAAAAAGAGTGTGTGTGTGTGTGTGTGTGTGTGTGTGTGTGTGTGTGTGTTTGTATGAAGTACGCTATATCACTCTAAGTACTCTTTTGATCCTATGCAGTGGAAGTTTAAGTGACTTGCTCGAGATAACAAAAAGATTATATGATATGTCAAGGTCCAGACTTGAACCTTGTAACCTGACTCCTGAACTTGGGCTCTTAACTTCTTTACTGTGCTTACAGTTATCTCATTGACCCAATGCCCGAATGAAGGGCAAAGAGGAAGCCTTATGTCACTTGCTGCACTGTGTGCTGAGTGGAAAAGTAATCTGAACATAGAATTAGCAATGGAACCTACTTTTCAAAGAACTATAATACTATGTGAGAATACTTGAAAGGAAAACTGTGCCAAGAAAAAATATGCTTTTAAAAATTTTCTTTTCATTTTTTTCTTTTGTGTTTTGTTTGGTCCACATTTTCTACTTTTGATTTAGCAATCTTGAATTAATCTACTGGTAAGAAAGAGAAAAATTTATTCTAAGTCCTTTCAGATGTTATAACTGTTATTGCATGATCAATTTGTAAAATGGAAGCTTTGTCTTATTTGTGTATTAGTTATCTGAAGCTGTTTCATGAAATCTGCACAAAGGTCATTTTAACACCTTAGATCAGGAATACAATTCTCCCAAGTAGATACCTTAAGAAGATAAAGAATTAAAAGTGATCATAATGTAATTTGCCTTAGAGGTTGTTTGGAGACTCTTCTCTTTCTTGAGGATCTAAGAATGTATTCATTGTTTTACCTTCAAGCTATTTCTCATGGGCATTAACTATTAGCTACAACCTACTTGTTTTCCCTTTGATTTAGGGAATAATGTTATTAAAACATTCTAGCCTGCTTATGAAATTTGACTATCATCAAAGAGTAGTTTTTATAGAGTTCATAAGTCTTTTTTGTTTCTTTTTTCCCTAAGAAATGAAAAACTTTTCCATTTTATTATCGGAATTTTCTTTTCTTTACGTCTCATTCTAATGAGATTTTTTAGATGTGGCTTTGCATTGCTTATTAGTATCCTTCCAAATTTTATATTAATAATTGCTCCTAATTTCATAAATTTAGAGATCAGTTAGTTATGGAATGCTTCAAATTTATGATATTTGAGGCAAAATTTGAAGAAAATATGAATTAAATTAGAGAATTCATTCTTTTTCATTTAATTAAAACCTATGTTCTTCCCAGTATTGGATTGTTAGGAATATAAAGTCTAATAAAATATAGTTGTTGTTTCAAAGGACGTATACTGAGAGTGGAGATTGGATGTGGAAGTGTATCTAAGTGGACCATATTTTCTAACATTGGTGTAAGAGGACAAGATTTTAAAAACAGCGTATATGAAAATTATTTCTGTATTAGCTGATACGTAATGACGTAAGTTTTTAAAAATGTTATGTTGGAAAAAGTACAAATTATTTTTCCGGTAAAATTTATTCAAGATTCTTTAAGGAGTAACTGGAAATGATATCTGTGGTCATTAATGCTTAAAACGATCAATTGTAAACTAATTGATGCTTACAATGATTTTTCTGAGTGTGTGCATGTGTGTGCATGGGGCTTATGTTTTCAGTAGGCATTAGCAGTCTGAGATAGCCTGGGACTCAGAATTATTTTGTTATTTGCAATCAATTTCACTTGGAGCAGGTTGCTTAGGGTTGATGACTTAAATATATGAAGTTTTGAATATAATTTTAAACTCAGTCAAATCAAAACTAGTTTTAATGTGCTATCTTTTGCTTCAGTTTTTTTGCCCTTACCACATTTACCCCTAATCTGTGTTTTGTCCCCCAGAAGTGACTTTATGATAGAAGATATTTGTGTCTTTTAGCATCTACAGCCATAGATTATTGATAATAATGTGGTTAGCTGCAAGGTCACTTTTTAAAAAATTCTTCTTAATAACTAGAAACTTTTGAATGGTTACTTTGTTAATTCACATAATAATATTTCCAAAGGACAGAATAGTTTTTGATTAAATACAGATTTACAAGGGAGGCACAAAGGAGATAAAAAGATAGAAGAAAAATGCCAACTTCATTTTTTCTGAATTCCTCTGCAGTAAGCCAGATCGAAGCCTTTCTTTTCTGGTTATTAAAGTAATGCAAATTCATTATAGACAAATTAGAAAATAGGGGGATTATAAGAAAAAACTCATCTTCCTGCCAATAATTACTATTAATATTTTGACATATTATTTTTGCAACTTTATTTGTATGAATATTATTTGAGTTGTGCTCATGTTGTGCATATCAGTCTACAGTCTGTTTTTCCTGTGCAGGATGCTTTTCCATTTACTGTATCATGAACATTTTCCATGTCATTATTGTTAAAACATCATGATGGCTGCCTAATATCCTGTAATGTGAGTGAGTCATCTGTTCAGGGGAATTTATATAGTTTCTAATTATTATATATCATGACACAGTGACCACAGGACTTATATAATCTTTGATGGCACGTTTTCCTTCAACATGCATCTTATTCTGCGTATTAAACCATGGTAAATTATTTTTTATGTGTAAAATAATCCTTCCTTTTTGTAGTATTTCTGTTTCCACTAGTCCCTCTCCTCCTCCCCCTCCCCCTTGTGCTGTTAGTCTTTACTTAAGGAAGTTTTTTAAATTTAAAAAACAAAAGCCTTTTTTAAGTTTAATTGAAATGTTTATATATAAACTCTAAAACAGATTGGAAGGTAAAATTATAAATCCTGATGATAGCAGTTTATAATGGAAATGATTACAGACTCTTAAATATAGCTTGGTAGGGAAGGGTGGGAGTGAATCAAGTTGTTACAGTTTGTTCCAGGAAAAGCATTTTGGATGAATGCCATAGACTTTTACCAAGATGTCTTGTGATTTTAGTTTTATCTGTTCCACTTAACCTTTCTCAGAGTGATTGCTGAAACAAATGTTGTAGTACAATAAACGGAATTGGCATAATTATAATCCCTTTAGTTGAAGGCAATGTTTTTTTGTCCAAAAATATTGCTTAATTTTAATGAAAGTGTCTTATTTGAATTTGAACATGGTTTAATAATGCCAAATAAGCTAGATAGGGATGATGCCAGAAGTCGGTTCGTCTAGCCAGCTACCTTTCTGGTGGATTGTCATTCATCCACTTAGTGTAAAAATTATTGTGGAAATAAGATTCTAAAAGTTTCTCCAGATTTTTTTTTTTTTTTTTACTGATTTAGAGTCTTCTCTTTGAGAATAACAACAGTACTAATGTCTGAGAATTTATTGATGAGTAAGTACCCTGTGCCAACCACATTCATCTGCTTTATATAGCTTGATAATCCTTTCAAAATTGTGCTGGTTATGGGCACAAGGGACGATGGTGATGGGTCACAGGTGAATCGGTGGTGGGTTACCCAAGGGGAATACACAATGTAAAAAATATAACAATAAAAAAATAAATAAAAGAAATTGTGCTGGTTATGCATGTTTGTTCTCCCAAGTTTATAGATGAGGGAACCACAGTTTAGGTTAATCATCTGGCCAGCATCACACAACTAATAGTTCTATGTTTTGGCTACAGAACCACTGCTATTCTTCTGTACTTCTACAAGCTGTCAGAGAGGTCGTAGTCACATAATTAACTGCCTACATGAGAAAGTGTCTTACATTGGGCTAAAAAATGTTAAACATAATGAACAAATTTAGTGGATGACTTCACTTTTAAGCATCACAGAATGAACTTGGATATTCAGATTGACTTTGAAAAGTAGACACAATTATTCAGGGAAAACGTCCTTATTCTTCATTTCTTCCTGAGGAGAGATCTTGGCAATTAGGAGTACAGTTGCTATTATTGTGGCTTTGTCTGTTGTGTGTACAGATTCATATTCCCAGGTACCTTTTATAAACAGCATGTTTAACTTGGAAGGGGAAAAGTTATTCTTGGCAACACTCACATAGCAAGAGTAGAACTGCAGGGGGCTCCCAAGGGATACCCTGACTTGAACAGGAATTGTAAGACTATGTTTAGAGTTTTAAATACTGTTTAGAGTGCAGGTGTTCCATAAGGGAAAGATTTATTATTCAAAGTTCACTGGAGGCAGGAAAATTGTAAAATGAGATCTGTGTCCCAGGTACTCACTTATGTCTGGAATAATTTATTGATGCTTTGTGCTGATTATTACTGTTGCAACTCTCGACTCTCATGGAAGTCGTTAGATGGTTGACCATCAGGGACCAAAGCAGCTGAAAGACCTACTTAAGAGAATAGCCAGAAATGATAATTTCATGTTAGCAGAAATTCACAGAGAGGGTATGTATTATTGTGCTGGAGTTCATTGAATCCTCAAATATTAAAACTCAAGTGTTGCTTTGAAAGTTGAAAGATTTATAATAAGTAACATAGGCTGCTTTACACTGTAGAATGTAACTTTTTAGTAAATTTTACTAAAATGTTATTCTAAGAGATGGTATAAGCTAAAACAAAGTAAATTCACATAAAAAATGTAGATTGTCATATTGCTGACAGATTGACTAAGTTATGAAAAGTTAAGGACGTTCATTCAGATTCATTCAAATCCCTTCATGGCCTCTAACCTTGTGAGATGATATCATGGAAAGTCACTTTCCTATCCAGTCCTGGACTGGGAAGCACTTTGGACTGACCAAACATGAGTGTATTATTCTCTCTAGAGTCCACCAACACATTTAAATGTGGTAATTTAAATCTATCATGTACACTTATCTTTTGTAAAACAGAATAAAAATACTATCAGAAAAATGAAATGGACAACATCTATAAAATATGTGCCCACGGTTTCTGTGTTAGATTGAATCGACTTCAAATTACTCTAGCAGTTGTCTATAAATATTGCTGATCGTTTATGCACAGTTTCCATGCTTATCTCAGATCAGTAAAAGCAAGTTTGTGACCCATTGTTGGTGCCCATATTTTAAGGAGCTCTGTTCTAGACTTTACAGGTTGAAAAATGTGTTCTTATTTAATATAACTTCCTGACTTCATTTTCCCTGTATTTGCATGTCTTCCTACTATGGTCTCATTAAAAAAAGTGAATTGAGTGTAATCATCAGAAGACTGTTAGAGTTGGAGACTCAGCAAGAGCACAAAGTTGCATGTTTCTTTTTTAATAAAATGAACTTGAAAATCAAATGTGATGTTCACATAAACATACATTAATGAATGTTCTATTTGATTTTGAGAGTCTAGACCAGTGACTCTTAAAGTATGGTGCAAGGACCTCCTCATATCAGAATTAGTTGGAGTAACTGTTTAAAAATGCAGACTTCTGAGACCCATACTAAACCAACTGAATCAGAATTTCTATGGTTTGCTCCATGGCATGAGTCCCTGATGATTCTAATATACAGTATAACTTAAGGAATATTCACTCAGAGATTATGATGTTACATGATTATGTCATCCTTCATTATACACTGTCGTGGTAAATTATAAATGCCAATTCTGAAAATGTTCCCTAGTGTGAGACATTTAGTGTCTCTCTAAATGTCCTTTCAGCAGAGACTCTCCAGGATGTATTGTTGAGTTCAGTGTAAGCCCTTACTGGAAAAAAGGTAATGTTCTCATTTTACAGAAAATATAAAAATATACATACACAAATAATTTTACCTCCTTCCCTGTTGGTTTCATCTTATTTATAGAGTTCTGAATGCCAGAAGTCTATTCTTAAATTCATTCTGTTTTACAGTAGTATAATTTCATTTGGAATAAAAATAGTGTAGCTGCAGAAACCATTAAGCATGCAATTAAATTGTTGCTGTGAATTAAATGAGGGAAGTGAGATTGTCTATAAACCTCCCTAATTTATCACTTAAAAACACTTGTCTTTGCATTAATATGGGATGAATACAAAATTGATCAGTAAAGAAAATATATATATTCTTAGATATTAATACAAAATTGCCAATATATGGGATCCCTGCCCGTCTTTATTTTGGGTGATATTGTCCTGTTTGTCAACCAGGTGTAGTGTCAGGCAGGGGGCCTCTCACCAAGGGCAAAAGTCCTGGTAAGAGGAACTTACTGGGAAACCAGTATCTGCTGAGACAGCAGGCAGATATTAGGGTAGAGATAATATGACAGGAATAATGGCGCCCCCAGGCAATAGCCCCTGGTCACTCCACCCTAGCTTACATCCCCAATACCATCCCCCAGGCATGTACACGTCCTACATACTTGCCCACCTTTGTACCTGATTCCAATAAATAGTAGACTGCCTTTGGATGGGGGCTGCACATTACATCCCTGTGTCTCTCTAGGCTTTTCATTGCTCCACATGGACTTTGAGTTCTCTCTCTCTCATCCCACGCCGCTTCCCACACTGCCACTCCATGAGGCGACATCCCTAAGGAAAACTACTATATTCTTCGAACTTCAAGATTCATCAATCAAGTAAAGGAGAAACTGTAATAGAAATTACTAAAAGGAAAAGAACCACATTTTTTTTTTTTTATTTCTGTGGGGTTGTCAGCGTTTTGGGCATGTTACCCCACTGCTTGTGTGTATTGGTCTGTTAGAAAAGTGAGGGTCATTTGTTCTTGCTTATGAAAGCAGTGATTGACAATGCTGATATTTGGACATGGATGTTAATAAAAGGATTTCCTTATCTACCTAAGATGAGAAAAATCAGTCCTTTAGGGACTTTCTTCCAAAGCATGATGATAATTTCTTAGATAACACTGGTCAACATTGAGATTGTTAAAGACTTAAAAAGGCCCTAATCTGTAGTATCTTGGTGTGCTGAACATGAATATAACCCTGAAAACTTTTTATTAGCTGTCATTTTGAAGATATTTCGTATAATTCATTTTATATGTTTCACCGTGTAAATTTATCCAGTAGGACTGCAACAACATCCTAAATCAGCCTAGAATGATGTCATATTGTATCAAACTGCATAATACCATCATGCACACATCCAGAGTTGATTGCATCATTTTCTGATGCAGTGCAATACGACTGCCAGGCAGCTGCTGAAGTAAGCTGACATCAGCAGTGCACTAGATAAAGCCCTTTCGGAAAGGTTGAGCACTGAAAATATTTCAGACTTTGTGCGAGACAGTTTAAGCTACTGTTCCATAGAACTGTTATTATTTTATCCATTTAGGCACAATAGAGAACAGTAATGCTTCGAAAGTGTGTTAACAGTGTGGACAATTTCTGCTCTATTTGTGGGGAAGTGACATTTGTCAACCAGAAGAAAAGGATCACTTCTCAAGTGAAGAAGGCTTATCGTCTTTACTTGGGATGCAAGGTTGGTGACCAAGACAAGTCTTGGGCCCCACATATATGCTGTGCTACATGGACAACACAGCTTTCACAGTGGTTCAATGGCAAAAGACCATCAATGCCATTTGCAGTCCCCATAGTGTAGAGAGAGCCAAGCAACCACATAAAAGACTGTTATTTCCGCTTGGTTCCTTCTCTTTCCGGCGGAATAACGAAGCAAAAGAAGTCGAGAATAGTCTACCCAGACATTCCGTCTGCATTGAGACCAGTTCCACACGGTGAGGGACTTCCTGTTCCAGAACCTCCAGCAGAATATTCCCTTGATTCACCTAATGAGGACAAAGGTGAGCCGATCTGTTCTCCTGTTTCATCAGCATGCAGTGATCCAGATTTTCATTGTGGTGCATCATCAACCCCACACAGACTAACACAGGCAGAACTCAATGACCTGGTTCATGATTTGGACTTCTCCAAGAACAAGGCAGAATTGCTAGGATCAAGACTCCAACAATGGTATCTTCTAGAAGAAAATGTCACAATTACTCTGTATTGAAAGCTCCACCAGCAGTTGGAGCCTTTCTTCAGAAAGGAAAGTTTTCTGGTATTCTGTTCCAATATTGAGGGCCTCATGAATCCTTACAAATCACTCATGACCCACAAGAATGGAGACTATTTCTAGACTCTTTGAAACTGAGTCTTAAGGCTGTGCTTTTGCACCATGGAAACCGTCTTCCATCTAGTCTATTCCTGAACAACTGTACAAGACACAAGTGAAGAAATCTAAGAAGTAGTGTATGACTTGATTTTTTTACAGGTATTAACCATAGGCCTATTACTATTGGCATGCATTTTGTGATGTAAACATCAATTTATTGCAGATTACAAAAAAAAACTAGAGCCAAAATTAGAATTTGACTGTCATATTCATGTTGAACAGATACAAATTGATAGGAAATGACTAATTTTATTTCAGTAACATAACTTTTGCAAAAATTTGTTGACCAGTGTAATATATCAAAACCCTAGGAAAGTAATATGCCCATAATAAATTTTTACTGAACTCAAACTATCATAAAAATGTTGCTGTTATAAAGCTGTGCAGGTGCCTGGAAAGTCTTCCTCTGCTCCTTTGAACTTTGCCCCATGTGCCCAGATCAAGTTATTAGACCTCTCTAAGCTCTTTTTTAGGGGTAATACCTTCTCTCGGAATTGCTATGAGAATTCTATCAGCTAGTCATTCTGAAATACAGTTATTGGCATTGGATGGGTGTTGGTTATTGTTGGAGGATGTTGTAATAGTGCAAATGTATGGATACGCTTTGACACCACAGGTTGGAAATTCAGATAGTTGCACCTTATGTGATCTTGTGTAGGCAGGTTATTCAATCTCTCTATCCTCTGCTTTTATTTTAGTTTGTGAAATGAGGATTGTAATGAATGTCCCAGAAGGTTACTCGAAGGATTTGGGGGGAGTGTAGATCCACATAGTATATAGTAAGTTCTGAATATAGTACGTTCTTAGAAGGATAATGAATGACAGCCATTATTATTTTTATCGAATTGTCTTGCCTTCCACTTTCTAAGTAAAATTGAAAATAATCTATTTGATGTGCCTATGTCAATTTGAGCTTAGATTTGAGGTTCTACCCTTGATCATTTGGCAGCTGTCTCATTTGAAAAGATATTTTCAAAAAGATTTCTGTTTTTTACACAAAGTGTATGTATATTTCTATTAGAAGATTTGGGGAATCTCAAAATAGAGTGATGATGAGATGAGCATTCATCTGGCTGCTTTATGAACACAATGTCAGAAGGAAAAGCCTCCAATAAAAATTGCAGACATATGCTGCAGGACTTAAATAATGCATATGAGTGATGTCAGGCTCGGAGGCATGCATAAACACAAAGGAAATTCATAATAAGCTTTTCAGGAAAGGGGTTGTTCCTTCCTGATGTGCTAACCTTACTTCTGCTTTGTGATTTTCGTGCCAACATAGAGATAGATGGAGCGTTAAGATAGATGGAGGAGACACAGTTGAAGTTTCCCTTTGTCCACGTGTATCATAATCTAAGAATTGTGTCTTTGCTTTTTTTTTTTTTTTGCTTTATTCTTAAATATTTTGTGAGCTTTTGTTAAAAGGCAAAAGATTTATATAATCTGAAGAGGAAACCAGAGTATCTATGAGCTTTTGGGGATAAGCTACTTTAGTTAAGTGATGTCTTTAATTTTCTGTGATTAATTGATTCAGCATCCACAAATCACAGTTGCAGCACCAATATCCTTGCTAGATCAATAGCTTTGAATGAGGACTGTGATAATCAGTTGGGCTTTCAGAGGAGATTTTATGGAGATGGAAAAAAGGAACAGTTTCCATTTCCTTATTTTTAAGCTTTCCTTCTTCTCCCTTTATACTGTTATTAAAAATATCTATTTGTTTCCCCTTTATTTCCTTATGGATCCCTCAGCCTCTGTGCTCTAGTCGTACTGGTCTTGTTTTAGAGTTTGAAAGTGTCCTGCTGCTTCCCATCTTAGAGTCTGGCACAGCATTTCAGTCATTTCAGTCCAAACGCTCTTTTTCCTCTTCCCTTCCCTCCCAGCCCCACTCCTATCCACCCTTTAGAGCTTGGTTCACATATTGATTCCTTGAGGAAACTTTCTCTCATATCTGCAGTTTATACCTTTCCTTAGGAACTTCTTTTTTCCTTTGTAGCATGTATCATAATCAAAATTAAGGAATTTTGTATTTGTTATTTAATGATTCTTCCTTTCTAAAATATGAGCTCTGCAAGAGAGAACAGAGGCTGTGTTTGTCTTGTTCATAACATTGCTCAGTGCCTAGCACCATGTTGGTATTATAGTAAATGAAAACCTTTACTCAGGTGTTATATGGATGCATAGATGGTATTAAGTGCTTCCTCATTTTATTTGTTGTAGATTTGCGGGGGGGACCTTTCTTCACACAGAGGTAAGGTTTGGAGAAAGGAATAATAGCATATGTAATTTTTGATCTCTGACATTAAGTGTCTCTGGCTGCACCTACTCAGTACAGTAATTTTCTGTGGTTATACTACTACTGACTAAGCTGTTTTTGTTTAGGAAATAACATCCTCATGAAAGGACACATGTATGTGATGACCTTAACTTAAGCTCCAACAGTCATCTAATTTCCCTTGTTCTGCCCTATATTTCTTTCTTGAATCAACTTGGAAATATGATTTCATTACTACATTGGCTGGTGCTATAGGAAAGTTGATTTTCTTTATGTAGTGAAATAGCCTGTTTGTCATGTGGGTATCTGTGACACATGGCTGGGCCAGAACGTAAAAGTCAGATAAAGTGGCATCTCTGGCAAGTGATACAATATAAATGATACAATATTGGAAAGCAAAGAGCATGACGTGGAGGGCCTGTGATGAGAGCAGTAGATGGGCTCCAGAGGTGAGTGACAATAGGAGCCGTACCATGGGCCAGTGTTTGAGCCCCAAGGAGAGTCTATTGTTCTGTAACTAGGAAACAGGCAATAGTTCAAGGTTATGCACTTTCTTGACTGGGGATGGAGGCAGAGATGCTGACGTTGGTGACAAGTTTTTTGTTTTTCATAGTTTGTAGCCACCTTTGATGTCAATATGAGGAAATGAATTCATTAGAAATATTTTTCCTAATCTCTTAATGATAATTGCATCTGTCATGGACCCATTGGCCACCTGCAAATCAGTGAGGTGGCTGCATTTTCAGGAGTGATATTTGAGAGGGCCAGTGTATTGTAAAGCTTGGGTTGTCACGTTTACTCTGTGAACCTCAGTATGTAACATGGACTCATTTATATTGATCTTAGTCTCAAAGCACAGTGGCATTGGTTAGAAAATGTTATTTGAGTATCTACCATGTGGCCCTATACATACTAGCAAATTCTGTACATGTTTGAGGCTATTGTTTTTGCTAAGCATACCTGAAAATCCAGTGATTTGTTCTAAGACAGGGCTGAATTTGTATGTCCAAAACAAGCCTGGACACGTTGGTAGTGATTTGAATCTGAAGTGCCAGACTTGCTGTATTCACTCAGTTTATTCCAGAAGCAGTCCAAAGCTCTGTGGCCCGTAGAAGCTTCCTGGCAAACTCTATCTGGTTTAAGGGAACAGTAGAGAGGAAATTGCAACGATCAGATAGAGTGTGGAGCTCAAATCCAATCTGCCTCACTTCACAGCAAAAGCATAAGACAAATGAGGATCTTTTTTTCCTGTTTTCCTAGAACTGTGCTGAAATAGATGGTCTTGCAGTTTTTGATTACATTCTCCCATTAAATCAGCACTTACTGCCCACAGTGACTGCCACTGGTGGGCCAGCAACTTCAAAGTCCTTTTTCTCCGTGAAAGGACAATGTAGCTGAATGCCCAGCCTAACACAGGAGCACCAACTACATGACAGATTGTGTCCAGTTTTGCATTGAAAGCAAAGTCTGAAAATAACTTCTGAATTGATATAAGCAATTTTGGATTTTTAAAAGTTCTATGATATTTGAAAAATTTTTAGTCTTACTCTATAGGTTGAGATCAGAAGGTCACATTCGGAATTGGTTAGAACATAGTAACCTTAATAAATACCAAATCTGATTAATAGTAATAGTAAATTGGAATTCCCAGATGGAAGCCATTCTGTTCTGAGTGAATCAAACTGCAGATTCCCCTCTTTGATAGCAGTCAGCTTGTTGACAAAGGCCCCCTCTGTGTGTGTGTGTGTGTGTGTGTGTGTGTGTGTGTGTGTGTGTGTACATAAAACTCATTCTTTGGAATTCTCCCATGGAAAAGCAAAGGAAGGAAGCTGAGGGGAGGATGGGACAATTGCATCCTGTACCCTTTACAGGGGTGTGGCCACAACTGCCTCAGCCGAAGGGACACTAATACATTATGTTTTTTCACTTAGGATGCCTGAGCAGTGATAAGTCTTGATGAAAGGCAGGAGTGACTTCAGTGTTGTTCTTAGCTGGACAGGAGTCTCCTGGTAAAGGCCTGCTCCAATCCCACTTAAAGTTTCATTTCTAGAACTTTGGGGGGAAGAAGAGAGGAAGCAGGAGCATCAGTGCGTTACCTGCAGAGCCTTCAAAGCTACTTTAGGACTCCAGACCCACCTTGACTTCAGTTCCGGCCATTCCTATGAGTGGACTTGCCAAGTGGGTAGGCCAGGTGCATGATTTTAAGGAGAGCGAAGCAGGTTTCATCTTGCTGCTTCCTAAATCTGATCTGAAATGATGGATTCCTTCCTAGCAAAGGCAGAGGGACACGCTGGGATTATATGAGGTAAGATACAGTTCTGTGAAATGACTTCCATTTCCATGTCCAGCTGTTTGGAATTTAGTCTTCTCTCTCTCTCTCTTTGAAAAGTTCTTAAATGTCCTTCCCTCCCAGACTAGTAAGGGGCAACTGTTAACGAACTATACAATGTATTTATCACATTTAGTCACTTGACAACTCCACTTTGGAGATCAATGCTGGGATTAAAGCATGTAAAACTTTTACAAATAAAATTGAATTCACTGTGAATTTCTAATGTCCCATTGGCTTTAAATGAATTACTTCAATGTGATGTTAAATACAGGTTCTACCTAAGATATTTTTGAAATGAAATTAAATTGAGTCTTAGTATATTTCATGACAGGTTATCTGGCTCTGAAATAAGTGGTTTTTTGATGGATTTAAAAACTTTTTTTTGGATTGAGATATTAAAGCAGATTTATTTTTAATGTAAGGTGTATATGGACAAGTATTCCCAGATACTGGCATTCTAGAGATTGACTTAATAACAAAAAATCTAAAAACAAAACTTTAAAACTTGAGAATACAAGAATTTAAAAAATGATTTTCTATGGCAACTCAGTTTTCTACAGATCTTCTAAACCTTTGTTAATTGTTTAAAAACCAGCATGGATGTGAGACAGATTGCAGTTTTATATTATTTATAAATTAATTTTTCCCAATGAAAATTTTTGGCTATAAAATGCCAGTCAGTGGTTCTCGAGAGGGTTATGAATGTTACTTTTTAAAATTGTCATACAGGGTGCAGCTGGCATTTAGTGCTTGAGAGGCAAGGATGCCAATGTTCTTTTAATGCATTGGACCAGACCCCCAAAAAATAATTATCCACTAGAATATTGGTAGCCCTCTCATTCAAAGCATTGATGAAGGATTAGTGTAGTGAAAAGTAAGTTGATAATTTAGCAAAGATTCAGGTGAACAGTTTAATCAAGGGTAAGTTCATTTATTTGATAACCAAGCCATTAGGGGGAGAGAGCTACATGGAGCAGCCACTTCTGCAAAATGAACATTCCAGAAAGATTGATCTCACATACTTCTATTATTTTCAGACCAAATTTGGATTAGTGCCAACAAATATTTGCTTCACTTCTGTAAAGCTAACCCCCTTCTTTAAATAAAGTTAGCTGAGTTCCTGGTCTTGTTTGTTTGAGTTCATTAAGATCAAAGGAGTAATTCACCCCTAAACAAAGGACATTTTTATGCTGAACATTATATTTTATTATGGTTGTATATTTCTCAGAATCTTCAGCTAATAGTTGCAATGTAAAAGTAATACCCTGAAGGACCTAGAAATTGCTTTTAATTTTTACTTAATAATAAAAGGTTTTGTTGTTGATAGCTTAGTGTACATACGGTATTTTTTGAAAATAATTAGAGGGAAAGAAGAGGGATATATTATTAAAACATCGTTATCGTTTCTGGCAGCTTTTTATATACACACTGCCCATACATGATTTCCCAAGTTGAATGTTGTATTCAAAGTCCGGATTTCATTGTGTAACAGGCAGATGAGGGCTCCTCCATCTGGTTCTTTATTAAACTGAGTTTAAATCTCCTTCACAGAACTGTAAGTGTCCAGTGACCTTCCACCCAAGAACTGGGCAGTATTGAGATACTCCTTGAGAGGCTGGGCTACACGTGTAGTGGCAATGATGTACTGTTACTGTACTTGAGGTTTGTACTTCTGCTGTCTGGTCACTGGGCATCCATTACTTAAGAAAGCAGTGTCGCAATAAAAACATCAAAAAGCATACTTTTGTTTTAATTTCTGTATACTTATGTGAAATTAGAATAAAATTAATTAAAAAATAAATTTTTAAAGTAAAAGCTAAGGAAATGAAGTTTAGGAATTGTTCCTTTTAGTATTAAAATTAAAACATAGCTTCCTTTGAAAGAAGGAAGACACAGAAGAAAAAGTTTTAAATATCCACAAGTTCAGTTCCTAATATGTGCCAGATTTACATCCTGTACTCACGACCTCCTCACAGCTCTGAGTGAGATGCTGTTATAGTCAATTTATAGAATAAAGAAATGGAGTCAATGCAGTTCTAAGATCTTTACCCAAGGTCATACATTTAGTAAATGTGGGAAATGGAATTTAAATTCAGGTCTATTATTTTTTTGAAGTTCTGGGATCATACTGTCAGCTAGAAGCCTGCCATCATTGTCACTGAGCAGTGTATTACTCTCACTGCACCTGTAATAAGT
This sequence comes from Scalopus aquaticus, assembly GCA_004024925.1. NCBI lineage: Eukaryota > Metazoa > Chordata > Mammalia > Eulipotyphla > Talpidae > Scalopus > Scalopus aquaticus. Next base: position 117,343 of record PVIJ01000219.1, on the reverse strand, counting down.
AATTTGTATCTAAAAACAGAAAACAAACTTATATTGGTGAATATAGGGGCCCTGTGAACTAAGTAGTACCATAATAACTTAAATATGTTAATTGATACTAAATGATAAAGTATTGGAGCTCTCTATTTTGACTGAGGTTGAGTGTGTGAAAGTTCGACTTTCATGAGTTGTTTGGATACAGAGAGGAAGAGGAAGAGCATGGTGGGCTCAGTGAGATTACAAGATAGTGGTTTGATTTGGAGAGAACTTAGAGGTGGGTGAGTCACCTCACAGGATTGTTGCACTCAAGAGTCTGGAGTTGGTTTTTGAGCTGTTTCTCTGAAAGTGGATATTTATAGCTGCTGCTGGCCCTGTCTGTGCAGGAAAGATGGAGCAGGGAGGACAGTGGTGTTTCGGTTAAGCTCCAGTGCTTGGTTGTTGGATCTGGGAGTGAAGCACCATGATCTGTCCTCTCTTGCCCTTCTGTAGTCTACTCTGCACAAAGCAGCCACGGTGATTAATTTCAAATCCAGATCGTGTCACTTCCCTTCTTTAAATCCTCCAGTGACTTTCCATTATCCTTAGAATGGATTCCAAACTCCCTACATGGTCTAGATAATCATTCTAAAGTCATGTCAAGGAGCATGGCCTCTGGAGCAAGAAAGCCTGGGTTTGCTCTACACATACTCATTTTAGGACCTTGGAAAAATTTCTTTTCTGGATCTTAGTTTCCTCATTGTTAAAATATAATAGTATTTGGAATAAAATACATATAATAATAGTACCTGCCTTAAAGGATTGTTAGTGGTTTCAGTGAATTAATAAAGGCAGAGCAATAGAACAGTGCCTGGCGCATAGTGAGCTCTCCAGTGTGTTTGTTATTATAATGGTCTACAAGCTAGCCCTGCCTGTCTCTACAGTCTCACTTTTTCCCTCTCTCTGCCTTGTTCACACTCTTTTAGCTACATCATGGGCTTGTTCCTGTTTTAGAGTTTGTGTTTTGCCTTTTCCCTGAATCTCCCTGTGGTAAATATTCTTTCTTCACCTTGGTCCCTGTTTAAGAATTTCCTTAACTAGCCTACACAAAATAGTGCTCTCCAACCTACATCCATGCACACACTTCCCTGGCTGTCTTTCTTCAAGCCACAGTATCACTACCTGACAGAGTATACCTGCCAGGTGTAGCTGCTTATTTTTTTTTTAAGATTTATTTATTTATACATACAAGCTGGGGTACAGGCCAGAGGCGTGGGGTGGCGAGAGGGTTCACCAGAGAGAGTGGGGAACAGAATAGACAGATCAGAAATACACTGCTGAGGGGAGCAGCGGGCGAGGCAGGAGAGGTCTGCCGCACCATGTGGGACTCTCCCCGACTGGGCATCGAACTCGCATCACGAGTTGCTGACAGCTCCACAGTGCAGCGCTCAACCGCTGCGCTACCAGGGAGGCCCTGTAGCTGCTTATTGATCCCTTTCCCCTCTAGACCAAAATCTCCACATGGACAGGAACTTTGACTTTGTTATATACCCTGGAATCCCTCTGACTTGGAAGATTGAAGATAATGGATGCTCAATGAATATTTGTTGAATTTTTAATAAATTTTATTCCATGCCCCCTCACTTCTCTAGTTGGTTTTCTTTCTGACTTTAGACCTCAAGTTGTTCCTTCTAATTCTCTTTAGCCTTTCATCACCTTGCCTCAATTTATGTACCTTTAGAAAGGGATCATCTACTCTACTCTTCTCAGGAAAATTCTTTAGCAACAGGAAGTCTTTCTCTAAACTGTCAGCTTTGGTACATAGAGCAGCACTGAGGCATTTTAGTGTCATTGTAATAGAATATTCCTGAAAGGCCCAAGTTTATATCTTGTGCTAAGGTATTTACCAAGCCTCCAAATGTAGGCCACACTTGACGCTTTAAAAAAGCTTAAGCTTAAATTCTCATTATAAAAGCATAATTGCTGGAGAATAGCCATGCAATATATGATTTGGAAAATTATGTGCCGACATACTTCAAAGAGACTGTGGAAATTTTTAAACCTCATATTTTACAATAATTTCTGCTAATATCTTTATCATGAAACTTGGATAAAACTATCACAAGTTGGATATTCTGTTGCTAATTGCATATTCATAGTAAAGTTTATTGAAAAATTTTGTAATAGTCAAATAAAATATAGGTTTCTTATTTCATATAAGTAGGCCTTTAGTAATTTTTCCATTTGCAATATTATCAAGCAATTGAGTTCCTGTATCGTATATAGGTGAACATACAATTGGGGAAAAATTAAATCTTAATTTAGAAATGCTCTGAAACTCTGTCAAGAAAGAACTTGTCTAAGATTCCTCAGAAGGCTTTACCTGAAACTGATCATTTGTCTCAGGTAAGCTACTTCCCCTTTTTGTGCATTGTTGTCATCAACTGTAAGATACAAAGTTTAATATCAGCTCCGCATTGTGATTGAGTTAATTATAAGAATTTTATTTCTCTTCTAATATTCAGAGTACTAATATTCAGTTAATGTCAGATCACTGTAATCAAAACAAGGTATCAAGACATCATTCAGTCAACGAATCTGAATACCTACTATGACTAGATATTGTTCTAGACACTTGAGCTGTATCTGTGGACAGAATAGACAAAAATCCTTGACCTTTTGGTGTTTACATTTAGAGAGGAAGATAGGCAATGTGTATAAGAAGTATAAATAGGCTATGTACTATATTAGGTGTTGATAGAGGTTATGGAAGGAAATTGAACGTATTTAGATAGTCAGGATTGCTGAAGAAGGAGTTGCAGTTTTAAATGGAGTAGTCTGGGTACATTTCATCAGGAAGGTGATGTGCAAACCTCTCTCCCCCAAAAAAAGTTGAAGAAGATTGAGCCATAGGGCATCTGGGGATAGGTGGGAATTCCATACAACTAAAGCAACTAGAGCAAAGACCCTGAGGCAGAAACCTGACCGAAACTTTAAGGACATTGTAGGAGAAAACCTTCCTTTACCCTCTTAAAGTTTCTAACTGGGGCCTGCAAATAAGATTGACAATGGCAGATTAATTGGTGACAAGACATGCAACGTTTATTAGGTGATGGAATTTCAGTTTCAAAATGGATGAAAAAGAAATCAGAAAGAAAGAAATAAGACCCAGAGACTCAGGGGACTATTTAACATTTAACAAAGGACAGTAAACTGTGGCGGTGATGTAACAAGGTTTGGACTATTGGGTGGTAAATTGTGGGATGGTAAATATTTGGGGAAAACCAATGTAAGATAAGGGTTCTTTAGTAAGGTTTGTCATTCAGACTGAACTAGGTTCCTCTTCTATGGATGAAAGTTTCTCTGGCTATTAAGAATCTTCCTTCTCTGTAAATGGAGATTTGTGTTCTACTTTTAGACATAAAGAGGGAGGACAGAGAACTAATTGCTTTCAGCTCAAAGTGGCATACTTTGGATTACATACTCTGATTCCCTTCAACATCATGGAGGCCAGTGAGGCTAGAGGGGTGTGGGGAGGGAGAGGGCAGGGAAAGATGAGGCGAGAGCTGTACATTTTTATGTGTTGGAAGGAAGGGGGACTGCCGGATCCTGTAGGACATTATAAGCTTCATAAAAACCTTTAATTTTACTCTGAAAGAAACTAGGAACCACGGAACGAAAGCAAGACATTTCAAGAATTGAATATTGCCTGTGTTTAAAATCAATTATTTTGGACACCATCTCTGAACTGCTTATTATCTGGTTTTCTGGTCCATTACTGAAACTCTTAGGAGGTATTTACTGAGATGAGTGTATTTCTTCTCACTGGTCTGTTGATTTCTTCCCTTGTCAAAGTGAATATTAAACTGAGTAGTTTATGAGAAGGCATATTATGTAAGAAGTTGCTGAGTAGTTTTTTTGCCTCTGTCCAGCGAATCTGGAAGTGAATATTCAGGAGGCCCCTGAAGCCTGATCATACCCAGTGTGGAAAGAGTTCACATTCTCTAGGTTGGTCCCACCACCCCTGGTGGGTAGCTTATCTCTCATACTTGATGGTGATTAGCACTGAATCAACATGTGTATCGTTAGTGCTCCCTTCAGGTATGTACTCCTTTTGGTGCACCAATATCCCCAAGCTCAGATCTCGCATATTTGTCATCAGCTCTTCTAAGCTTCTGTGGCGTTTTCTGTAACTTACTGGTATCATTTTCTCCCATCTCTGCTACATCATACTCAGCAAATCTTCTTGTATCTATAAGAAAATAACATTCAAGCAACCCCAAACCATAGTCACTAGGGTGTGCTCTTAGCTGGTGGCCATGGTATCTCAATTGTGATTTCTAAGCATGTCTGACACTCACACTCCTTATTTTTTCATCTAGTGAGGCTTCATGGAAAGAAACTAGGCATCTAGGGAGACTGGATTACTGGATTAAAAACTAATGTCAAGTTTGCAAATTCATGAAATTGGTTAATGAATTCTTTTTTTTTTAAAGATTTATTTATTTTTGTATACAAGCTGGGGTGCAGGCCAGAGGTGTGGACCCATGAGAGAGTTCACCAGAGACAGAGTGGGGAGCAGAACAGGCAGATCTGCTGAGGGGAGCAGTGGGCAAAGCAGGAGAGGTCTGCTGTGCCATACATATGGGAATCTCCCTGGCCAGCCAGGCATCAAACTCGCATCGTCGCAGTGCTGTGCTTAACCCATTGTGCCACCAGGGAGGCCCCGGTTAATGAATTCTTATAGCACTTAATATGATCAGTGCTCTGTTTGGTAGTTCACTGGTAAAGATGCAAACCTCCCTCGAAATGTAGCTAAGATCTCAAAGTCATTGTCAAAGTTTTCTTCTCACATTGCAGTGGGATTCCATACTGCCTAGCATATGCTTATAAAAAAAAAAAGATTGCAAAATTTTAACAAACAGTTGTGAAGGTGTGTTTATTGCCCAGGTATAAAATGAGCATTTTCATCCAAAAATGTATTTGAAACTCAATTTAGTTGTTCATGCAATTTTTGGAGAGAATGTGGGTAGGGATTGCTTTATTTACTTACTTTTATTGAGATAGCACTGATTTTAAACATTGTATATGATTAAAAGATATAGGACCACACCCTTCAACTGTGTTACCAGCCCATACCAATCACCAAAGCACTTGATAGTCCTCCAGCATAGTCTTTTGTGCCCCCTCCCCATATTGTTCTTCTCACTTCCCCTTCCTTTCTGGTAGCCTCAAATCTGCAGTCAGATTTCTAGGGTTTGTTGTTGGTCTAGTTTTATTTGTTTTGTTTCTCTATGGTCCACATAAGGGGTGCCATCTTATATTTGTCTTCCTCCTTCTGACTTATTTTGCTTAGCATAATCCACTTGAGTTCTACCCATGTTGTCCCAAAAGGCAAGATTTTACATTTTTAGTAGCTGAGTAGTATTCCATTTTGTATATTTGCTGCATCTTCCTAATCCACTTATCTGTTTTTGGGCAATTAGGTTGTTTCCATAGCTTCGCTATTGTAAATAGAGCTGCAGTGAACATGTGAGTGCACATGTGCCTTTGAAGTAGTGGTTCTGCATTGTTTGGGCAAATATCTGGGTGTGGAATTGCTGGATCATATGGTTGATACATTTTCAATATTTTGAGAAATCTCCATACTGTTTTCCACAGGGATTGGACTAGTCTGCATCCCTACCAACAGTGTATGAGGGTTGCTTTTCCTCTGTATCCTAGCCAACACTTGTTTCTGGCCTTCTTTATGTGGGCCATTCTCATTGAGGTTTTGATTTACTTTTCCCTGATAATAAATAATGATGAGCATTTTTGCATGTGTCTGATGGCCATTTGTATATCTTCTTTGGAGAAGTGACTATTTAGCTCTTCTGCCCCCCCCCCTTTTTTTTTTGGTGGGGTTGTTTTCTATTTGTAGGAGTTCTTTCTAGATATTGGATATTAGCCCCTTGTCAAATGTAAATTCTCTCATTCAATACAGTATCTTTTTGTTTTATTGAGTTTCTTGCATGGTTCTTGATCTTCACATTAGGCAATCAATAAATGCCTTTCAAATGAATGAACAAGTTAATAATGATAAGAACAATAGTCAAAGAGATGTGCATGGTTCACTTCATTCTGATTGCTCAGTTTTCCTGGAAATAACCATGGAACTAAGTTTCCTCATGTGTGGTCTTCATAATACTTGTGTCAGAATCACCTGATTGGGTGCTTGCTAAAATTCAGATTCCTGCATCCTGACTCAAACCTACTGAACCAAATTCTCTGGAAGAGCAGCACAGAAATCACCATTTTAAAGATACCCCAAGAACAGTCACTGTAAGCATTGGAGTTGGGCAGTGACTGCCCTGGATAATCAGTTAACTAAAGGAGAATGTAACTAATGATGGTTTGTGACCTACTGAATGTGCTGATGTTACTAAATCTGCTTATTAGAGAGATTTTGTTTAAGACTCCAAGGTGTTTCTACTAAGGAAAGAGGCCTTTTTGTCACTAAATTAGCTCTGACAAAATTCTCAGCCACGGTACGCTATCATTTACATAGAGGAGAGGTATGTGTGGCAAAGTCTTATGTCTCTGCTCCTTTATTCCCTGCATCCAAACACTTTATTCGTTTCTCCATTGAAGAGGCATATGTAATAAAAAAAAAGTTTTATTAATAACAGAATTTTCCTGATTATGAGGGATGTTGAACATTTTTTCATATGCCTGTCTACCATTTGCACTTCTTCTTTGGAGGAGTGTCTTTTAAGTTCTTCTGCCCATTTTTTGACTGGATTTTTGCTCTGTTTTTGTTGAGTTGTGTGAGTTCTTCGTAAATTTTTGTGGTCAGTCCCTTGTCTGTTGTATGGAGTGCAAAGATTTTCTCCCAGTCAGCGGGCTGTCTGTTTGTTTTGGTTAATGTCTCTTTTGCTGTACAGAAGCTTTTTAGTTTGAAGTAATCCCAGATGTTTATCTTTTCTTTCTCTATCTTTGGTTTGGGGGATGTGTCTTCAAAAATGTTACTAAGACGTATGTCATGTAGTGTTTTGTCTGTTTTCTTCTATGTATTTTATGGTTTCAGGTCTTATGTCCAAGGCTTTTATCCATTTTGAATTGGTTTTCATGCATGGCATGAAGTAGTAGTCTAGTTTCACTTTTCTGCAGGTAGTGGTCCCGTTTTCTCAGCACTGTTTGTTGATCAAACTATCCTTGTTCCAATGCATGGAGCTTCCTTATGACCCAGCAATTCCACTCCTAGGAATATACCCAAAGGACACAAAAACAGTAATCCAAAAGAACACATGCACAGCTATGTTTATTGCAGCACAATTTACAATATCTAAAACATGGAAACAACCCATATGCCTCAAAATTGATGACTGGATCAGGAAGATGTGGTACATGTACACAATTGAATACTGCTCAGCAATCAAAACTGATAAACTAATGCAATTCTCAGCAACATGGATATAGCTAGTAAGAATCATGCTCAGTGAAATAAGCCAGAAGGAAAAGGAAAAATATCAAATGGTATCGCATATAGGAGGAATATAAGGGTGCCAAACAAGAAATAAGAAGAAGAAAATAGCACACAAATCAAAAACTAGCAGGCAACCACAAATAAGAGACATTCTTCAGGAGGGGGAGGAAGAGAGACCAAAATAGGGGAGAAAAGAGCACAAGGGACTATGGTGATGGTTCACGGGTAAACTGGTGGTGGGAAACTTATGGGCGATACATAATAATGTAAAGGACATAAATTAAATTAAAGAAAAAATAACAGAATTAATTGGAATAGCACTAAAGAGAAAAAACCCACTAACTGAAATCACAATGCATTAAAAAATGTATTATGTGTTATGGTTCACTAATATAAGGCAAAGGTAGAGATTTTTGAAAGTTTTCGTGACCATATTCCCATAATAGTCACAAACAGATAGGCATGGAAATTATGTTAGAAGGATTTTAAGGGCTTTTATTGATATTTGTTTTGCTTTTCTATTCAGAGAAAAGCACCACCAGCTAGATTTGTAAGAGAACAAAGAGGATACATATGACTTGAGTGGACAGCCTTTGTATAAGCCCTACCAAACAAAATTAGAGTTTGAGAAGGTGTTTAGATACATGAATTAAACATCTCCAGTGTTTCTCTTTTACAATTATAGTCCAGTTAGAAAGTTACCTACGTGTATAGAACATGCATTCCTAAAATATAACCTCAATTGTAAAAGGAAAGCAGGCACCTTAATGCTAATAGGAAGATGAGACAGGGGAAAGGAAAGTGATGATCAAATAGTAAAAGCGAAGGCAGGTGAGTGTACCTCAGGGAGACTGACATGTTTCTGGGTTAAGAGGAAAAAGCTAAAGGTCAAGGTGACTGGTGGTGGGGACTGCATGAAGGGCACCACCGCATTATGGTGGGGAGCATTTAGAAAGTGAGAAATAGAGGTATAGATACAGAAAAGATGGTGGTAGGGAGATAGCAAGACCAGGGAAATGAGGCCTGATGTCTTCCATGTTTTAGCTGCTACTCCAAATAAGAAAGTGTAAAGTAGAAAGGGACTATAAGGACCGTGGTACCAATTGAAATAGTTGTTAAGAGAATTGAGAATTTATTTTAAAAAACAACATTCTTTGCCTGATTAGAACGTTTATTCAGTTAAATGAATTTCTACCTTACACTTGCAGGGGATTTAGAATCCTTTCTTTGGTAATCTACTTTAGACTGAATTATATTTCTTACTTTGTGTGGGAGATTTTTAAAAGACTGCATTACCTAATATAGATGTTTAATGCAGATAAAAAAATAACTCACACAATCTGGAAAAAAAATTGTGTTTTCAAAATCCATGAAAAATAGATGTGAGCAGAGGAAGGCTGTCACAAAATGACGTTCCTGGGCTAGACTCAAATTGACCAAAGCCTAAACCTGCTGGAAGAATTAAGTTTTAATTTGAAGAACCCATTAAAATTGGTCTTGAAATATAGACAAGGAATGAGTCATTCTCACATTCTTTTTTTTTTAAAGTTTTATTTATTTATGCATAAAAGAGCTGGGGCCAGTGGTATGGGGGGGGGCGGTTAGAGGATTCACCAGAGACAGAGTGGGGAGCAGAACAGACCAATTCACTGAAATACACTGCTGAGGGGAGCAGTGGGCAAAACAACAGAGGTCTGCTGAGCCATGTGGGAAGCTCCCTGGCTGGGGATTGAATTCGTGCTGCAGTGGCTGCACAAATACTGCTGCAACTTAACCCCTTGCACCACCGGGGAGGCCCCATTTTCACATTCTTAAGCATGGCTTGCCCAAGACTGGCTAGAACCGGGCTAGCAAGTGACAGTAGCGGCAGTAGTAGCAAGGGAGGTGGTGGTGAATTGAAATTACAGAAATTTGGTGCCCCAAGCTTACTTGTTTCTAGGGACTTTACATTTTCAATTAAAGGTCACTACTCCTCCATGGCAGAATTGCTTGTATCTGTCAGGAATAATGAGTGATCAGAAATATGATCTCATCAGAGAAAAATTTCAGCCTAGAATAACCAAAGTATTAATCAACTTGGGTGTCTCCTATGTAACAGACACTCTGCTTGGTGGAGAATAAGACAGAAACTTTTCTTCCCTGTGAAGGTTTATGGGATGGTCTTTTGTGGGAATTGGGTCTGTTTTTGTTTTTATATCAGATATATCGATCAGGTGTCTGTCCAATCTACCCACCCTAATTCTCATTAATCCATTCTTTCTCATTATTTATACGACATGTATGTTTCATGTAAGCCTATGTACTCACAGTATGTCTTCAACACTTGTTTCAAGGCCCTTGTCTTTAATTTTAATCAAATGGAGTTGTTTACATGACCTGTGAACTGAGGGGAATGATATGTGGTTTATCCCAACCCACATGAGCTGGTGAGCCAATTGAACACTTAGCTCTAGATTGTTCTCCCTTATTATAATACTTCTGAGACCAAGGAAGTATAGTCACATTGTGCTTTGAAATTAATTTGGCTAGCAAAGAAAGCATTATTAGTGGCCCTTCTTGGACCAAGAGAGGCTGACACTGGTCCTCTGTTAAAGTTCTCTACCAGAACATGGAAAGGGTTGTGCTGAGTCTTGGGTACCACTCCTCTCTGAGGCTTAGGCCCACCCTCCTGTTCTATTTCTACTGCTCAGTACTCCATTTTCCCAAGGTTGTGTACTTAGGTTTGACTTACCTGATGACTTGGCTGAGCAAGTTTACTAACATCAGAAGTGCAATCCTTCTTAGAATAAGGTCACATTAGCAAGTCCAAATTTATTACTGTTGCTTTTTATGATTCTGATCCTACTGCTTGTTCCTTAAAACAAGACTTAATGGTGCCTCATCTTTCCTGAGGTCTCAGGAGGAAAGTGTCACAACAATATTTTCAGACAATTTCACAGTTTCCCAAGTGCATAGGCACAGTTTTGCACAAAGCAATTTGAGTAACTAGACATCTTCTATTCCCTGTGCCTGTGTTCTGTTCCCTGCCATGTCCCTTTCCCTATCCAAGCAGCTCTGCCCACTAATGTGTCCTTTAGTAGGGAAGCAGTTACCTTTTTGTCTAAGCTGGAGCAGTGATGCAATTGGAAATTCTAGATCAAGTCAGGTGTGAGTCTAAATCACTGAGAAATATTTAGAATGGTAGGTATATCTGTTAGGAATTCTGTTCAACTGCAAGTAACAGACACCCAATCACAGGAGCTTACTTAGTTGTGCCTAAAGTAGCAAAAGGCCTGAAGACAGGTGGTTTGGGCTCAAAGAGTTAGGACTGCTTCTGGCTCCTAGTTCTCTCTTCCTTAGCATGTGGCTCCTATCATGCCAGGGGAGAGGGGACAAGCAAGAGTATTACCGGGTCTGTCCTGTTTTAAATCCGGAAAATAATAGCTTTCCCAGAAGTCCCACCCAGAGACTTCTTATATCTCATTGGCCGGAACTAGGTCATAGGTTACTCTTGGTTGCAAGGAATTTTGGAGAGGTGAATGTTTTTAACTGGGCACACTATTTCCTTGAGCAAAATTGGGGTTCCGTTGGCAAAAAGGGGTTAATGAATAGTCACTGAGCAGGATCTTCCCTGAGGAGCCACATAATATCTTTCAAATGCAACTTTGGGCATTGTTGAGTGCCTTCTATATACCAGCATCAGGAGTGTATTTCTATGATGGAATACTTTGAATTTAATTTAAACTATGGAGAGCAAGTGATGCCATGAATAGGTTGTGTCTTTCTATTCTTTATAGGACAGACTCTTTCTTGGCCTTTTGCAATAAACGACCTTTGACTTAATAATGTGCTGCATGCAAATAGCATGAAAGGACGAATCCTCCAAAGTTCTTTGTCTTAACAGTATGATGAAACCTCTGGCCCTCAAGGATTTAAGAGAGGAATCTCTCAGAGCTAGAGTATTTGACCCCTCACTTTGGCCCATTTTCTGTTTGTTTCATGCTCAAAAGAGGGGAAGTTTTTTACTTCTCAGGACAATTCCCTTGGATTTAAGACCTTTTCACCATGTTTCCTATTTTAGAGTAGCTTTACTTCACCCAGTCTGGTTTATTCCATCTCTCAGTTAAAGTGAGTCCTTAATCTTTCTGAGGATGGCATGAAGTGTATCTGACTTTAGAAGCGGGGTGTCACTGTGTATACTTTAGTGTACTGATAAAACTGAATAGTCTCCTTTTCATGTCTTCTAAGTTCATTTGCTGGTCTGGTCCTTCAGGATAGAATTTCAAACGAGTATGCTGGGAACAAGGTATAGAATATGAAACTCCTCAGCCTTCAGGGTGGTGAGGCAGAGCCTTGGGCAGCTAGACCATCCCTGCCTGTCAACTTAAATGTCTCTTCTATTTAGCCCAGTGAACCCTACTTATATTACAATTTTTCTCTATGCTACGAAGTCAGAATGCATGGGAATGCTGCTTTCAGACCTATTCTTCTGTTTTCTTGCTTTTTTATTCTTCCATACAAGAGACTTAACACTATTGCTTTCCTTTTCTTTCATTGGTTAGAGGTCTACTGCCTTTGGATTTTTGTAGATTGTCCTAACACTCCTGGACCCTGTGCTGTGTCTTAACTCAATTTTGTCTATCAATGTCCTTTCCCCCCATCCCATCTTGAGTTCTATTATAGCTCCCAGCTTTGCCCTTCTTTTCCTTTTTATTAATGATTTTATAGATGGATGCTCACCCCAATCCCTTTCTGTATATAAGTTTATCATGGAAGCTAGCACAGTTGTATCCTTTGTTCTTTGAAGGTTTTTCTTTTGACATTAATCCTTCTGACCAGACCTCAAGATGCCATGTTTTTCCACACCCTGCCCTCCTCCTCAATTCCCCCACATAAGTGCAAGTGTAGGAATGCAGGATAATAATATGCTGGGAAGGTAGTCATTAATAACAGCATTCATTAATATTTCCTCCTTGCCATTTTCCATTTATTTTAAAACTTCTATTAGCCTTTGAGCTAAGGAAGGACAAATAAGTCATAATTAAGTTGAAAAGTGTTTCTTTGGTCTTTGCAGATGAGAATTCTCCAGCCAACTTTTGGGATTCTAAAAACAGGGGTGTGACTGGAACTCAAAAAGGACAAATTGTATGGAGAATTGAACCTGGGCCCTATTTCATGGAACGTAAGTAACTACATGTGAAATATAATTTGTTATTTAACATTGCATAATATTAAAAAATTTAGAGTTCTTTCTGAATGTTATTTTTTTTAATTTTGGCTATGATTTTTATACTTATGCAATGTATCCCCAAACTGGAAAAACTGATTAATTTAGAAAATGCTTACTAGAGAATGCTCACAAGTTTAGGGAGAAGGGTATAGATAGGTATGTCTGTGTATGTATGTATGAATGGATAGATAGATAGAACCCATATACTTTATGAATGTATGGTTGGTTTAACACTTTTTTTATACACTTGTACCTACATTTGTAATTACTACTTAATTATATTAATTTCAGGAAGCAGAAAGAATAATTCAGAATTTCAGTAATTTTAAGAATTTTACTCACCTTAGAATACTTTGCCAGTAGCAGAAAAACTTTGAAATTTGGGTCCTGGTCTTTACAAATATAGAGGAGATGGTCTGGGTCCTGATGCCATAGAGGTCACCTCACTGGGAACTGGAAATTGGCTGCAGATAAGTTGATTATCCAGTTGGTCTGATGCTATATTTATTTGTAAATACAAATGCTTATATACATGATTAACAGAAATAACTCTTTATTTTGGGTGAATGGGAGTATTTATGTATTCCACTTACATTATTGAGAACATAGTGAATATATTTTTGTGGAATAGATATAAGCATGAACAAATAAATGATTTACTGGTGGATTCTCATAAACTTTAACATTTAAAGAGTGAATTTTTCCTTGATATAGAAAAAGTGAGCTCTTTCAAATTTTCTGAGTTGTTTAGCTTTATGTACAGATTGTTTTTTATATGTAAGGGATTTAATATGATAGAAAAGGAATACTCGTACTTAAGGATAGCACTTTTTTTTTTTTTGTAAAGAGTTATTTATTTATACATACAAGCTGGGGTACAGGCCAGAGGCATGGGGCAGTGAGAGGGTTCACCAGATACAGAGTGGGGAGCAGAACAGGCAGATCAGAAATACACTGCTGAGGGGAGCAGTGGGCGAGGCAGGAGAGGTCTGCCGCACCATGTGGGATTCTCCCCGGCCAGGCGTCGAACTCGCATCGCTCACTGCTGACAGCTCCACAGTGCAGTGCTCAACCGCTGCGCCACCAGGGAGGCCCAAAGATAGCACTTTTTAAACCTTAAAACATTAAGATTTGATAAAATGGGAACCTACTACAGGTATATCTTTATTGAAACATATAAAACTTCTGTAGTTAAAAATTTATTTTAAAAGTAACATCTCTATTACATTGAATTATCGTTAAGGGTATCAGATAATTTCTTCTATTATTCTTTAATGGTAAGTCAACATTTTAGAGCTTTCTCTAATCCTGTTTCCTTCTCCCAAAGAACATCTTCTTTTCATAGTTCAATTTCTGGCAAGATTCACTCTTTAAACCGTTAAGGGGATAGTTCTTTTTTTTTTCTTTTTTTTTTTTTCAAGCTGGGGTACAGGCCAGAGGCATGGGGCAGCAAGAGGGTTCATCAGAGACAGAGTGGGGAGCAGAACAGGCAGGTCAGAAATACACTGCTGAGGGGAGCAGTGGGCGAGGCAGGAGAGGTCTGCCGCATCACGTGGGATTCTCCCCAGCTGGGCGTGGAACTCGCATTGCGCCCTGCAGACAGCTACACAGCGCAGAGCTCAACTGCTGTGCCACCAGGGAGGCCCAAGGGGATAGTTTTTAATGGAAAATGTTCATGATGTATCAATAAGTGAGGATAATAAAGAACATTTATACAGCATAATCCCAACTAACATAATAGCATATGGGAAAGAGTCTGGAAGGAGATTTGTCAAAATGAGAATAAGGTTTTCTGGCAGATGAGATTTGAGTGATTTGTTTTCCTTTCCTATTTTACTTTTCCTTACTTTTCAGCATTGGCATAGCTGGGTATGTAACTAAGTAATGGGAAAAATAAATGGTAACAGAGTGTGGGAAAATGGAATACGAAATAGCCAGGTTTACTTTCAATAGGATTCTGCCCGAAGGATCCCTGGGTTTAAAAGGCTGATCTAGCTAAGAAATATTAGCAACTGAGCTTCAGGGGAAAAGGTAAAAGGTCCTTCTTGCTCACTCCAAAATGCTGAGCAAATGCTGGGAATGATTGCCTATTATTGGAGAGTGTAGATTCACGTTAAGGGGCTCATGCGAATATCCAGAGAGAAGTCAGTATCATGCTTTTGTGATTTGGAATACCGTGTGTGTGGGAGGGGAATAAAACTCATTTTCACAGTATCCCATTTGCCGTGACTGATTTCTTTTCCTCTTCCAGACGTTTTAGAGATTTGTAATATCCTGGCCGAATGGCATGTAGTAAATATCACTGACAAATGTTTTTCTTTTACCTTACTCTAGTATTGAGTAGAAATTCATTGACATTGAAGCTAGGAATTGGGAATGAAGAAAAGAGGTAGTTTTATTTTCTTTTTCTCCTCTAATTTAGGATTTCCATATTAACAAACAAAATTAGGACTATTAGGTAACATGATTGTAGAATTAGAAATATTCAATAAAGTCTATTTAAGTTATAGAAAAGTAGTATGAGTTAAAGTGCAAGACAATAAATTGGAATTACAGAAGCATTTGACTTTAGGATAAGTTTATTTTCATTAATTAGAATGAGACCACCCCCAACACCCCCCCCCATATCATTCAATGTAAAATCCTCAGATGGCATATATACAGTCCTCAGAAATACAGTCCATGTCTTTTAGACATCATTTTTTAACCCTACATCTGATTGAGGAGACCTAAGGGAACTTCACAGCACAATGAAGCTTTGCTTAAATCTCTGGAGCTTATGGCGTGGGACTTAAAAAAACTGGGAAGAACGTTAGACAACTTTTATATTTTCAAACTCTGATCTTGAAAACTTGGGATATTTAAAGGCTTCTGCCTTCATCTTTACAAAGGAAATTTATCTTTAGCTCATCAGAAATCTAGGCAAGTAAAATCCTCTGAAAATTGACCTGTCTAAGTTCATGGGCAAACCTGAATTTGAGCACTAAGCTATATCTGAATATAAAAATGACTTTGATTTGACTGAATAAACTCCCAGAGGAGGCACATAGATCCCAACTTAACACTATTACAGGGCATATTTGAAGGACAAAGACTGGTTTAATTTTGGGTAGAAGACCTTCTAGGCGTTGGAGAGGAGGATCAGCTGCACTTACTTGTCATGAGACTGTCAAGTGTTCCTCAAATGAGTTGACACTCTTAAGAAATGGAATAGGTTATCTGTGTGTATGCATTCTTGAGTTTTGAAATGTAAAGCATTTCAAAAATTGTATTGGCATACCAAGATACTAGGGTCAGTCATTCATTCATTTAGAACTGCTTTTGGATCTTCCTTCATTCCTTCTGTTCTGTCTATTCATCTGTTCTATCTCCCTAGCCATCATGAAGTATTTATTTAGTGCCACCTTTGTACCAAGCTTAATTCTAGGAGCTCACTAAATCTTGGATCAATGAATAATCTTAGAAATAGTAAACTTCACTGCAGTGTGCTGAAGTACTTTGTGACCATTCAGAATAATAACAGAACATTGGTTTTGTACAAATTATGTAATACTTTTACATGTCTTACTTGTCTCAGTCCTGGAAGTAGGAAACTAGCATCAGAAAGGGGCTTTTTCCTTTTTGTCTCTTAGATGGGGATTTGGAGTTTTTCACTCTCCACCCTCATACTTTTTGTTTTGTTCAGATCGTTCTCTAATCCTCTTAGATTTCTGCCACATCCAAACTGATACAGTCTGTCTTTGATGTTCTCAATTGTTTACCTGAGCTTTAGCAGAGGAAGACCTGGCCATTTCAGGCCATTGGCACTTGTTATAGAGAAGACAACTTGTGGTAACAAATACCACAAGGACACACTTACTATCATTGGAAATGTCGGCAAATTTCCTCAAAAGTATGAAGATTAAAACATGTTTACTTTTCCCCAATTTGTGGTCTCTGAATTAAAGAAGCTATGAATAGATATTACAGGTATAATAAAAACACATAAGGCAATAGTTATAATTATATTTTAGAGTAAGTTGCAACTAGCTTGATTTTTAGGTTATTCTTTTTAGTGAAATAGAAATGATTAAAGGAAGGATATTTCTATTCCACCTACTTTTGAGTTCAAAATATTCAACTTCTAGAAGCTTGGGAAAAATCCAAGTTTTCTTAATAGGAACAAGCTATTAACTACTGCTAAGTGAATCTTATAGCTATTCAGGGTGATGGATATGATCCCAGTCTTTGAAGCAAAGCATTTCTTGCAGGGAATGACCTGTAGAACCATTTTTCAGAGATGACTTGAAAGAGGATCTTACACTGATGCCTAAAATTAATGTAGCTCAGTAGAGATTGCTTTTTTAAAATGTTGTGAATAGATAATATATGGAAAGGGCATAATGTTAAAAAATATATAAAGGTAAAAGTAAATATTTCCCCAACCTCATGCCCCAGTCACCAATTTCCCCTCCCTGAAGGTAACCACTTTTTACCAGGTGATGTGATCTATCTGGAAATACTTTATTCATATACAAACCCAGAATATGTTCTCCTTTTAAACAGATGATAGAATGACTGCATTGTAAGAATGTCAGAATGACACAGTTACAGAAAGACCCTTTTACTTATGAAAAACACATTTAAGTTCCTAAATACCATATAAAGTTCCTTCCACCTTCTCTCACCACTCCTCCCACCCTCCTGGCATGCAACAAGTCCAAAGTAGAATCTTTGGATGATTCCCTTCCTATCTGTTGGCGTGCTGTGTGTGTTTTGTGGAGGGAGGGTCTTTATATTTATAGAAGATGATAATTTCAAAATTTGAAAAAAAGGGCGTCCATGTTTTGACAGAATTTAAATAGAGACTGCTGAATATTTATTTTAGTAACTCCATAAACAAATTTGTTGTGAAGATTATTGAGAAGGGGCCAAATATATTTCCATGATTTGTAACTGGCTTCAGCGGCTCAGAAGGGACTGCAGAGAGAGGAAGTGCCTCTAGGGCGCTGCTCTGTGCTGCCCTTTTCCTCCAGGACAGGCGCTGGCCCAGCCAAATGTCAGTCCTTACAGGTTAATGTGGGAATCCTCACCCTCTGGCTCACCCTCTGTGAAGCATGCTTTTTACAAGTGGATTTTTGGAAAGAACACATTTGCTTTTTATCATCCTAAGGGAGGCCTACCTGTCTAATTTTTTTCCCCCATAACTTGAGGCCAGAGGAAGGAGATGGCGGCTGTAGAAAACGTGTCAGATGGATGGGATCATTCACTGCTCCGCAATCTTGAGCCCCCATCTCCCTGGCTGCAGACAGGGCTGGCCTGTGGACAGTGGGCCGCCGCACCCCCCCCTCCCCCCCGGAGCCAATGCTGGGTCATCATGCCTGGATTTGCTTTCAGCTGCCCTTGTGTCTGTTTCTCACTAATGGCTCTTTGTTTTCCTCCTGCAGTTAGAGGTCACAAATTGTAGCTAAATTAGGAGCTTGGACACCAGCTGCCTTTTCTACCCCTCTGAGTATTATTCTCAGTTATCTCTTCCCTATAACTGAAATGTTCAAGTGTATTAATCAAAATGCTACTCTCTCTCCTTTCTCTCTTACTCCAGGGGAATGTTGTTTAGTTACACCATTCTTGAATCTTGAGTGACCTTCTAAAACACTAAATGATACTTGAAGATGAAAACTCCCCAGCATGGAACATTGCTGTATCTTAGGGGACAGAATCTTCACCGGTGCCTTGCTAAAGAGTTGCTGGTTTCAGTCCAGGTGCAATCAGCTAGTTAAATCCAGTACTGTGCTTTTCCCTCAGTGACCGGTTTATGGGTGAATTCCCTTAACTTTGCTTATTCTTAAAACGTTTTGAAACTCTTGGCTCAACAGTGCTTTTGGTGATCATTTCCACAGAAATTGTTTTGTGCAGTTCAGAATAAATTTATGTGTCATTTTGGGGATTCTAATTTGCCACTGTGGTTGGAGATTTTTGTTATAGTAATTAATAAAATGACCCCTAAAATGGGTCAGCTAGGAAAGCTGACCTGGCTATTAACACCCTGCAAATAAAAATAACACTCATGTCTTTTGGCTCTCATAGTCTGTTACAGAGTTGACTGTTATTCAAAACCTTAGCAAAGAAGAGATGGTGTTCTAACTTGAGAGGGAGTCATAGGAAGATGTCTTATAAAAATGCACTTCTCTTTATTTAAAGATGAACCATTAACTCACTCACCATTGATTGATCTGTAAGTACTGCTGCAGGGAGAGTCACAGACTACTGGCTCCCAGCATTTATAGTGTGACACTAATGAGCACAGAATTCAGTCCTCAGCACATCACTGAGCTGTGTTCTGCTTTGGTGGGGCTTATACATGATGCCTAGCTTTGTTCTTGCAGAATACATGCTATTGATCTTAGAAGAAAGCAAGTGGGAGAATACAGCTTGCTCAGATCTATACAACTATTACTATTTCACTAATAACCAAAAACTTGTGTTATACTTGAGAAAGTCATTTGCGGTCATGTTCCCACGGAAGTGAAGTAATTGTAAAGCTAGAATTCCTGCACAGGTTGTCTTGCTGTTCTTCAAACCCAACATGCTCATTCCTGCTTTCCTGCTTTTGCTGTTCCTCACTTCTAACTTGCCCTAACCTACTTTTTCTCCACTTTTGGTTTGAGTCCAGGTTTATTTCTGACTTTGCTGCATCCTCACTAATCTTCTGTATGGTCTCTGTACTCTTCTACCTGGCCCTCTTCCTGTTTAGTGTTTGTCTCCTGTATTTTGTCATGCCTATGATTGTCATCTCAATAGCTGCTCGGCCAGAAATCTTCCTTTGATTCCTTGCACTGTCTGGCATAGCATAGCGCTGGGCGTGTATTTTGACGAGTGCATGGTAAAATCCCTTTGTTTGGTGATGCTTAGTACCATGTGAATCACTGCACAGTGATTAACATCCGTAATAGAAAGGCTCGATGTTTTATCTCATGACAGACCTTTTTTGTTTTTTTGGTTTTTGAGAATTAGTATTTCATCATTGATAGGAAAAGTAGTAATATGAATTTCTAAAAAAGGATTTGTCTTTAAAATAAGCAAACCAAATACTCTGTAGGCGGTTGAGTAAGAGTCAGTGGAAGATTAGCTTCCTTGGGTAAATACATCAAATGGACCCACTTCAATAATCTGGGTGCTCAGCTGAGGAAGGAGCTCCCCCTCTGTGGCCAGCAGCATCGTTGCCTGTACTGAATGGCACCCAGGGGTGATAAAGGCATCTCACATTTCAGTGACCCAGATGCTCTGTTTATAGAGAAATTCAGTGACTGTTGGCTTTGTTGTTGACACATCTTGGGTTTATGGTCTTTGAAACTGTGGTTATTTCCCAAAAACAATAGTTGGTATTTGTATTCCCTTTTATGAAGTTCAAATTACACATATTATGTATACACACAACACCTGTGATTAATTCTCTCACACACATAAACACACACATATCTTTGAAGAAATGTATATGTCAGTGGTTCCTAATTTTGATTCCTGTTTAGTGACTCCATTTAACTCACTTGAAAAATTGAAATAATACAGATTCCTAGCCCTGTCCCTGTCCACTACCATATTCCTTCATCCCTCGTTACACTGCTTTTTTTCTGTTTCCCTTAAACTGCAGTCTGTCTATACCATAGAGGTGAGGAGTAAAGGCTGTGAAATTGCTCAGTTTGGGTTTGAAACCTGACTATCATTTCCTGTCTGAACTTTGGGGAGCCTCACCACTTCATCTGTGATTTGGCCACAGGAATTCTGCCTCCCATGGTTGATGAGAGGCGTCAGTAGCAATAGGAGCAGAGACATAGCACTGTGTCTGGTGTATGGAGTCCTCAGGAAATGCTCGCCAGCTTATTCTCGTCTCTGCTCTCTCCATATTTCATATGTGACCTTTGTGCATAATTTTTCTGGGATATCTGAAATAGTCTTAGAAAGTTTCAGAGAAACATATAAAATAAAACAGGAATAAATATGATCTGTTGCTTCCCACTGGAAAAGAAGAGACCATTCAAAGCCATGAGGATTTTCTGAGAGGCGGGGATGGTAGATTTCCGCAAGTGATTCCTAAATGACTTGATTCAGTGTTTAATCAATTTTTCTTCCATCAATTTGCAGCGGAGATAAAAATCTGTTTTAAATACTACCACGGCATCAGTGGGGCCCTGCGAGCCACCACCCCCTGCATCACCGTGAAGAACCCTGCTGTGATGGTGAGTGTCCCACATTCCATCTTCCTCAAAAGATCCCCAGGGCCTTGATTTCTATTTTTGCCTGAGCAGCTCAGACAGGGTTATGGGAAACAATGGAAAAGGAAACATGTGTGGGTGCAGCTTTAGGAAAGGAAATAGTTTACAAGGCTGGCATACCTGTATCCATAAAACAAATCAGTGGAAAAATAGGATTTGATTAATAGCATTCTGCATATAGTCAGCTCTTCAGGAAACCCACTCAGGAGACAAATGAATGAGTATCCGAACATAGAAGTTTTTGAAACTTAGTCTTGGTGAATGGTTGGTAGGAAACATGCTTCCTATGTGAATTTAATTGACCTGTGTTCAGTGAGTAAAAGAGAAAAATAATTGAAACAGTGTGTGATTTTCCCTGCCAATCAATTCAAAGAGTTTATGCCCCAAAGAGAGTGTGAGCTGGGGACCACAAATCTGCTGTTCTTCTCAGGAGATCTTAGCTCTGGATTCCTCTCTGCACAGAGCTGGGACCTAGGGTCTGAGCACATGTCTTTGGTGTGATGTAACCACTCAGTTGACACCAGCCTTTTCACCAGATTCTTAATTGTGGAAAGACCTAATTTAACTTTGCAGGTACCGGGCTGTGTTAGATTTTCGAAGGAAATTATGTGCATTTCCAGCATGATACTCTCCTCAGGCTTACTTTTACAGTTTTGTGTTTTTTCACTCTATCGACTAACTTGAGAATCTAGCAGCCTCACCAGGCATGCCCAATGTGCATGGGTGGTTAGACTCACATAGTCATAAGAGATTCTTAGAGTCTAAGATGTGTTGATCATTGTAGATTTTATTAGTCAGTAATAAAAATCAGGTAGTGAAAATACTGACTCCCTTATCATAGAAACAATGTGTTTGTGCATTTGGTGTGTGTGCATATTTATAGACAAATGCTGTTTGGGAAATAGACAAGAGACAGGTTGATTCCATGTAATTCAGAAAGTAATCTCTGCAGATGACAATTTGAAATTGTTGAGATCCACTAATGCCCAAATCAAGCATTAGCTTATTCATTCAAATGAATATTTGTTGGGGGCCTGCTAAGTGCCAGACAATATGTCTGCCACTGGGGGTGAAGTGGTAAGTAAAAACATAGTCCTTGTTCTCGTTTGGTCTAGTGGGAGAGTGAGAGAGCAATTAAGTTAAATTACATTTATTTTAGTGATGGTTGTTGTGAGATGTTGTGAAATAGAGCTCTGATACTGCATCCTGTAGGATTGATTTTCACCAGGAAGGTCTTAGAATGCTTCCCTGAAGAAGACGTGGTTGTAAAACAATCTAGAGGATTAGTAGGAATTTCTGAAGTGAAGAGAGAAGAGGGAGGAAAGAATATTTCTGGTAGAAGGTACGGTTTGTATAAAATCTGCAACATCTAATCACTCTGTTCACTCTTGAATTATGTTTATATCCCCACCGAAGTAAACATAGTATGGAATGTAAAAGAATAGCCCACATTTCCTATAGAAGACTTTGAAAATAACAGACAGAATAACAATCTTTGATGACAAAATCTGCCATGGCACATAGTAAGCACTCGACATACTTTAGTTAATAATCTAAAAAGAAAAAATTACAAAGCTAGAAATGTGGGGACTGTTAATAATAAACCTTTGAAAATTGAATGTGTGAAATTAGACAGTAGCTTTCAAACATTATTTTCTGGATTTAAGCAATTTCCAAATCCAGACAACCTTAAAGGCAGCAGGAGTTTACAGCTGGTGAACGTGAACCTCATTCTATTGATTTTTGCATTGAGCTCACTCTGTCAAAGCCAGTGGATAGTTGGGAGATAATTAATTTGCTCCAGATAGGTTTCGGTGCAGCTTCAAAGCTTCATAGATATAGCACTGACTGTCAGAATATAATGTTTTGGTTCAAAGTCTGATTAATGGAATGGGTGGTCAATAGATTTCTGACCAAGCTTGAGACAGTTTGGTGTATATTCAGAATTGAGACACTGTACCTCACAGACCTCTCACCGTGGGTGTGAGTGTGATGTTTCTATTACAACGTGATGGTCACGTAGGTATATGACATGTGTTTAGTTTTTGTGACTGATTAGCAACATTGATTTTCGCAAAGCCCATTTAGTATGATTATTGTACCAGCAGTAAAAGACAGAACTAACCATAATTGAGAAACTCTATAGGGAAGGAAATGAATGCCCATTCTAATCATATGGCCTCCTTTCTTCCATAGCCTTTTGCAATGAATCAAGGATAAAATAAATTGTGTCTTCTCTCTCATTTATACTTTGACGTCATTGTCATTCATCAGCATGCACAGTGATACGT
Source organism: Scalopus aquaticus (assembly GCA_004024925.1). Classification (NCBI taxonomy): domain Eukaryota; kingdom Metazoa; phylum Chordata; class Mammalia; order Eulipotyphla; family Talpidae; genus Scalopus; species Scalopus aquaticus. The sequence continues at coordinate 94,171 of PVIJ01000219.1, read as the reverse complement.
GTCTCAGACTCTTGGAACAGGAAATCCTTTGGTTTCAGGGGCAGATTAAGGTTGCCATCACTCACTACCTTGTATTGTTTCAGTGCTTGGTTGACAGTGTTACTTGTGGGTTTTCCTGGAATGGACCTGTAGAGTGAGTTTATTTTAAAACCTCTATCTAAACATTGAGTGCAGATGTGTTTGTTATCACTGGTATCCCTCTATCTGTTGATAATGATTGTTTTTTCCTGGCTTTATTGTAATGAATAGTAAAATTGAATTCTTTGAGATTTATTTCAGATGAGCATTTTGCCACAGTTGTGGGAAAAGACACTGTTTATATGCAGATTCTATGAGAATAATGTTCCTCTTTAGCCATTTGTTAGTGAATTATATTTTAAAAATGAGAATTTGAGGTCATTTTCTTTTATTTTTCATCATTTCATAATGAAAGAGGTTTTAAATGAAGACAGGCTATGAGTCTTTTCAATCTCAGTTGACTCCCTTAGCACGAATATCCTTTAACAGGCTGACACCTGGCACCATGACTTTGGAGGTGGGACATCTTACTGGACCATGTGGTCCATTTGTGGGAGACCGTGATTTATCAGATATCTGACTGCACTCCAGGCACAGAGGGGCAGATTGCTGAGTATCTATCCCAGTTACAGTCTGCACTACATCTTCACTACTCTCTACTCCAAGAGAGTGTGTGATGAAAGCTAACAAGATAGCCACAGCCATCAGTTGTCTGATTAGTTTGCTGCTGTCTTCAGTTGACCTGGGCATGATAAATAGAGTTACAAAATCACATAACAAGCCATATGTCCTGCTGAGAACCAACCCATTGTCATCAAGGAGATGGTTCTTTGGATGGCATGAAATAAAGATACCTAGATGGGACCCTCATATATGGTGAATGACACGTGAAACAATCAGGAGGCTGTTCGGCGTCACACAGAATAGTCTTGAATAAGGTTCAGAAGGTAGAGAAGGTAGTAAAAATTGATATTTCAAAATTTGAATAAAATTATTTTGAAATTACTCTGCTTAGTGAGTTTTCTTTCCTGCTGATGTACAGTTTTTAAAGGAATATGGGGGTGAGGGCCTCCCTGGTGGCGCAACAGATTAAGTCTCAGCCTATGAAGCTGTCCGCAGCCACTGCAACACAAGTTCCATCCCAGGCCGGGGAGCTTCCCACATGGCGCAGCAGACCTCTCCTGCCTCGCCCATTGCTCCCTTTAGCAGTGTACTTAAGTAGATCCTCCTGTTCTGCCCCCCCAGCTCTATCTATGGTGAATCCTCTCACCACCCCACACCTCTGGCCTACACCCTAGTTCTTGTATGCATAAATAAATAAATCTTTAAAAAATAATAAAAATAAAGGAATATGGGGAATGCTGCAAAGATAAGATGGAAGGGTTCATTACAAACTTTACAATTAAAGTGTGGTTTCCGTTTCCCAACTATTCAAAATATATTTTGCCATCATTCTGTCTCTTACATTATTGTGGAATTTCATGAATAGAACTATGAGAAACCTGGATCTGCTAAGTGTTCTATCAAGAAAGTTTAATTATAAGTGAGATATAGTTTACATGAAAGCTTTTATGAAAAAGCTTTCCAATGCGATAATCAGTACATTAGCATTGCCAATGCCTATAATTGCTACTTATAATATTATGTGCCATGTACCTGCAGCACAGTAAATAGAAACCTTCAAGGGCAATGGAATAGCCATGGGGACACTCAGAAACATTTGTCAAGAGAGAGTAATTTTACATATAGGTGGATGCATCTGATATAAATCAACTATTTAGTTTAATCTAAGTCTTCCTAATAAATCTGTAGGAATTTGGTGTTTGGTTTTTAAAAGGAATGTTTTAATATCGTGATAAAAGTACACTTACCATGTATCAACTATTTTCTTATCAAAGAAATAAAATGACCTAAGTTGGTTGATGATTCATGTCCCAAGGAATTTAGAAGCTCTTATTTGTTTCATTTTGGATAAAGATTAAATTTAGGTATGTTCCTTTCTCTGCCCTCTTGAGTATCTGTGTTTGTCAATTCTAATATTTTTAACAGATAAACAGACGTATACTACAACAGAGATGTGACAAATACTGTATTTGCAAATGTATGTGCTTTCTTAGGAAGGTTGAATAGCATCATATTCCTTTGAAACTTCAGGTATGTGTTTTTTCTCTGCAGATGGGAGCAGAAGGCATGGAAGGAGGTGCTTCAGGAAATCAGCATTCTCGGAAACTTGTTAGTTTCACATTGTCAGGTAAAATTGTCTTTAAACATAATGTCCAGTTTGAAAGTGTGTTCTGCAGATTCTCCTATACAATATGTGATCTGGGTTTATGGTTTTTTGGGTTTTTTTTTTTTTTTGGTTATTTTTTTGTCGTACTTCTGAAAACTCAAGTAAATCTCTTACCATGATAAAATTAAATAATTGATATAAGTTCAAAAATTATTTTACCAAGTTTTCTTGAATAAAAACTATATGTATAGTTTAAAAAAAAAATGTAACATATACTAACCCCATTGTGAGCTTTGATTATTGAAAACAAATTGCACTGGCCTCATCTAGAGAAAGAAAAAAATGGAGACTAGGAGAAAAAAGTCAAGGGATATTTCTGTTTTTATGGAGGAATACATATAATAATTAGAAAGTGGATAAGAAATTTTTTTTTCTGGTTAGTAAAATATGCTAGCTTATGCTTTTATTATACAGCTAACACACATTCCATAGTGTGATTTGGAACTCTTTTGTGGTTTAAAAGATTAATTTAGATAAAACCCACAACTTAAAAAAAGAACAGAAAAAAAAATCAGAATTTGCCACTAAAAGGAAATATTTTTTTCATAGAACATCTGTTCATACAAACTGAAATTTTTCACACACAAAAAAATATGTACCTATATATGTGTGTAATGGGTTACAATGTAAAATACATTTCATATATAGGTCACTGTCAAAAAAGTTTGGAAGTCACTGATTTAAAAAAATTAATTGACAACCGTAAAGTCAACAGTAGTCTAAGAAAATCAGTATTTGAAATGGATTTCTAAAACACATGCTTATAAATTAAAAAGAATTTTATAGTTATATAAACACTATGCTTTAAGATTCTTTAACCAGCTTTAAAACTTTTGTGTTGTTTCTAAGGTAGTAACACTGGTTTACAACACTGTATATGATTTAGGAGTGTAAGTTCACACTTCTTCAGAAATACGTTCTCATACCCACGCCCACCACCAAAGCACCCAGTAACTTCCACCATTGTCCATTGAGTCCCCCTCTCCCACTTTACTTTCCACTCACTTTCCCTTCCCCTTTGGTAGCCTCAGTTCTACAATCTGGCTTCTAGTGTTTGTTCTGGGTTAGTTTTGTCTGTTCTCTTGTTTTGCTTCCTTGTGTTTCAAATATGAGTGAAATCATCCAGCATTTGTCTTTCTCCTTCTGACTTATTTCACTTAGCATAATCCCCTCCAGTTCCGTCTGTGTTGTCCCAAATGACAAAACTTCATCATTTGTATAGCCAAGTAGTATTCCATTTTGTGTATATACCACAGCTTCTTTATCTACTCATCCGTCATTGGGCACTTAGGTTGTTCCATACTTTGGCTATTGTAAATAGTCTACAATGAACATAGGAGTGCATATGTCCCTTTGAATTTGTGGCTTTGCTTTCTTCATATAGTTACCTAGGAATTGAATTGCTAGATGATATGGTAGATCTCTTTTTAATATTTTGAGAAACTCCCATACTGTTTTCCTAAGGACTGGACTAGTCTACTTTCCCACTAACGATGTGAGAGGGTTCTTCTTTCTCCACACCCTCACCAACACTTGTTGTTTCTGGTCTTTTTGATGTGGGCTATTCTCACTGGTTTGAGGTGGTATCTCATTATGATTTTGATTTGCTTTCCCTGAAAATTAGTGATGATGAACATTTTTTTCATGTACCTGTATGGCCATCTGTACGAAGTGTCTATTTAGTTCTTCTGCCCATTTTTGATTGGATTATTTGCATTCTTGACCTTGGTGGTATGAGTTCTTTGAAGATATTGGATATTAACCCTGCGTCAGATATCTGATGTACAAATATTTTCTCCTTGTTGGTAAGATGTCTTTGTTTCATTGATAGTTTTCTTTCAATGTGCAGAAGCTTTAGGGTTTGATGTAGACTTAAACTAGACACTATACTGCAATGCATGCAAAATAAAGTCTAACAGAGGTCTGTCCCTATAAGATGTTTTGTTTTCATTTTTCTTTAGGGGTTGTGCTTCTGAAATTTAAATTAGATTCACTTTTCCTGCCTGCAAAAATATGTTGTGAATGAAAACAGACATTCTCAAGAGTGAGAGTTAGAAGGCTGATCTTAAAAACAGACGTTTCTATATTAAGTAATTATCATAGGTGATAAAGGTGTGCACAGTGGCTCATTGGTGGTCATTGGCCTTCTAGGTACCCTTGCCTATTCCAGCATGTTCTCTCCTTCCTCCAGACCAGGTTACTTGCTATCAAACTTTTTTTTTTTTTTTTGCCTGGTTCTATGGTGAATCGCAGAGGTTGTAAACTGGTGACTTTGAACTGTAATTTGACTTACAGTTCAAATTTGGCCAATAAATATGTTTTGCTCAGGCTTTAATAATATCTAGATTTTTAGAAGGGCACTTAGTAGTACTGCTGTTTGTAGCAATAGTAGTACTGAGCCCCCTTACCCTCATCCTCTTTATCTGTCTGCTGAAAACATTTTGGTTCTCTTGCTTTACAGTACTGAAAAAAGCCTTTAATTTATAGGCAAGGAACAATTAGCCAACCTCTGTAAGTCAGAAAATTTAGGGTTTGACTGTACCGTAGTTTCCTGAGCTTAGAAGCATTTCTCTGTGCTTTTAAGTGATCAATATTATTCTAAATATGACATGCACATATTGATTTTGATTTCAGAGGGGATATTAATTAACTCACCATGGGAGAATGAGCATGGAGAAGTTAAAAATCCCAGGGTATTTTCCTAAAAAGTAGAAAACAAGCTTTGAGTTAGACCCAAATGCTTCTTCTCCAAAACCATTTTTTTCCACCCAATATCTAACCTCTAATTGCACACAGCATGGTTTTTAAAATATGTTAACATATAGTCATATATTTATAGATCATATACAGAAATGGCTAAAGGTGATAAAAGATGAAAGCAATTTTGCAATAATTCTTTAGAATTAATCTGGTTGCAGTATATTGACAATAGATAATATTTATCCAAGAACATTTAAATACTGCAGTGACTACCTGCAAATATTACCCTTTTCATTGTCAATGGATAAGCAGGAGCATAAATAATTGAATTCTACAGCCAAAATTAAAACTGTTTTCATTAACATCTTACATCTTTTTTTTTCCCAAGTTAGACTTTAAATCAAAATATCTAACATGTCACATCTTTTTGGTTTTGAGTCCCTCTTTGATCTACTAGGTTGGTATGGGTATTTGTGAGTAATAAAATACACAAAAGAGAAAAGCAAGAGCAGCAGTGACATGGATCAAGGAAATTGAATAATCAGATTAGAAATAATTTGTAGTGTATGATACTTATATGAAGATTTGTTTGTATAGTACCCCATTGTGGGAAGGTTTGGTATCTGGGTTATCTATTAACAGTGTGACTTCTTTCATCACTGTGGCTTAATCTTCTGGTGGTGCTTTCTGTTCAAAGGACAGCTTTGCATAAATCATTTAGCTCTGTCAGACTTCGTGGCAGCCATTTCTGTACGTGTTACATCCCATTTACCACAAAGAAATAGTTTTTTGGGAGATGATCTAATAACTAAAGAATATCATTCTTCTGTCTTTGAGTCCAAAGTGAGCATAATTAAGAAAGGCAAGAAAATAAATTTGTAAATTACATATTTCTCTGAAACTTATTTAATGCTAAATAAAACCAAGTGAAAACATGTTGCATTTTAAAATTAGTAGTAAAATGGACATGTATTAATTATGACTACATATTTATATATGTACATAGTGTCAGCACCAGGAATGGATACTATAAGGCTAATGGGATATGACAGCCTCTCTGAAGTGTCTGTCTGGTTCTTTACTCATCTTTCATTTCTTCCACTCATTTTCAGATCAAAGATCTTACTATATTTTATGCAGTATACTTAATGTAAGGCCCTCTTGCTTGAATCTTTCAATTTTTGTTGACATATTAAACTGCCTCCCTCTACTTCCAGTATATGCTGTTAGACAGTCTTGTTCTGTTTTCATTATAGGTATTTAACTCACAGGTTCCTGTTGGCCACTGATGAAATTCCTCCAGGGAATGTTCCCTGGAAAATAGGGTATTATTAACCCTATGCCATTTCTTCTAAGAATTTTTATTTCAGGTATGGGTTTGAATAGGTTGACTCTTGTGATCAAATAATTTAGGGTCACTATAAGGGTCTGTTCCCCAGTCTATCTGGTGATCCAAAATTCCCAGTGGGTTTGGATACTATCGACAGAATTTCTATTTGAACCATTGTTGAGGACTTTACTGGACTCATCGTAGCTGCATTAAGGTACCCAGAAACAGTCTACCCTTCCAGAAATTGTCAAGGTTACCTACTTCTCATGTTTGCATTGTTCACTGATATTCACAGAAAGCTGTTAGGGACCCAGTGGAACCAATTTTATTTCCTGACACTTTTGTATCCTTTAGCCTAACAATTTTTAGTTGTTCACCTCTTCACATGCCAGACTTTAGCCAGAACCTTTAGCAGCTCAGAGTATGAAACAACAACTTGTGAACAACTTGTGAACAAATATTTAACCTACTTAAGTCACAATTATTTAATGTATCAGGTAGCATTCAAATTTTAGAAATGTTTCTGTTCTCCCTTTTCCCCTAAAACATACATTACATTTGTGAAATATACATAACATTTTATATGTAGTACAACTGAATATGTGCCTTGAAGTTTCATCACCAACTAAACTTAGTTCAATACATTTCATATATATATGTAGAAGATTTGTTTTCTTTCATGAAGGAACATAATGTTTTTTTAAACTCTTTACTAAGGATTTCTCTTAAGACATTGTCTGAAATGGCCCTTGCCAAACTAAATAGAGGAAGATGGTGAAGATGCACATGTTAGGTGTGTGTAGAGATGGTAGGAAGTTGGCTTCATTTTTGCAGCCTGTTAGTCATCGCTCACTTGTCCTCCCCTAAGCTACCATGGTGTGAACAACTTCATATTGTTCTACTGAATGGTTTATGTTTAGAGTCTCCTGTGTGATTAATTAAGAACAAATTGTCATCGAGCTGCCTGTTCTAATGAGGATATATGAATCCTTCTTCCTTCTGTCCCATTTTGCTTCCACCCTCCTTTTCCCCTTCTCTCTGTCTTCTTTCTTTCTTTAAAGATCTTAGGGCAGTTGGGCTAAAGAAAGGGATGTTCTTCAATCCTGACCCTTATCTTAAGATGTCCATTCAGCCAGGGAAGAAGAGCAGTTTCCCCACCTGTGCCCACCATGGACAGGAGAGAAGGTCTACTATCATCAGTAACACCACTAATCCAATTTGGCATCGAGAGGTAAGCTGATCCTCTAGGGTCTTCTGCTTAACAGAGTCAGCCAAGTCCACCTCTTTCCTCTAGGCATCAACGAGGGTTTACAGTGTGGACAAAAAAGACTGGGCTGCCAGGGCCGCTGTTGGAAAGAGGGTACAATGAGAAGAAACTATTCCCTTCGAGCCAAGGCCAGATCTGTGGTGAGGCACTTAACTCAGATGCACCATGTGAGGCCAAATGACTCAGTAGTAATCAAAATAAATATTTGAATGCAACTTAAAAAAATAAAAATTAATGCAAAATTTCATGGCTAACAAATTACAATTTAAAGTAAAGGCAGGGTCCGCAACAGAGGGAAAGATCACTAATACAGATCCTACTTTCCTTTAAAATTTTGTTCTAGCATATATTAATATAAGTTAAAGCGATTTTTTTCTCTATGAGTTTTGACAAATGTTTAATGGATTTCTAGGTTTTGTCTAATTAAGGAAGCCATGGAAGGAGTTGTCATCTTGAATGAAGCCAGATTGTATTGGTGGTATTTTAGATGTCCTCAGAGGTACACTGGGCTTAGCAGTGGCCTTAGGAGCAGTTAATACAAGGAACCTAAATTCAATTGAGATAAGGTGTGGTTATTTGAGAGTTATCGTAGTACAGTGTCTCCCACAGATAAATCTTATGCTTATTTAAAAGGATAAATCATGATTGTATTCTTATACCTGGTTTTAATAACTACTTAAGATCTCCAAACTAGTAACTGTCTCCCAAGCATGCCACATAATTGAACATTGTTTCAATATGAGCTCTTGGGAGCCCATAGTCATAATAACTTTCTTTTCCTAACATTTAGTATTTATAAATTTCTTAACCAAGTTACCCATTAAGTCTGATAAAGGGATAAGGGATAAGATTGTCATCTCTTCGTTTTGATGATTAAAAAGCTGCAGCTTAAAGTATACCCTGCATGTTATGTGGCTGTGTGGACATTGTCGGGGCAGCAGTGAGATCAGTCGGCTCAGGTGCTGGCTCCATCATTTACTCAGCCTGAGAGTCTCATTGTTCCAAAGAAATTTTAATCTTTGTAAAGATAAAATGCAGTAATATATTTGAAAGTATTTGTAAAAGAATAAAACTTTTTATTTTATATTCTTACTAATATCCAATCTGATTTTCTTCTCTGGCATTCTTAAGCAAAATAACAAAGCTCTCTTAACCACATACTTTTATTTTTCTGTTCCTGACGAAATGACCCTGTGTGCATTTTAAATTAAGTAATTTCCATTAAACATTGTTCTTTTTTAATGCTTATCGAAGACCACAGTATTCTGTAGGTGTTCATATTCAACCGATAGATAGATGGAGTGTTTTAACCTATATTGTTTAGCTTTAAAATCCCTTGTGATGACAATTAAAATTGCTGTTAGTAAAATACATTGATAATTCTAAACCATCCTGTAACAAGATATTAATTTTCAAAGAATTAAAATATATTAAATGTACTAAAATTATATCGTGCTTTGTTTAATATTTGATAACATCTCCTAAAACTGTTGAACCAGAAAGAGCTAGATGATTGAAGGCCTTTGTCCAATAAGTCCTTAACTATCCCTTTTTAATCATTGTGAATGTTAATGATCCTGAGGGAATAAAACATTGACAATGACTGTAGATATTCCTAGCAATGAGGACTGTGCATGATTAGGATTGAAAGGATACCATTTTTATACTAATAAAATGATTTAATTTCATATTTTTCTTACTTTTGAAACACATTATCTGCTTTTGTTTTCAGAAATATTCCTTCTTTGCACTTCTTACTGATGTCTTAGAAATTGAAATTAAAGACAAATTTGCCAAGAGCCGTCCTATCATCAAGCGTTTTCTGGGGAAACTAACCATCCCAGTCCAGAGGTTACTGGAGCGTCAAGCCATTGGGTAATCAGCCTCCCTCATAGAGATCACGTTGAGATTAGTTTGTACAGAAGCAGCATGCAATGGTACTTAGTAGTCGTAGGACTTTTCTTACTGACAAGAAGTGCTTACAAAATTTGTTCAAAAGCAATATCCCTATGCTCATTAAGATGTACACAACAAAAAAGTACTTGGTTTTAACTGCTTCATTTTCGTCATGATGTGTAGCTATGCCAAGATCTACCCACTATTAGTATTTCAGCATGAGATGTCATAGTGCTCACTTGTTTTTGAGTATATTGAAATCTTACCCATACAAACCTCTTCCTAGAGCAGGATCCTAAAGGATCAGGTTGACACCTCCCTTACCCTGATTAATCACACCCAGAGGACTTGTTTTTCCTGAAAAGCAAAAGCCACCTTGTTTGGGGGCCATGTGAAGCAAAACAAAACAAAACTTGAGGAGGTAAGACAGTAGAGCTCCCAAATATATACACCTGTGCAGGCAACTGAGCTTTCCTCATCGAGAAAACTTTAAAATGTGATTTGATACCTGCTTTCCTTCTGTGGCTTTTTTGTGAGTTGTAAATAAAGTAGTTAAGAAATCATGATATGCCTCCATCCCTGACAAATGTCGTATGTAGTTATACAAGAGTGCTAGCAAACTCGGTAATACTAGTGCTCCCACACAGTAAGCACTAATTTGGGGAAACAAAAGCATCAGTTTAAAAGCATCAATCAATAAAAAAAAATCATTACAATGTCATTTCTAGGAACAAAACAGAAAAGGGCAAAGGAAACAAACTCATTTTGAGAAATTCTTGTTGTGAAATCAGAGAAATTCATATGAACTGAACTGAGATTTTACATCAGCATGTGTTCTGTAAATTATTTTTTTTAAAGATTTATTTATGCATACAAGCTGGGGTACAGGATGGAGATGTGGGGTGGCGAGAGGGTTCACCAAAGACAGTGGGGAGCAGAACAGGCAGAACAACGGAAATACACTGCCGAGGAGATCAGCGGGTGAGGCAGGAGAGGTCCGCTGAGCCATGTGGGAATCTCCCTGGCCGGGTGTCGAACTCGCATTGCCGCTGCCGACAGCTCCACAGTGCAGCTCCCAACTGCTGCACCACTGGGGAGGCCCTGTTCTGTAAATTAGATGACATCTATTTAGAATTGTGCTGAGAAGGGCTTCCCTGGTGGCACAATGGGTTAAGTCTCAGCCTATGAAGCTGTCCGCAGCTGGTGCAGCATGAGTTCGATCCCAGGCCAGGGAGATTCCCACATGGTGCAGCAGACCTCTCCTGCCTCACCCACTGCTCCCCTCAGCAGTGTACTTCAGTCTATCTGCCTGTTGTTCTCCCCACACTGTCTCTGGTGAATCCTCTCAACACCCCCAACCTCTGGCCTACACCCCAGTTCTTGTATGAATAAATAATTTTTTTTAAAAAATTGTGCTGAGAAGGTAGAGAAAAATAAAAAAAATAGTTAAGCAAATTAACAGTAATTTGTTATAAGAGGCTCTAAACTGCAGTGGTGCAATTAGGTAGAGGCTTGTGTTGCTTTCCAAAATTACCACTGGATGGCAGTGTGAGAGCAGAGATGGCATGGCTTGGTACTAGCCCTTTGATTATTTCCCTTAATTAAGAGTAAATCACGTTCAGAATGAAAGTTGCTTGCATACAAGGAAGTGATGTAATTGCATTTGGCTTTGATAAATAAACAGTGAAGTAAAAACATGAACAACTTCCTCCTTAGGAAGCTGGTAACCTGAGCCTGGGTCCAAGGTGGGGCAGAAACTGGGCAGACCCAGTCTCCTTCCCCTCCAGTGCACAGGCGTGGCAGCAAAAACATCACCCACCCTCAGCTGAGCACAGGCCACCTGAGGACCAATGAAAGCCAGTCTGCCCAATAGTGAGGGCCCACAGCTCCAGCTTTACTTTATAGTCAAAAAGCCCTATTTCACAGGTGAGGAGGAGTAGCTGAGTGGCGCCTCCCCTTCACATAGCTGGAGCAGCTGTCAGGACCCTTCCTGACCCCTAGCTCCACTTCTGTAGAGTGCAGCAGCAAGGTGCCCTCTGTGCCTCCTAAGTAATCCCTGCCTGCCCCTGCCCTTTTATAACCAGCTTCCTACCTTGCAAAGTGCTTAGGAAGCCCTCTAGACTTTAACCCCCAAGTTAAAAAGCACCTAAAATATTAGTCCTTTCACTGCTCTTTGATGACCTTCAAAATGCCCTTTCTCCCTAAGCAGTGAGAAAGCAAATCAGTGCCATTTTGGAAAGTGTATCATAACTGTATTGCATCTTCCACTTTTACTAGTAATTTTCCTTATAACTAGATATATTCCTTTTATCTCTGAGTTACAAGTATTCATTTGTTTGATTGCATTGACTATAACAAGCCTTGGAGTCTTTTGTTTTCTTAAGAGTTTGAAAGTCTTAAGGGTCATGCACCCTCATAAGGATTTGGGGAGGAGAGTGTCTATGAAGAGTAAAGCTGACAAAGTGTAGTAAGGATGAAAAAACCTTTTCTCCTTTTAACAGTGACCAAATGCTCAGTTACAACCTCGGCAGAAGGCTCCCCGCTGATCATGTGAGTGGGTACCTCCAGTTTAAAGTGGAGGTTACATCTTCTGCACATGAAGGTAAGATGTCTGTATAAATTCATCACAGTAGGAAACACATGTTAAATCTTACTCAGTTGTTGGTTTGCATTGGAATGGAATTGGATTTGTGCCCTGTCCCCTAATGAAAAGTACTGTTAAATTTGTGCTTGGAAAACTACTGAAGTTTTCCCAAGTAGATATAAAAGCCTGCTTATCAAAAAATATCTGTTAGGTTTATGCCCATATTTGGAAACTGAACTCTAGAATTTTCAACATAGTGACATATGTACTTCATATAGCAAACTGACAATCAGTACTCGTTGAGGAGTGAAAGGTAAATGTCAGCTACCGAGTTTAGTCATTGCTACTCAGTGGGATGGCCATAGCCTTTGAACTGATTGGTGGCCAAATAACAAGACATGAAACATTCATTCATTGTTACTCCTTCATCTTTATTAATGTTTTCTCTTTCAGATGCTTCTCCAGAAGCTGTCGGCACAATACTTGGAGTCAATTCTGTGAATGGAGACCTTGGAAGCCCGTCTGATGAGGAGGACATGCCAGGAGGACATCATGATGGCCCCATTTGTTCTAATGGACCCATTTCTGAGGAAAGTACTGCTGATGGGACCCCCAAGCATTCTTTCAGGACTAGCTCTACTCTGGAAATAGATACAGAGGACTTGACCTCTACTTCGTCAAGGGCCTCACCGCCCAGAGGACGTCAGGACTCCCTCAATGATTATTTAGATGCTATTGAACACAATGGCCATCCCAGGCCTGGTGCAGCTTCTTGCTCGGAGAGGTCCATGGGCGCCTCCCCGAAACTAAGGAGTAGTTTTCCCACTGACACAAGACTCAATGCAATGCTTCATATTGATTCGGATGAGGAAGATCATGAGTTCCAGCAAGACCTGGGTTATACGTCTTCCTTAGAGGAGGAGGGAGGGTTAATAATGTTTAGCAGGGCATCAGGAGCGGATGATGGGAGCCTGACATCTCAGACAAAGCCAGAAGACAACCCCGTGGAGATTGAGGAAGCCTCCACAACCGAAGCTGCTTCCTTAGAGGATAAGCCGGAAAATCTTCCAGAGCTTGCAGAGAGCTCCATACCCGCAGTGCCAGATGAAAGTGAAAATGTTCCAGAGTCTCAACCAAGTGCTGACCAAGGCAGCGCTGAATTGTGTAGCTCTCAAGAGGTAGATCAGCTCACAAGTGGGGCAGACACAGGGACTTCGGACACATCAGGAGGAAGCCGAAGGGCCGTCAGCGAGACGGAGTCCCTTGATCAAGGGTCTGAGCCTTCCCAGGTATCCTCTGAAACAGAACCCAGTGACCCTGCAAGGACAGAGAGTGTGAGCGAGGCCAGCACTCGGCCTGAGGGCGAGAGTGACCTGGAAGGCGCTGACAGCTCCTGCAATGAGAGTGTTACCACACAGCTGTCCTCGGTGGAGACACGGTGCTCATCTCTTGAGAGTGCACGGTTTCCTGAAACCCCGGCCTTTTCTTCTCAGGAGGAGGAAGAAGGAGCCTGTGCAGCAGAGCCCACCAGCAGTGACCCTGCCGAAGGGTCTCAGGATTCCATATGCACTCCTGGTTCTTTGCCTGTGGTGCAGGTGCCCACTGGAGAGGAGGCAGGGCCAGGGGCTGAAGCTGCCACTTTACCTGAACCGGAAGAGGTGGGGGAGGTCTGGCGACGGAGGGGGAGCCTGGAGGGAGCTGCTGCTGCTACTGCTACTGCTGATGAGAGTCAACCCCAAGAAGAGGGTGATGCTGGGGATGCCCAAGAGGCTTGTGAAGGGGCCACTGCCCAGGAAGAGGGCGCTGCTGGAGGTAGGATGCATAGCACCACGAGGCTTTTGGCTCCAGGTCACCTGCTCATAGGGAAGTCTGTGGTTCTGTCTCTCAGTGTAAATTACCCAACATGTTCCTTATTGTCTGAAATCTTCATCTTAGTGCTCAATGAGGATTTTGTTGGTGGTGGTATTTTAATGAGTTTTCTGTTGCAGAAGCAAGAGACCTATCAAATAGCAGTCATCAAAGTTAAATGATGAGTCTCCGGTGAGAGCTGGGTTTGTAGATACAAAACCAAAGAGGTTGGCAGCTTCAACATTACATTAGTATAATCTGCAGAGGTTATTATGAACACCTTAATTCACTCCTTGTGTAAAACCATCAACCCAGACGTTTAATAAGTGCTTTGCATCAAATGTGGTAGTTTTTGCCTTCTGGAATATAAGAAATGTCAACTGAATCAGGTGATGTATCCTGTCATTTGAAGAATAAGCTGTTTTAGTGTCTTGAGGATGCAGATTTGCTCAGAATTTGTATTAGGTCTCAATGAATGTGACTGGGAAGAATGATTCCTTTAAATATTCTATTATAGATGCAGAAAGTCTAAGGATAGGCCTGAAAAGCATAGACTCAGAAGTAGGAATGATTTTCTTATTCTGTAATTTATTTTTCTATCCAATGTATCCCCTTCTTCCTCCTTTGTGTGTGTGTGTGTATGTGTGGTATGTTTTCTTTATTATCATGGGGCTGTTGTGACCCTAAAGCATCAGTGCCTGACAGGGACAGAGGCCATGGTGAGAAAAGGTGGGGGATGCTAGGGGCCTTTCTCACCCAATCTAGAAGACTGTCTTCTGAATAATCATTCACTATTCCTTCTCTTTTGTTTCTGTACCTTAATATGGGAAAAGAGACTAAAGAGAGTAAAGAGGCTGGCCTTAGGATTTATATTAGGTGTTTTGTTTTGTTTTGTTTTGTTTTTTAAAGACTATTTTGCCACTGAAGGGGAAACAATACTTGGATAACTTTTACCTTTAATCCTAGGTTCTCAAACCAATGGCCACCAGCCTTTGCGATCTCTGCCTTCAGTGCGCCAGGACGTCAGCCGCTACCAGAGGGTGGATGAGGCTCTCCCACCAAGTGAGCACCTGTTTGCTAGAGGGCTCCCTTGACCAGTGGCTCTAAGGGTGATAGGCAGACTTGTTCCATGGGGCCCAAGAGAGGACTGCCTCGCCCCTGAGGACAGCACCTGGAGCTGCCACATGCTCCAGTAGCTATGGTTGACGGCTACAGACTCTGCCATGGTGCTGTTCTGTCAAATAGAAGGGCAGCTGGGAGGAGGGTAAACACTGTCGTCCCTGTGGAGTGAATATTGTAATCAGGGAAACAGATCCACATGTTACAGATAATTGCTTGTGTAACAGATTTTCTTTTAAATTATGACTAAGTTAGTAGACAAATTGGTACATTCTCTTAGAAGCCTCACTCTGTGATAAATGGCATTTCCCCGTTCACATTCAATTGCTTCATATTTGGTCCAGAGACCATAATTTTGGTCACTGGATTGTATTTAATAAAGACAGGTACTTTCCTGCTAAAATTACGACCACCCTTTTTTTTAAACATTTATTTATTTATGCATATAAGCTGGGGTACAGGTCAGAGGTGTGGGGTAGTGAGAGAGTTCACCACGGATAGGGTGGGGAGCAGAACAGGCAGATAGACTGAAATACACTGCTGAGGGGAGCAGCGGGCGAGTCAGGAGAGGTCTGCCGCGCCATGTGGGAATCTCCCCTGCCGGGCGTGCCACCAGGGAGGCCCAATTATGAGCACTCTTTATGATACTTCAGTGCATTTGATTCACCACTGATATTTGCATTACACAGGTGAGACTCAGCTAAGGGACACCTGGTTGGTGTGTACAGACTTCATAAAATGACTAGCCTGAATTACTTTAAGGCGAACTGTTACACTTTTAACACTCTTAATTATAATACCTTAAACAGTGCTTCGCAATCTACAAGACCCTTTCTGTGCTTTCCCTTTAAATTTTTTTCTGACAGTTTTATGAGGTAAGTCAAACAGATTTTATCAGTAATTTATAGATCTATAGTAGAAACAAGCTAATCTGACTCTTTCAATTTATTGATGGCAAAACTGAAGCCCAGACAACTTATGTAACTTGTTTAAGATCCCATACTATTGAAAGTTGAGACTGAATTTCAAAAATTCCTTCTTTATCAGGCATTCCAATCTGAGAAGGGAAGAGAAAGGACAATTTTGTGGGTAGTAAATATAAATTCTGAAAGCTTGGTTAGCAGCCGAGGGGTGGTTTATAGTGTGGTGTATTATCTGTTAGGCTCAAATAATACTTTAAATCAGAAGGCTTGGGGGTTTACTGAAACTTCATTGTATTGTATTTTGAAATCACATGCTGGAAGGCTCAGTTTTCCTCCCTTTCTTCCAGGTTAAGTTTGCTCCTCCAGGAGATCCCTCAAGTGTAAGAGAAGAGGTGGTTGTCACAGTGACAGTGTGAGCCTCTGTCCCGTGGCCCGGGCAGGCTGACTCTGCTAGTCGTCTGTATGAGACTCAGGGTGTCTTTTTGTAGGGGCAAGAAGGACACCAGGAAGCACAGGTTCTCAATGGAGCTGCGCAGACGGGTCTAAAGGAAGGAGGAGTTCTGGAGCCCTCGGTGGCTTTTTAGGCTTTTAATGGTCTCTTGTAGGGAGGCAGCCAGGTACAGGGTAGGCAGTGGGGCTAGGGGGGCAGGAGGGTGGCAGGCTTCCCAGCCACTGGCAAATCTTCACTCTTCCTGGGCTCTCTGGTGGCGTCTTGTGGGCTCTCTGCTACACCCTGAATGGTTCTCTGCTCCTGCTGCTGCTTTCCTTTTTTTTTTAATTGTTTTTTATATCTTTTACATTGTGTATTCCTCTTGGGTAACCCACCATCAGTTCACCCGTGACCCATCACCATAGTTCCTTGTGCTCTTTTCTACCCCATTTTGAGCCCTTATCCTCCCCCTCCCTCACTGAGTGTCTCTCTCTTGTTTGGTTCCCCTGTATTCCTGTTACAAGTGAAACCATTAGATATTTTTCTCTTTCTTTCTGGCTTATTTTGCTGAGCATGATCCCTTCTAGCTCCATCCATGTAGCTGCGAATTGCATGTGTTTATCTTTTTTGAATGCTGAATAGTATTCCAGTGTGTATATGTACCACATCTTCTTGATCCAGTCATCTATTTTTGGGCATCTGGGTTGTTTCCATACCTTAGCTATTGTAAACAGTGCTGCGATAAACATACAGGTGCATTATCCTTTTGAATTGGTGTTTTGGGTAAATTCCCCAAAAGTGGTATTGCTGGGTTGTATGGAAGCTCCATTTTTAGCAGTTTGAGGAACCGCCATACAGCTTTCCATAGTGGTTGGACCAGTTTGCATTCCCACTAGCAGTGTAGAAGCTGCTTCTTCTGCTGTTTATAAACCCAGTCTCTGGCTTAGATGTGCCCCCTCACACAGGCCCACACCCTACTCCAGGTCTCCACCATCAGGCATGCGTGTAGGCCTGCAGAGGTTCACCATTGAGGGGAGGGCGGAAAAACCTGATAATTCTCTCGTTTTCCCTACACTTTTCCTCTCTGTGTGGGTCACTATCCCCAGACCACACAAACTACAGAAGCCTTGTGTTTTGGGCTCTGATGCCCTCCCCATTCATGATTCTTTCTTTGTTTTTTCCTTATTGCTGTTGTTATTTTTCCTTAATAAAATACCTGTGTGCTAACATACAGTGAGAAACCATCCAGCAAACTTCCATTTCTCTCTGAAGATTTACAAACTCAAAGAGATTCAATGGTGTCCTTGCTATGCTGCTTTACTCTGACACCTGAGCCAACGTAGTCTGTATGTGCTATAACTTAGTCTCTGAACATCTGTTTTATCTCTATGTATGTAAAGCAGAGTTTTCCTTGTTTATTTTGCCTCTTCTTCCAGTCTTATTCCTCCTATCTCAGGATCAGGAACAAATCTTGGACTTAATACAAAGACAGCTCAGCTGTGATGATGATCTACCAGTTGTTTCTAAAATCTTACCCTTGCTTTAGGCCATAAACCTAACTGAGTAACTCCAACCACTGGTTGAGAGACGTTCTAATGATCCATAGAAAATAGGAACGCTTCAGGGCTTGGAGGTGGCTGCCACTGTTGAGAGCCTCCGGGGGAGCAGCTGGAACTTGAATCTGCAGTGAGTGTGTTAAGAATTTGCTGTATCTTATTCTGAGGTGATTGATGGTGCTGGCAGCTGGCAGCAGGTCAGGGATGAAACCCTCTAGAATGTTATCAGCATGACAAATCTTGATCTTTTTAACATTCAAATAAGGGAAAAAAGATTGGTCAGCTAGGCTCCTTCTGAAAGTCTTTTTATTTTTGTCTTACTTGCTTCAAAGTAATTGTGACTTAACCCTTTGCTGTACTGGAAACAATAGGAAATTGTTGAATAAATATTTTTGCCTAAAGGGGCAAGAAGTATTCCTAACCCTAGAGGATAGGACAAGAAATCGACTCAGGATGAAGCTGTCCTGATTAATGGACTCTGATAGGACCCAGGCTTGTTGCCAGACTCTTAGGGCTAGTGTATTACTTATGTGGTAGGCTTGAATGGGTAGGGCTGGAAAATTACAAGGGAACGTTTATCTTTTTTTTTTTTTTTTGGTATGGTTGTGCATTTTCATTATTAAAGCATCCTTCAAAATGAAGACCTAAAAGTAGGTAGTCAATCTGAAAAATGTAAATGACTTAAAGTTTCTACTATGTTTAAGGTTAAGGTGCTTATTCTCTCAAGTTTTGAGGAAAAATTGGTCTTTTTAATCTATAAAGTTCTTTGTTAAAAATCGAAAATTAATTGTAAAAGTATGTAGCTATTTCAGAATTTAAAATCCTTTAAATCTGCATACATACAGAAAAGAGCACATTCATTCTGCTGATTTCTCCCAAACTGAGAGTGCACCTGTTCAACCAGCACTGCATTATGGGATCTAGAAATCCCTTTCCAGTTCCTTACCTACCTACTCCTGAAAGGGAAGGGGAGCTACTATCCTGACTCCCCAAATCATGCATAATTTAAGCTTACTTTTTTGCTTTGCACAAATGATGTCATACTTCCCTGAGTATTAAAGAAAAAGCACCGCTGCCTAGTATTTATCACAAATGTTGGATTTTTCCTAAAAGTAGTTTTAATTCATTAAAATGTAGTGACCTCAACATTTTGGCGAAGGTACTGTGGTTAGTATAATTATTTTGTACAACATTCAGTTACTTAGTTTTTCTAAATCCAGTTATAACTAAGTCAAGCCCCCAGTGCTAGTCCCCTCATCCCTGTGATTCACGTAGACACCCCAGTGCTGATTTTCCTTGATACAGAGTTCATTCTGTTTGGTCACTGACCTTCTTCCCAATCCCAGCATTTACTGAGATGTGTTCACATCTTCATCTGATCACCTACTGGATGGTCCAGTAGAGACCAAGATCTAGTATGAAGAGAATAAGAAGGAATATTGATGAGATGAAGAGGGATCAAATGCACAGCCTTGCCCCATTCCCACATACCTTGATTTTAAAAGTGAGTTGTCTGAAACCTTACCTATACTATCTGCCTTTGGTGCCCTGCCTGCATGGGGATGAATGCTATGACTGTGGTCTAGGTGTAGTTTCACATGCCTTCTAACACTGATTTCCCTTTGTTGTCCAGCTATTTTTAAAAGGTTCTTATATTTAAATCTCAGGGCATCTAAGATCCCACTTGCTTCTGAATTTTAGGCTGGAGTATTTTAGACTGGAGTTTAGTTTCTTGCACTTCATGACATCTGGGAAATCTAATATTAGCTCCATGGGGTTGTCTAGTAATATAGCGACTGTTTTAAGATCTTGTTAATGCATGCCCATGTTCCTCTAATTTTAGTATGTCTAGTAATCACCTGACATGGTAATCACGTATGTAGATAACCGAATCCTAGCTTTAGAGCATTTGATTCCAAAAACCTGTGGTGTGTCCTGGGAATCTGTATTTTTGTTAATTTTCAGAGTGATACTTAATCCATGTTCTTACTTGTCAAAGTCTCACTCCTTGAGAAGCATTTCTCTGCCTAAGAGTTTTTAAGCCTTATTATTGCCTTGCAGCTCTTAATACAGATGAAAACTTTTGTGGAAGACAAGAATATACGTCAGATACTACTGAGCTAATGTGGGGCTGCAAGTGGTTCCAGAAGCCCACTCCTCAGGGGCCTAAAATCCCTGCCTCTATTAAGGTTTAATTAATTACAGTTTAGTTTGGAAATCCAGACCTAGACATAAGATGTTGCTAAGTCCTTATTAAGCCAAATGTAATGAAATGAAGTGTATTTTTATGTAATTTTAGAAGTGGGAGGAATCCTAACAATATTTAATTCTGTCTTCTAATTTTTCTGGTAAAGAAACTATGGCTAATAGAGAGGCAAGTTCACGTGGCAAGGATGTGACAAACCTCCAGCCTGAAACCAGACCTCCTATTTGCCAATTTAGTCACACACACACACACACACACACACACACTCACTCACTCACACACACTCACTTTCGCTTCACATGGATCATATACCTCATTTTCAATGTGGCGAGACAAGGAAGTAATTGCTAAGAGCTCAGTCTTCTACCCCTGCCTATTTGATTTTAACATTGTGTATAAAAGAAACTTCGATGCTAGGTAATGAGTTCTTATATGTTTGCATGAACCAAGAACAAACCAGGTACAGTATAAAAATTATAGCTGTTAAAGCAACTGCACCCACCCTCTCCACCCTGCGAAGTTACTTTGGTAGATAAGATAGAGAGCTGGCCTGCCTCCAGGTACCTCAACTGCTGTTGCCTAAGTGGAAGGGTATTGACTGCTTGGGTAAGAGTGGATGTATAGTTCATGAATAAGTCAACAGCACAACAGCCTTTCCCGAACCCATGCCAGGTAGCCACTTGAAGCCAGCAATATAGCATTTCTTTTCATGGAGACTTAAGTAACAACCTCAATTTAAAGATGTGATATTTGATAGGGATAGCTTAGATATGCATCCAACATTCCGTGTTCTTAGAAAGCAATCTTTGGGCCTCATTTTCTTATTCTCCCTATTGAACATACCAATATCTTTATTGAAACACAAACTAGCCTTTGTGAAAAGTGAATGCAAGAATCATTCTTTTTTTATCACTTTACGGTATTTAAATTGTTTATTCATTAGGTACTATGTGCAAGGCACAGTAGTAAATATATTTAGAGACTCCCCCTTGCCATTTTGCTACCCACACGGCCTCCATACAGACCATATTTCATGGGCTAAATGTTTTAGTTTATTCAAGGAAAACATTCTATCTTTGAAGATAATTTTTTTTGCTTTCTTTTGTCAGAAAATGGAAAGTATGCGATAATGTGTTTTCTTTTCTTCCTTAACTGCCAGAAAACTTAGAGCCAATTTTTAGTTATTACCTTATCTTGGGAGTTTGGCAGGATCTCTCTTTCTACTTCCTTTAAGTTAGTTTCTGTTCTGTTTTTATCCCTAATTGACCTATTCTACTTTAAAAAAAATTGGAAGCTACTGTAAACAATCTTTGAGAAAGAAATGGCCATTTGTTTTCATGTACATTTGATTTGACATACGTGCTTGAATTATCTTGGCTCTAATGAGAAAAGAACATGACAGGAATAATTGGTTCTCAAGATTTTTGAGATGGAAAAGTTTGCAAGGAGTAGAGCAAAACAATGGAATAGATGAAAGGTTTTGGAAAACAGTTCTGGAAAGTGCTTTAATATACTTGCTATTTGTTAGTACATGGCAGTCTGAGTGAGAGGTCTTTTGGAAATGTTCTATTGATGGGATTGTAGCTGTACCTAAAGAATTCATATTTGGCAGGCTGGTTATTATGAGTATGTTACCTTGGAGCATGAGTGACATTGAGTAGCTTGTTGTCTATGTGATGCTTTCCTCAGCCCAATATTTCTTTCTCTTGCCATTTTTCATAAATTATCATGTTCTGAGATCAAGAAAAGGAAATCTTCCACTTCCTGCCGAGGCAGCCCTTGATGATTGTCTGCTGCTGGCTTGGGTCTATAATGCAGATCTTTCTGGCCCTAAGGACTCTGTTGGAATATGTGCTCAGTTCACCCCTAGAACAAATGCCACAACTGGTCCAGAGCAAACATGCCTTCCTCCTGGTCTCCAGGAATTAGACCCATGGTGTCTATTGATAAGGTATTCGATCACATGGAGAGTTTTGAAATAATTGACTGCTCAGGAGAAAGGTGCTTATTATCCCTAAAGAAGAATCTATGTAGAAACAGAAAGGCATAAAAACTCTTCTGGTTAGCGAGTCCATCTCTGTTGTTTTCATGTGTTCCTATATAAATTATTCTTCCCAACTGCCATCAGTTTCAAAATTTTGCCTTTTGAAAAGATCAGCTCATGTTCTGTGTATTTTAATAGGGGACAGGTCTTTTTGAAAAGAGGCACAAAAGTAGGACATTAGGATCTGAAGACCAGTCTGCACTCTGATTTCACTGATAATGTACTTACAGAGTTGTTTACAAAGAGTAGCACACTTAATGAGATTGCTTAAACATAAAATTGAATAAACTTTTAAAACATTGTATTTGTTTGAGGTTGGAGGCAAGTAATTATCCTTGCTCAGAAAGTATATTCACTTGGGGAAAAGTATAAATGGAAGTTTCTAGGTAATGATACTGTTTGATGACCCTGTTAACATTGTTTTCTTCTGAAGACAGAATTTGTTAAAGTTATGTGTAAATATGCACATAGAAGTTTCCAACTTATGAGTCTTCCGTCTAAACTAGAAAAAAATATTTGGTGAAAAAAATCATTAACAATTTATACATGAATAGCTAAAGTATTATACCATGTATTTGTATTTTTAAAGTTTTGGCACTCATACATGAAGGATGAATATTGTACGTGGATCTGAAAGGATCCTCTACATTAATATTCTTTAAGAAATTGGTATGACACACACAGGATAGATTTACTGACCTGTCACAACAGATTCTGGAGTGGACCAGGTGGGGGAGGATAGGGAGTGATGCCAGATTACGCTTGGAGATATATGTTATTCTCCCCAAATTATAGCCATGCCAGAGAGAGAAAACACATGCTGAACTTAATGAACCACACCAATGGCCTCAGATCCGCCTCCTAATCCTCGCTGCATTACTGCCATTTAGACTGGGAGGCGCGCATTGACAGCCACGGCAGGATCTTCTATGTGGATCACGTCAACAGAACCACGACGTGGCAGCGGCCCACAGCTCCCCCCGCCCCGCAGGTGCTGCAGCGGTCCAACTCCATACAGCAGATGGAGCAGCTCAACAGGCGGTGAGGATGGGGGCACTTTTGCTGAGACTATTCTATTTGGTGTTTGGGCTCATTTTTACGTGGAGCAAAGTAGAAACCACAGTTGTTTCTTTCATCTCTGGGTGCCCTGTCATTAAGGTATGACTGTTATCTCTTGTGATTCATAGACATCCTTGAATTTCTCCTGGTCAGAAAAAGAAAACAACACCCACACGCATTGCATACCTAGCTTGACTGAAAACTGGAGAAGAAATAAGTTATGATGATCCCTTTAGTCAACCCACGGCACTGATTTTTAGTAAAACAGGGCATATAATTTATTGCTTTTTGAAGATGAATTCATTTAGTAACACTCCCATGAAAAAGCTCCATTCTCAGTATCAGTTGTGAATTCTATCAAACAAGTAAGAAAAATTTAGTGATATTGTGCAAACTCTTTCACAAGTTAAAGGGAAATTTTGCCAACTTAGTTCATAAGGTAAGTGTAACTCTTACGCTAACATGATATGACATTGTGTAAGGTATATTCATATACCTTATGGACATAGAACATAAAATTCTTAAAATGTTAGCAAATCAAATTCCACAATATATAGAAAGAATAATGTGTCACAGTTAAGTGGGTTTACATTAGAAATGTAAAAATGGTTTGGCATTCAAAAATGACTTAATATAATTCTCCATATCAACATACTAGAGAATAGACTTTATGATTTGAAACAAAGTAGCTTTTTAAATCTGTAGAATGTTCATTTGAGTTTCACCTTTAATTAATTGCTATGGAACACAAGGTCTTTCTTAAACAATATAGGAGTTTACTTTTCTTTGGTTAAGGGTAAGGACCACAGTTTTGTTTTGTTTTATTTTTTAATTTATGACTTCTTGTCAGGAAAATGTTTCTCACACAATGGACAGGAGAAATATAAAGTAATTCAATTTATTTAAACTACTGATGGTCCAGAAGGTCAAAGCATGGGGCTTGGGGAGGAAACAATTGAGGCAGAGAAGATGATGAAAACTTCTGGGTTCTGGGGGAGCAGTAGAGTCCCACATTTTCCAAGCTGCTGGAATGTAACTCTAGATGTGTCATTTTAGATACCAGAGTATCCGCAGAACCATGACTAATGAGAGACCTGAGGAAAATACCAACAGCATTGATGGGGCAGGGGAGGAAGCTGACTTTCACCAAGCCAGTGCAGGTAAGACCCTTTGGGTAGATTTACTTTGTACTCTCACAAAAGAAGGAAACAGATAAAAAAGGATTTCTAAGAAATGAGGTTTGTTAAAATGAATTTTTGACCTTCAATAAGATCTGGTAACCCAACTAAAAAATGTATGCTTCACCAAAGACTGCTTCTAATCCTTGAATTTTTTTTTTTTGAAACTAAGAATCACAAAACCAAATTGATTACAAATTGCTTTAATCTATGGATAGTGGGAAAAGATTCAATCTGGTCTATTAAAAAATCTTAGTTTGTGCACTAAAATATTTGAATGACAAAAAATATTTAATTCCACTTTCATGTAAATAAGAAATTCAGGTTGTAGGTATGAATTGATAGCAGAAGAGAAAATATCTGGAAGATTGAAATAACAGTAGATGACATAGATGTTCTTTGGTTCTTTTTAAATATTAATAGACAATGCACTATTGCTTATCAGCATGTTTTAAAAACTGGTTCTGGAGATTTTTGAGTAACGGTTTGTAACAGAAAAAAGATAGATGGAAGTGAATAGCTACGCTTTCACCATGTGGAGAGCTTTCTCTGAAAGCATTTGTGACTGCCCCATCTAGATTTCCGACGGGAGAATGTCCTGCCCCACTCTACCTCCAGATCCCGGCTCACGTTGCTGTTACAGTCTCCCCCTGTGAAGTTCCTCATCAGCCCAGAGTTCTTCACCGTGCTGCATTCTAACCCTGTGAGTATCAAAGCTGAGGGCATGTGAAGGAAAAAGCAACAGGCCAAAGGAAATTATCCTCATAGATATAGATTGATGTAGATATAGATAATAAACTGAAAATGATAGTGGCTAATGATTACTGAGCATGAAATGTGTTCCAAGGCTGGTTAAGAACTATATATGTGTTACCCCATGTAGTCCAAATAACCTAGGCATTAGATTAAACTTGTATTTTCCAGAGGGAGGAATGGGAGCACAGGAAAGTTAAATAACATTCCCAAAGTTATATGGCTACTAATTGGTATCACTTGGATTCAAATCCTGGAGATTCTGGCTCCAGGCTATGCTTTTGATGACCATCCGGTTTTACAGCACCAGTATAACCAACAGCTAAGCGCTGACAGCAAGCACTGGTGAGACTGGACTTTGAGACTATGGTACATGCTCTTCAAAAGCAGGCAAGCATGTGAAATGTATCCATTACTGTTATTTGAAAAATATATCAATAAACAGAGAATATTTTAAAGATTTCTATAGTATGTATGGGAGATCAGGATTTTGGGGAAGGGAGCATGTTCATGAAGTAGATTTAAATTTCTCTCTTATGAGTAAAAAGGTATCTTTTCATTAGTTCTGTTGTTATGATTTCATTAGAGATAAAAATGTTACTATCAGCTAAAAGAACATATCTTTTGTTAACGACAGCATTGTAAGAAACCTTAGCTTTTTAACCATTGCTCTAAATATAGAGGGATCATTTCACTCTCTTCTTTACCTATTTGATTTAATTTCCTCCAGCTCTGCCTTTTAACTAAGATTCTATCCTTTTCCTGATGTTGGTTTCTAAGCCAAGAAACCCTTCACCACCAGCACCAGCACCCCCAATTAGAATCTCATGACTACCAGTTTCTGTAATTCTACTCATATATACCCTTTCCCATATTTATTTTGGAGTAGAAAGTTTTATTTTACTCAGGAGGTACTAGCCTCCTGGAGGCACTAGGGCATATAAAATCTATGAGATGACTGAAAATACATTGCACATCTCTTTTCTGGTCATGTAGTAGTATATTTATCTAAAACATTTCTAGATAAAGAAGAGTCTGCAAAGATTATATAAATTAAAACAAACTAAAAAATGAGTGTGAGAGGAAAAGTTAGAAAGTATTTTGTTGTGATGTGGATTTTAAGTTGTATGACAGAATGAATTATGGACATTGGTGAGTAAGTATGGGATAAGAGGGCCTTCTTGGTGGAGGATATGCATGAGCTAAGATACATGTGAAGAAGTCCTATATACATATTGAGTTATTTCATTCATCCAGTAATTGTGACTGAAAACATGGTTTATACTAGAAATATGGTAGGTGCAGCAGACACAGTGGGGGTAAAGTAATGTTTTTGCCTTGGGCTAGACAGAGAAGGGCAACTTTGGAAAGTTGTTTATGGAATGTATTTCTGAAGGAAGATTATGTGTTGAAAGCAGAAAGATGAGCGGTCACTGACTATGGGAAAAACCAGGAGAAGCTCATGTCAACTGGAACAGCAAGTGCAGGGAGCCAAGGTTCATAAAAGAGAGGTGGGGGAGCCGCTGTCTAGGAAGGAAAGTGGAAGTGGTGTGATACGCAGTTGGAAAGTCAGCGAGATCTACACCACAGATCTGGCTGTGGGACTTGGCAAAGAATTGCATATCTGTAGGATTCTGAGATCATTAGGAAACCATCTCAGGACTTGGATTTGGAGACTGTAGAAAGGCAAGAGTGAAAGCAGAGTGATGAGAAAGAAGGTTCTTTCATGGTCCAGGAGAAAGACAATGGTGGCTGGAACCGTGAATGTTGGTGTGCAGAGGGAGAGAAGTACATGGATTCAACAGGCTACATAAGCAGTTATTGGGGTATGGTTTTGTGGTATCAGGCTGCAAGGCTGTAGTTTTTAAACTTACTAGACTTTTATAAATAAATTCATATTCTTGGAATTCTGGTTCATGTGGTCTGGAGTAGGTCCCAGGAGTCTGTATCTTTTTCCTTTTTTTTTTAGGTCCCTTACGTGATTCTGATGCAATTGGTCTGTGACCTATAATTTGGGAATTTCTAGTGTAAACAGGAATAACCTCAAATAACCTCGCTGCCTTTGTCACAACTATAATTCATCTGGATTTTGACAACTGACGTATTTTAGCAGTGTGAAAATACTTACCAGTCAACAAGGGCTTTTTTGTTTGTTTTGTTTTCATGTTGTTTCTCTCTTTCTCGGACATGTTTGTAAAACTTATTTTGCTGGGAAGCCCATCTTTATTTTAAAAGTATTCTGCCTAGAGCATTTTAATATCCCCCCTCCTACCTAAACTTCATTTTTACTCATTATAAGGACACACCATGCTATGCATGTATGCATTTCTGTAATATTTAAGTTCTGTTGGATTTAGGAGGCTTATTTCCTTAACATGTGGTGGAAATCAAAATAGGTGGATTTTTCTTCTTAATGATTTATGGTGAAAGATTTATTTATTTATTTATTTATTTATTTATTTATTTATTTATTTATTTATTTATGCATACAAGGGCTGGGGTTAGGCCAGAGGTGTGGGGGCAGGGTGGTGAGAGGATTCACCAGAGACAGAGTGAGGAGCAGACAGGCAGATCTACTGGAATACACTGCTGAGGGGAGCAGCAGAAGAGACAGAAGAGGTCTGCTGGGCCATGTGGTTTAGCTCCCTGGCCAGGGATCGAACTCGTGCTGCAGTGGCTGCCCATTGCTTCATAGTGCTGAGACTTAACTCCTTGCGGCACCAGGGGGGCCCTGGTTTTAAGTAATTTATGTTTAAAGATAGTCATGAAAAATACATTTTATCTGGCAGTAATTTACTTAATCATGCATACTGAAAAGAACGATATTGAGTATATATATATATGATTGCCCAACTCTAAAAGAAAACTTGAAAACCAAAATACTGGTTTTTTTTTCCACCATGCTTGCTTTACGATATAGTCTACTGCCCTCTGCTGGTTCTAATCAGATTTCATCCAAAATTGTTTTAATAAACCATTTCTCATTACTTAAGATTTAGTTATTAGTGTCATGTCTCTAATAGTTGATATGCCTATGCCTGTGTTCGTCTAATTGATGTCATACATAAATGCATTTCATTACCTGCAGCTGAATAATATTTCCAAAATACGTGCCAAATAATTATTCCTTTGACTACTAAGTTCAGAACTACACTAATTTCATCATTTAAACTCCTTAATACTTAATGAAGAAAAATATTGTTCCAAGATGCATGAATATATTGTTGCAGAACAGGAATTCCTTCTATTGCAAAATAGATGAATTGATATTTTACATCTAGTTTTATTAACAAGTTAAATTTTCCCTGCATTTTCCTCTTTGGCTAAATGAAAAATCCTTCATGATTAAAACAATTATAAAGGAAGACTGTATATAAGACAAAACTGTTTCCATATTCCAGCATACATCTATGGAAAAAATATTTCTTGATTTTGTTTACAATAAATTTTGTTTAGTGAATAATATATACAAATGCTCACCTCTGCTCCCATGGAAATATGAAAGACATTTACTATAAATTCAGTCATGTTATTTTTCAAGTTCAAATTCGATTATCTATCTTTAACGAAGGATTTCAGATATATGAAAGATAGATTTTTTTTTAACAGTAACATACTCACCTGTGTTACTGAAAATAACAGAACTGGGAGAAGTCAAGCTTGGGCCAGGCAGTCCAGGACATAAGGTTACCACAACACTAAGACAAAGACCACTGTAGTAAAGGACTGTTTATATTTTGGTGGTGGGTGTGGTGTGATGGCTTACACCTGGGGGTGTGTGAACCTACTAAGTCACATACAGTGTTGTAAATCAATGTTTCCTTTTTTAAAAAATTTAATAAACATTTTTAAAATGCAGGGAAGAGTTAAAGGTAATAGACTTAGTACACACACACACACACACACACACACACACACACTCTTATATGTAGTTTAGATATCTGTTCTCTAAGAGGCATAATTTCACTCATGATTTTACCAAACATGACATTACAGTGCTAATTCTCACCAGCTATTTTTACTAAACAAAATTGTTACAGAACAATGTTTTTTTGCTAAATTCTAACAGAACAGAGTTTTTTAAATAATAAAATTTTCAAAACAACAAAAACTTGACAAGAAGAGAAAAAAATTGATTATTTGCATTGTGGCTCATTGATAAGAACTGAATGTTTACATACAATTTTCTTGTTCTTCTGCCAGATAGCAATGACTTTCCCCTCCATTCCTCTCAACATTCTTTACTTCCAGCACCAAAAACACTTAACCAAAGAGAACACATTAAACTCTAAGAGTGTTACTCGTATAAGATTACACTAAAGAAATTCAGTTCATCATTCATTTAAACACTTGAGTGTTTATTTCTTGCTAGAAAAACAAAAATCAACCAAGAGGAAGGTTGGGAAAGGGAGTTTTGGCATAGAGACGGTATAACTAAAATGGACATGTAAGTCACAAGAAAGGAAGGCAAAACTTTCCTCCCTTTAGACCATTATAAAGGGGTTTTGCCTGCTGTTAACAACCAACTCTTGCCCTACTGCTTGTGAGTCTATAGGCAGCAGCTTCCTGGATGTGATTTTCCTGTGTGTTATCATGAGACTATGTTATGAAATAGTTCCCTTTTGCCCTTTTGTAATCTAGTTTTTGTTTCAGGTCAAAGATCATATCCCTTTACTACATATTTTTCTATAAAACCAAACCAGACCAAAACAACAACACAAATACAGAATAGACTGTGACCCAGTTAAAACACTAAGTCCCAGGAAGCGAATATAATGCCTGTTTTTCTCTTAACCCACAGCTTTGTCATTATCAGCTTCCATAAGAACTATAAACATAGTGTTTCTTGACTCTTCAATCCACGTTTATTCTTAGCTTTTCTAATTCTCCTGGTGTCAGTATTTGCACTGTCTTCATGGCCTTTGTTTTCCAATCTCTGCATTCTGACTCCAAAGAACCTCTTCTTCCCACACACCTACAATTTTCCTTCTCCATCCTTTTGAGTGATCAGGCCGTGCTCATCTCTGTAGCCCTGGGGTTTATCACAGGGCTTAGCACATAATTAATGAAAGGTTATGAGACTTTTTTTTACAGTGTAATAGAAAGTAGGATTAGCTTGCCATCTTCAAAGACCTTCAAAGTAGAAAACAATTCCACTGCTATCATTGATCTGTTATAATACAGATTGATAGAATCCCTTATATATTCTTTTACTTCTACTCTGTGTTTTTATAGTGATTTTTACCTCTTCAAGGGACTTTTGCATCCTTTGCTTCATTGGATTTGAGTCTTACCTGCTTAACAAGAAAGTGGAGCATTATTATTTAGTCTTATAGTTGAGCAAATTGAGCCATTGATTAAATGACTTCCTTTGACTCTCTTCACTAGTGTCAGAACTGTGACTAGAATTTTCACTGTAGTGCTGTGTGAACTGGGGTATAAATATGCTTTCTAAACATAAATTAGTATATACCTTGGGTAAACGTGTATAAAATATATATTCAGAAATAGAATAAGCATACATACATATATATGTCTATTGTAAGATAGTTTCTTTATAAAAATGGGTCAGCCTGGTGGGATCTTCCTGTTTGCCTTAAGGGTTTTGTATAGACCCTAGTACTTATGTGCATATATTCAGACTTGAAAAAGCTATGTTTCTGAAGGTTGTTTACTAGTTACTAATGAGAGAAGTCTTTCTTACAGTTAATTTAGTTTGGTAGATGCTTTTTGCAAAGATCAGTCAACTTGGCACTATATTATATGTCTTACTGAGTGGAGAGGAGGAAGATGAAAGGACATAATTAATAAGACCAGCCTTAAGACTCCTGTGCTTAAAGAGCTGTTCAACCCCAGGGAATTACTTCAAGCCTGAGGCTGGGATGGGTTCCTTCACATAATTACCACTGCTTCTTGTTCTAATGAAGATTTTGCTTCTTTTCTTCAGCAGAGTGAGGAGAATTTCCAGTGCTCTAGAAAAAGTATCCGTATGTGGCCTATTTACTTATTTTAATGGGAGGAAGGACAAGTGAGAAGGACCAAGAGATACACCTATTTAGAACAACAATATATGTAATGATTTATCTGGGCAAAATTATCCCATAATAATTTGTCCCAGAAGAGACTTAGTAGAGAGTAAGACCTGAAGGCTTATTACCATCACCACCACACAAGCTGGTGTGAGGCAAGATAGCTAATCTCAGGCCTCTAAACTTGCCATGTGAAAATAGACCAGTAACATGGAGCCAAATGCAGGCAACAGATGCCTCCTGATTGGACTTAAAACTCCAAGGCAGGGTCAGCCACGGGTAACTTATTAGTTAGCTAGCTTTGTCTCACAACCTCCAACTTCTTTTATTAGTCTCCCTCTCTGCTTTCATAGTATCACTTTTATTCTCTTGTGCTCTCTAATTGCCAAGAATTTCTGCATAGGCCTGCCTTCTTTGGCAGTACTCTGTGCTCTAAACCTCACAACTTCTCACAGCCCTCAAAATCTCCTTTCATTTAGACTGTCAGGCTAAAATACAAAATACCTTATACTTGGGTATACTAAGAATGCAGTATTTAAGGATGGTTCAATGCGGTCTTTCTTTCTTCCATCTTGCCTTCCTTCTTTACATTTTGATAGGGAAAATTTTTTAATGCAGAGCAACAATTAAATAATAATGGTAAACCATTCAGGTTAACTACGTAAGAGTTATTATTGATGTGTCACCTAAACTGTGACACATCAATAATGGCAACCAACAAATCTCATGACTTTAGCTAGCAAGGGCTTGTTTTTCATTCCAAATTGGGTTGTTTGTGTTCCCTGACCCCTGTAGTCACTCAGAGATCCAGAGACCCAGACTGGGGAGCCACAATATCAAACATTGCCAGTTGTTACTGTACCAAAGGGAAGAAAGCTCAGATGGGACTCACACTGGCAATAGATGCTTTGACCTGTATATTATCTCCTGAGGGACAGAAGCAATGTTGACTGTGCTCATACTTATTCTCCTTTTAGCCTCAATAAGTAGCACCATGCTAAGTAGCACAGCAGACAGTAAATATTTATTAACATGCAATGATTTCCAGGGATTCTTGTTTCTTTGGGGTTTTCCTCTGTCTGTCTTAGAGTAGGATAAGTAACAGAGTTGAAGTAAAACCTGAAGACCTCCAGCCTCAGTCTGGGGTCCTTAGGATACTAAAGGTAAGTGGGCTCCGAAGTCCTTTGAATCTGTCTGAGAAGAGTAGAAGTCCAGGATAGATCATTCCTGGCCTTATTCATTTCATAAGTATCATATTCCTTCTGCTGAGTCAAGGAAATAGCTCCAAACAACTCTTCCTTTTCTTCTGCTTGACACAGTGCACTGTGCAATGAATATTTGTTGACTGCCTCATAGGTAGACAGCCCACAGATTATGGTTAATTTTTGGAATTGGTAAGTATCATAGAGATGAAGACTAGAATTTTCGACTAAACAATCTCTTTTTGTGTGGTGGAATAGTACAATTTTAGTACACATATGTTCAATCATATAAATTCAACCATATATATACCAGAAAAATAAAGTAAGAAAAAATATAGTGAGGTATACAGCCCAGGAAGTTCTGCCTGCCATCCCAGTCACAACGCTTAGTCCTCTAAAAAGATGTGGATGAAAATCCTCAACCTGCTATGGTCTCAGTTGAATGTGACTCTTAGTGAGAGCAACGCAACCCATTGCATGTACTTCAAATATATGGTCAAGCATTTTCCTATACAAGTTGAAACCTAAATGTATACCATTGCTGCTTCTGGCACTCACCCACAGACCAGTGATCTGTTAGAAATATTAGAAGGAAAATCGGCGATGTTTGGTGCTCACATGGGGTCTGTTTGTCTCCAGCATGGCATAATTTTGCCAAAAATCAACTTCAGGACCCAACATTCCCTGTAGAATAAAACTCCGTATCATTCTTGTTCTTTGGGAAAGTAGGCATCATCAGTAAAGCCTACGTTACAGTCTGTAATCTACTTTATATGGAGCAAAATGGCTTGTTCAGTATGCTGTTTTGTCTGGAGTTACCTTGAGGCCTGTCCTCCCATGAGAAGACTAGCCATAATGATGCCTAGCATAGGTGTTACTTTTGCACGTGGCAGCACATTCACTGTGACTCTCCATCCTTTTCTCCAGAGTGCCTACCGCATGTTTACAAACAACACGTGTTTGAAGCACATGATCACCAAAGTCCGGCGGGACACCCACCACTTTGAACGCTACCAGCATAACCGGGACCTCGTGGGATTCCTCAACATGTTTGCAAACAAACAGCTGGAGCTGCCCAGGGGCTGGGAAATGAAACATGATCATCAAGGCAAGGTAACATGAGGGCATCGCTGAGGGTAGCTGCTGCGTGTCTGTAGCTCCTGGTGGATGTGGCACTTGGCTCTACCATTCAAGTGAGGGCTGAAAGGCCTTTGTGAGGTGAAGCATGCTACCTCCATTCCAGGAAACCTGACACGCAGGTTGTTTGTGACAACGATCAGCTACTCCACTGTCCTGAAGTAGTGTGTACAGTGAGCAGGTATGAGGGCACTTGTTTGGAAAAACACTCACTTTTGCCTGGTTGTTCTTCTACCAATAATCTCTCACCATTGCTGCTGATTAAAGAAAAGGTTTCTGAGGAAGCCACTTATGCTACAGATAATTGATTTAAAACTACTGTCTGTGGTATTGTTTGGAGAAGGCACATCTTTGTGACACTGTCTGGGTTTGGGCCTCACTCTTGTTAGTTCAGAACCATGACTTTGTTATTACATCAAACAAGAGTCATAGATTGACTAATAAACGGCGAGAAATAAGGAGCTGTGTTTTTAGGTCAGAGTAACCGCATCTGTACTTCCTTAGTAGACAGATGAGCCAGATAACAGGAGGTGTTATATGAGTAAGAAATTAGAATGTGAGAAAGTTAGTAATTTTTGTAAAGGTTTCCACAGCTCCGATTTTATTTAACTGTTGTTTGGCACCTACTATGGGCCACAAAGTGTTTAAGGTCTTTATATGTTTGAGCTAGTCCAACAATTCTGGAAAGCGGGACTAGTGTAATAATTATTGCCATTTACAGATGAGGAACCCCAGGTCCAGAATGGCTCAGGTACTTGCCCAGTCAGTGTCACAGGAATGGGCGGTGGCTGGGCTGTGCTGTAGCCCAGGTAGCTTGTTTGTGCATCAATGCTTCTAACTGTGACATTATGCTCTTCAAGTGTTGAGTAACAACCTCAGTTTCCCTGTCTGTACAAAGACTTGAAATGCATGACTTGAAGGGTGGGGAAGATTAAAATGACATAAGATTTGAAGTATTTAATCATGCTTGGTTCATTCATTCAACAAATATTTATGGAGCACCCACTGCTTTATAGATTTGCCATTCCCATGGCAAGAGATGGCAAATGAATACATAGCATGCCAAGTACTGATGAATGCTATGTTTTAAAAGAACAGGTCGCATGCTAGAGAAAGACAGGAGTGGAGGTTTTTTGTTATGCAGGGTGGACAGGGAAGAGCTCACAGATAAGGCTACATAGAAACAGACATCCAAAAGTACTAAAGAGTAAATCACTTCAGGGGAAGAGCTTTAAGGCGAGTGGAATGTGTAAGGTATTTTATAAATGTTATTCTTTCCCAAGTACCTTCTAGCAGTAATGTCACAGTAGCATCTTATTCATCCTGAACTCAACTTCCAGCATCTTTTCTGAAAGACAAAACAGATGTTACAAACAGTCAAAATACGTGCATTTTAATGCATGTAAGGATCTCTAAGACTCTCATGGAAACTACTGACTTGATTTCTGCAAATCTTTTTAATAAACCTGTAATTTCCAACCCAGAAGAGATAAGAACTGGCAGGCAGGATGTTAAGAAAAGATGAAAAGGAATGAGTTAGTGATTATGCCCCTTGACCAGAGATAAAATGGCCTGGTGTCACATACAGGTGGGCAACACTCAGCACTGGGGAGCAGGAAGCAGTGATACCTGCACACCTGTACCCGTTTCTCGCAGGAGGGGGCGTCGTATTACTGCTACCAAGTTTGGTTCAACAGTCTAAACATTCTACTGAAGGGAAGGGCATAATCCTTTCCAAGTACTGACACTGGAAAATACTGCTAGTATCATGCCTAGGTAAAAGAAAGAGCATAAGCACACCAAGAATTCAGCTCTGCTCTCAACTCTGACAAGATTTCACCTGTATTATTAGGAGCTGTGCTCGAGAGAATCACAAACCTAAGGAAAACCCAAGTTGAGATAATGCTGTATCTGTCTGTGCTCTGTATAGAGCTCTGCTTACCAAGTCTTTGTGTCCTTAATTGAAGGAAATTGGGAACTTACGGTTCACACATGGAGGGGGTGTTCCTTCCTGCTGGGCATAATTTGCTAGAACAATTCAGGAAAGAGTTTCTTATTAATAACCCTTGCCGCCCCACGCCTCTGGCCTGTACCCCAGCTTGTATGCATAAATAAATAAATCTTAAAAAGAAATAATAAAATAACCCTTGGACCTTGTGAGAAGTTTAAATTACCCTTAAGACACGTTTTAAGAAGAGTAACAATGTATTTTAAGAAAAACTTCTGTCGCTTAGTTTTTCTAAAAGCATGGATGCCTGAGTAATGCTAAACATTATCTCACCTATGTGGTGATCCCAAATGTCTTGTTGCTTGTAGGTTTGCACTCAGAGTTCCAAACTGAAGTGTGGACCTAGAATTGTGGGCATTGTAGAGGACCCTGAATGTGGGCTGGTCGATAGCTGACCTCATAATCTCTGGTGGCTCAGTGTTAGAATGCTGTTTGGCATGAAAGACTTAGAAGGACCTAATCTATTGCAAAATGGATTAGATAGGCCTGAAAGCTTATCACTTTAACCTTAGTGCTTGCCTTTGTGCATAATAAGGCTTTTAGCTAAGCTGGACACCTGACTAAAGCTGGTATATCTATATCTCCCTGTGATATCCCCAAGTCCTTCCTTTACAAATGGCTGATGTCCGTGGAACTAAAAGAGGTTAAAGAACTATTTGGGAGAGGTTGTGTCTGTATTTGGAGGCTCTGCTCTTAGCTGCACTTCAAAAATCAAAACTCCCATCTTCTAGCCTGTGAATAGGTTTTCTTCCAGCCTGAAATTTTAACACCAACCCCCACTTTAAAATGAACTTTTTTGCTTCCTGAACATTTAATGGGAATAAAATTAAACTTTTTCCTCATGTAATATAACCTCAAAGGCTATTAAGTACTAGGAAGTTATTTTCCTACAGTGACGACTGCCTTGTGGAATCAGCATGCAGCAGGGTGTTCCAGTCCTCGTCTACATGAAAGGAAATATTCTTGAAAGGGATATTCTCAAACTTAGTTCTTCAGGCTTGTGAATTTGGCTCCATCATTTCTTCTCAAGTGCGACATCTTTCTTTCACTTATTTATTTAGTCAGTCACTCAGCACACCTCTGAATGCCTGCTGTGTCCAGTCACTGTACTGACAATGGTAAAAGCTAACATAGTGTAGCATTACGTAAAATACAGCACTGACTGTGTGCTAGACATTGTCGTAAGCACTTCAGATTAGTTCCTTTCATGCCCATAGTCGTCTTGTAGATAGCTTCTATTTTACCCATATTTTGTAGAAGAGGAAACTGAGGCACAGCATGGATAAGTGAATTGACCCTGACCCCACAATTTGAAAGTGATAGAATTGTATTTGAACCAAGTTAGTCAGCTCCAGAATCTGCCCCTTACCCTGCCTCTCATCAGTGAGTGGGATAAATGGTTATCTTTTAGCAGTTATCATGAAGGAAGTTAAAGGTGTTATGGGAGCCTTTGGCAGTGTCTCCTACAGCAGTCAGGAGGTGGGGACCATCAGATGCAGCATCTAAGGTCATCGTTTTGGATAAGTAGCTCTTAGCTCTCCAGGCATAAGTGATCGAGTCTTTTCTTGAGTCCCCATATAATTTTGCTTGTATTGTTTCATGACCTCTATCTCTAACTGTCTCTCATGGTATGCTTGTCAACAAGCTTCAGCTTCCCAAGCAGATGAGTCTTTTCTTGAGATTTACTTTATTTATTTTTTGATTAGTTTTTGACATCAGTCCCTTCACATGGAAGAGTCTCAAAGAAAGTTTGATGAATGAAACTTGTCACCTATAGCTTCCTGACTATTCGGTTATTTGGTAATCTCTGCTTTGGACAAAAGAAGAAGCTACCAAGCTGTCTTCCACTCCGACTCCCTCCTCTTATCCTCTCTTCAGCCATGCTCCTGGTGCCCCATTTTACCTGTCCTAATGCATTTGTTGTCTTGGGTTTTCCTCATTGCATGTTTTGACAAGTTATGTTTGTACTATACTTTAGATGTTTTCAGTTCTGGAAGAAACTCTTTTTCTAATTACTTAAGCCCAGGGCTTTAAATTGAATAGGCTCTCACAGGATTCTAAGTCTGGTATGCTCATCTTGAGAATTTGAGGATAAAAATGCCCTTGATTCACATAAAAGAAGAGATGTAAAATATTCTTTTAAAATGAACTATTAAAGATTAAGAACACAGTATCAGGCCTTGCTAGGTAAGATGATGGTGATAAAGATATTTGCACTTGCTAAACTCATACCTCTGCCAGATACTGTACTAGGTTCTTTTCCATGGATTTTTAAATTTACATCTCATGGCATTTTGAGGTGGGTATTATCATCACTCACATTTTATAAAATGTAGAGATGTTAATGTGTGTATTATTAGCAAGCAAGTGAGAAATCCAGGGCTCAAGTGTCCAGGAGTGTGACTTAACAGTGCACTCTTCTAGGAGGGATTGTCTTAGAAAACGAAAGATACTTTACCATCCAAGGAAGAAGCATTTAGCCTGGGATTATTGGTATCCTTCAAGGCTCAATCATTAAATTTACTGGTTCTGCATTCACTTTTCTCTATAAATGAATAGGTGATAGCTAATCATCTTTTAATGTGCTTATTGAATATGTGTATATCTTTGGAAAAATGTGCATTCAGATCATTTGCCTATTTTTTTCTTTCAGTCTTTGTATCATTGAATTGTAAAAGTTATTTTTATATTCTGAATACTTGTCCCTTATGAGATATATGCTTTCAAATATTTTCTCCTGTTTTGTAGACTGCCTTTTCTCTGTCTTAATGATATTGTCAATGCACCAAAATTTTAAATTTTGATGAAGTACAGTTTATTTGTATTTTCTTTTATTGCTTGTGCCTTTGGTGTCATAGCCAAGAAGACATTGTCTATCCCAAGGTCACAAAGATTTACTCCAGTGTTTTCCTAGAGTTTTATAGTTTAGCTTTTACACTTAGATCTGGGATCCATTTTGAGTTAATTTTTTGGTATGTTGTGAGGCAGGGGGTTCAATTTCTTTTTTGACATGCAGATACCTACTTGTTCCAATACTTTGTTGAAAAAACTATTCTTTCCCATTGAATGTCATTAGTTATTAGGGATATGCAAATCAAAACTGCAGTGAAACACCACTTCATATCTACTTGATGGGCCAAAAAACAAAACAAAAATCCAGGAAAGAATACATGTTTTCAAGCATGTGGAGAAATTAGAACCCTCGTGTACTGCTGATAGAAATGTAAAAAAAAAAAAAAAAAAGGTTCAGTCACTTTAGAAACAGATCAACAGTCCCATAAAAATGTTATATAAAGCGTTGCCACACGATCCTCCAAAACTTCTATACCTAGTTATATACTCAGGAGAAATGGATTTCAGAAATTATGTAGCAATAAGGTCAGGATTCCTGGACCCATCATTCTCTGATCTGACCACTGGGGACCTGTTTTTGCTAAGGTTAGGTTCAGTAACCTGTCCTGTCCAGCTCCTAGGGCTGTGGTTAGCCTCAGCATAGATACCAGTGGGACTGCAAATAGAAGAAAAGTAATTAGGGTTACAGTTATCACAATTTATTTAGTAATTGACTTCTTATTTAAGTTATAGTTTAGAAATATGGGTTATACAAATACCTACAAAATGAAATGGGCTGCTTTTACCCAGGTGTGTTGCTTACCGGTTATTGCTACACAACCCACCAAAATCTTAATTTGAATGGTTAGGTAAAAGTAAGGATCTATATAAAACAATAGCTAAGGAGTTTCATCAATCTATAATTTTGTGAAAATTATAAAGATTTGTTGTTAATGGTTAAGTCCTTGTTCTAATGGGAATTATGAAATGGCTTTAAGGCATATAGAGTAGGCTTGTTGTGCCAGTCTTCCTCTTAACCAACTGTTGATCTCCCTTGAATGATGAGTAGAGCCACACATTGAAATATTATTTGACAATTCAATGGGCTGAAATACTGATACACATAGATGAACACTAGAAATAAAATGCTTAGTGAAAGAAACTACACAAATATCACATATTGTATGATTCCATTGATATGAAATCTCCAAAATGGATAAATCTATGTAGATAGGAAGTTGATTGCTGGTTTCATTGGGTTGAAGGTGGGATGGAAAGTAAATACTAATAGGTAATGGAATTCTTTTGGGGAGAGAAAATGTTCTAAAATTAGATTATGGTGATGGTTGCACAAATCTATGTAAATACTAAAAAACAGTGAAGTATACCATTTAAGTGATAAGTTTTATAACATCTAAGTTATATGTCAGTAAATCTATTTAGAAAATTAATAGATTGTGTTGCGTCAGGACACACCACACTGATAGACAGGAGTTGTGGAGCAGGCTGCACAATGCAGGATGCTGCTTGAGAGCAAGATCCTGGCCTTTTTATTGACAGAGAAGGGTGGGTCTAACTGAACACTGGATTTTGGCTTTAGGGATGGTGAGTCTAATGATAGACCCATGGCTCCAATCTTATTAACAAGGTGTTCCACTGATCATTCCCTGGGGGCAAAGCACATCAGTCATTGGCCTTTTGGGGATTCCTGGTCATATCTTGGGATGTATACCTATTGCCCAAGGTTGATCATGCATCCTGGTCTCATCTAACTTGAAAGGAGCCTTGTAGGCTACACTTACCAATTAGATTAGAGGAAGGACAAAATCTCTTCTTTAGCCCCTGGACTGTATAGTTTTCTGAATCTTCAGTGTTGAAGGTTAGATGGTATGTTCTTAACTGGATTAGACAGCAAATATGTAATGTTTTTCTTTCTGTTTTGTATTCCATTTGGAAAGGTCTCTTCAGACTTCCACAGTGTATGTTAATCAGCATTTTGTTTCATTACTTGATCTTCTTAATTATTCTGATACTATAATGTTGAGACTGGCAATTAAGCCAAGTTTAATTTTGTGCAGGATTGCCCTTATGCATCTGTGATCAAAATCTGTGTGTATTTGTTGGATCTAAGGCCTAGCATTTTTAACTAACGTACAGGACACATTTAGACACCTCGTTTTGAAAGGAAACATATAAGCAAAGAAAGTAGGCTGGTATAAAAAGAAAATTTCTGCTTGCTTGTTATTCTAATAATTCTTAAACTTGGAACACTCTAAGGGGTGTGAAAATCAAGGGTACTTTGGGAACTGGGTTATAGTGTTGTTATAAATATTTTATATTTATGCAAGTAAAATGCATCAGTAGTATTAAAATGTGACTTGCTTAAAATGCTTCTGGTTCCTGGCTGGGTTTGATCATTAGTATGTGCTCATGGGGATAATATATCTGGAAGACAAATATGGTCTTTAATAAGGAAAACCAAATGTTATTTATCCCAGGAGTCAGTCAGAGTCTCGCTCTCACTCTCGCTCTCTGTCTCTCCATCCCCCTCTTCCCTCCATCTTCTCCTCCTCTCACCTCCTCTCTTCCTTGAATGACATACATAGTTAGAAAAGAACTACGAAGTCTATTATTTCTTAGGTCTGTGTAATGAGCTTATCATTTGTCTTAATTTTTAGAAAATGCATTGTTTTTTGATTCCCCTTTTGTATATTAAATGTGAAACAATTTTTTCCTGCCTCTTTGTTTTGTGCTTCAAATAGTATTAATATGAGTGCCTGTCCAGATCATTCTTCTTAACCTTAAATTTAAATACTAGGAAACTTTATATTTTATAAGTGATATATCATAGACTTCATGTTTAAAAAAATGTAAAATAGTAATCATTGCCTTCTTTAAAGAGAAATAACATTTCCCATAGTGTCTTACATTTTTCCAATAAAAGTAGTATGCTATCTCTCTGCTAAATTGACATCCATTTCCATTTGCAAGGTTTGTAACTGTAGGGCTTTGTGATTTTGAATGTCAGATTGGGTGATTGAGTATCAGATGGCCCCAAAATACTCAACTTAGGTGATCATGGCAAGTAGCAGTTAGGGTTATGAGGAAGAATTGTAGAAGAAAACAACTCTTTATACAGTGGATGTAACTACCACTTGGCCTACTCAGCTCTCATTTTACCAGACCCTCATGGCCTGTGTGGCTTTTGCCTCCTGACTACATGGACTCTGCTTTCCATCCCACATGAAGCTCAGGACCATGATTTACTGGGTCAGTTTCATTTCAATGAGTAAAATGCAAGCTAATATTTGGGAGTCTGAAGTGAATCCTAAAAGTGTCCCAGCAGGATAAGTTCTCTACTTTGAAAAGAAAGTCAGTTTGACCAGCCAATTGTTATTTTCATGGCACATCTCTGTAATTGCTTTCAAACAACTAATTCCCCCTTAGTGGTGATTACTTGGTTTAATCACCTCAAGTTACACAGCAAACCAGGTAGAGATGGAATTAAACTCCACATTTATAAATAGCATATGGCTTTTAGAGAATCTGTTGCTGGCTTTGAAGGGGATAAAATGTGTCAGATTAAAAAAGAACCCCATAAATACACATAGAAGGCAAAGGTAAAGAGCCTTTCAGAAGCCCTGTATCTGTCTGAATGAGCAAATAGAGCAGAGGTTGGTTGAGTTAGTGTAGCCTGAGTAAAATATCAGACTCATGGAATAGTGAAGAAATTGTCCAAGCTTGGAGATTGTCTTTGACTTTTATTTTGAAACAGTTGCTCTAATGACCTGTATTGGATTTTTTTTTAAAGATTTATTTATTTATACATACAAGCTGGGGTACAGGCCAGAGGCGTGGGGCGGTGAGAGGGTTCACCAGAGACAGAGTGGGGAGCAGAACAGGCAGATCAGAAATACACTGCTGAGGGGAGCAGCGGGCGAGGCAGGAGACGTCTGCTGCACCATGTGGGATTCTCCCTGGCCGGGCGTCGAACTCGCACCGCGTGCTGCAGACAGCCACACAGCGCTGCGCTCAACCGCTGTGCCACCAGGGAAGCCCTGGATCTTTTTTTATATAAAACTAATACACTATTTTAACACTTTATGGCACTTCTACTCTACCTAAAATGTACCTATTGGGGTAACTTCCTTCTCAATCTTTTATAATGGTGTGCTAGTAAATATTTAACAATGAGCTTTCCAGGGGATGTATGGATGAAGGCTGATTTGTAACATTTTCCATTTTTCATGGTGTAAAGTCTCCCACCAGAACCAATCTTAAGCTGTCTGCAGAATTTCTTAAAATTTTATGAACAAATATAAGTCATTCTCAGAAGACCTCTGATTTCCCTATTATATTTCTAACACCTAAATCGCTATTCCTAACTCATAAAACATCCCTCCATTAGCTAATGTTTCATATCTAAATTACTGGAGACATTGTATTTAATACAAATCACTAACTAACCAACTGTTTCTGGAACTTCCTCCAAATACCATATATTCCTGTTTTCCCACCTAGCAAATTCTTATGTCGCTCTCTTTCTCTCTCTCTGCCTCTCTTTTTTTAAACAAAATAACTTTCTGTGACTGATACAGATGTCATAAAATATTAGGCATTACTCACTCCTTCAAATGAACCAGGTGGTAGAAAACATTAGCATGACTATTTTTTAGATCCAATCAACTGCATTATTTAGTCCTTTTCATGTCTACTGTTGGTAACAGAGTTCTTTCTGGTATACAATGAAGAGAAAATAATAGCTTGTTTATTATAATTACATAATCTGTATAATATAATGTATTTAATTATATGTATCTATAATTGTAATTGGGGAAATACCAAGAAAGGAACCAGAAGCTCAGGAGAAACGTATAGTTTGGGTGGCAGAGGATTGTGAGTAAATACAATCTATAAAAATTAGATTACGATTAACTTTTTTGACATTTCTAAGACTTGAGTGAGAAACAAGAAGTTAGAACAGAATCAATATGCAGTGCTTCTCATATACACTCTTGTTCTTTCATTGTTTCCATAGCTTTTTAAAGAAAGATTTGATGTGTTATCTTTCTGTAGCATAGTTACAAGTGCTTTTTGTTCCATTTTGTTTACATGGTCTTTTGATATGGATTTCTGGTTTGGCAAAATTTTAACTGGAAACAATTTCAAACTTCTGTAACTTAGATTTGTTGAGGCTAAGGTTGGTATTTCTTCACAAATACTGGTGACTTTTTCTTTTCTTAAAATAATAGAAGCTTAAAAAAAAGAAAGAATTGTGTAAGAATGTATTTTGTTTGGCCTCACTGAAATACCACTTGGCTCCAACCAGCCGGTTTCCTGACTCTGACCAGGCCGTGAAGCAGTGAAAGGATAGAAGTTTTTAAAATGAGATTTGAGTTTGTGTATTTGCATGCCTTTCCATTTTTTACTATATTGTTAGTCTTACTTGGTCCAGCACCATGAAGTTTGAGTGAATTTCCTTAATGAAATTTAACAGTGGGGAACCTATGTTGTCCAAAATTTGCTTTGTCAGTGGCTAATCTGAAAAAAGATTCCTTTTTTTTAATAGAATTGTTTTTTTCCCCATATAGTCTGCATTCTCAACGTTCTGTTTATCCAGAGAACGTTTACTAATACGTGTTTGGTACTTTCATAAATAAAGGCAGGCTATTCAAGAGTGATGACATAGAAAGTGACCCAGTTTTTTTTTAAAGTATAAGGTCAACTTCATTACTCCCTTGAACTAGTTAGGATGTCCTGTGGGTAAGTGATCCACTTTTCTGACATAATTGATTTGTGCATCACAAATAGTAATGGCGACCCTAATATATGCACAGTAATTTTTCTATGATTTTCTCTCCATTTAAAAAATATTCTCTCCTTAGAAGACAGTTTTTACAACCCAGCTGGGTTCTGAGTGTAGTCCCTTTTACTCAGATAAAGCAGAGCACCAAGGAAACATGTCCAGGGTCACACAGTGGGTGGAGCAGAGCAAAAATATATGCTGAGAATTGCTTCTTATGTTACATTCTGTTAGTGCTCTAGTGACTGAGGTTTTAATTGAGACCTTTCTACACAAGTGCTTGGCAGACTTAAAAAGCCGTGTAAACAGTACACACATTCCATGTGACTCTGAAGCTGAAACCCTGTGAGAGACAAATAACACTTATTTCCCACCCACAGCCATTCTTCCCACAGGTTAGCGATGCACATTGTGCAGAATGTGTGGTTTGCTGTCTGGTTTCCTTAGCAGACATTGTATCAGGGTGAAGCCAGTGCTGTAAATTGTTGTAAACCTAATTCAATAAATATTTTCCTTAAATCATTGTGAGATGGGAGTGGAGTAGGGAGAACATAAAAAAGAAAAGATAGGAGGCAGATGCAGAATGGAAAAATGAGAGAAGATCTGAAAAGGAAAGGGGGTAATGGGACACTGTACTCTGGGCTTTGGAGTCAGACAGAAAGCTGAATTCAAGTCCCAACATTGTAGGTTCCCAACTCTACATTTCACTTAAATTGGGACTTGATATCCAACTGTCTTAAAGGTGAACTATAGCGAGA
Organism: Scalopus aquaticus; assembly: GCA_004024925.1. Lineage (NCBI taxonomy): Eukaryota > Metazoa > Chordata > Mammalia > Eulipotyphla > Talpidae > Scalopus > Scalopus aquaticus. The sequence continues at coordinate 49,201 of PVIJ01000219.1, read as the reverse complement.
TATTACTTATCGGATAATAGAAATCCTTATTTATAACAGTGGTTGCTGGTCTGTGTATTCTTCCATATTTTCAATCTTAGAGATGCCATGTTTCTTCTGAGGTGCTGAGACTTCAATGTATCGATTAGGATCTGGTTTGATTGCATTGTGACTGCGCATATAAAATTTAACATACAAGATGTGATTCTCTCACACAATGAAGTTCAGAGGTAAGCTGTCTTTGGCTTTTACGGTGATTCCTCAAGTTTGGAGAGCCCTGGCTTCTAGTTTTTCCTCAGCCATCCTTCATCATCATGGTTGATTTGGCTGCTGGAGCTCCAGCAATTAATTACCTCTTTGTTTAAGGGCTCAGAGTGGATGAAGGACAGAGGAGGAGATTTTCCAGAGTTAACATGCAATACTACTTACATCTCATTGGCCAGAACTTAATCTGGGCCACACTTAGCTGGAAAATGGGATTTCATAGCTTTTTCATTTTTTTGAGCTTGTTGTATGGACTCTTGCAAGAGACATTGTAATCCTTAGAAAAATGTGTTCGAAGTTAAAACTGTTATTGATAATAATAATAGTAACTCACAGTTAAGGGGTCACAGCACTATATTCAAAAATGGATATGAGCCATCTCTTTTAACCTCCCTTTGAGTATGTGTGCTTATCTCCATTTAGCAGAAGAGAAATTGTAGTTTAAATAAGTTAAGTAGTTTGCCCACGGTTGCATTGCTAGTGCGTGGCAGGGATAGTGGTCAGGACCAGGCTTGTCTTTTTCTTGCTCCCAAGCACTAGATCACTACTTTGCCTCCCAGTTCTCAAACTTTAACCTAGTGGTTTATTCCTGTTTACAAAGCGCTCTTTTAAGAAGTTTTGTCCTATTTATGACTTTATCATCTTTATTGCTTCCTCCCTTTCACCTATCACATACACACACCACCACCTCATTTCCCCCCTGGATCTTTAAGCATTTCTGTGTTTACATATTTCATTCAAGAGTCTGCTTATTAGAGTTTTGGAAAATTTCTTATTTAGTAACCACCCTTTCTCCTAGATGTAGCCCGAAAAACAATTGGGGAGAACAGGTTAAAAAATAGCTCCCACCCTCAAGGCATTTACAGTATAACTCTTTTTAGAATGGACTTTAGACAAGCCTCTTAACATCAAATTACATTACGACATGTAAGTCATAACAAACCTAGATGTGTGCACCCATTTGTCCTTATAATTACAAAGTGCATCACTGGTACCACTAAATGGCCACCCGTCCTTTCAAAACATTCTTAAGAAATTAGCTAGAGAAAATAGACAATTCTGTTTTGATGTTCTTTGTATTAGTCCCTTTAACAATGTGACTTGTGTTATTGTTTCAGTAATAAAAAAAAACCCTTGTTAATTTACATAGAGAGGTTGTGAAGCTGATTATAATACCTATGCTTTTAAAATGTGTACTTATAAGAATAATATTACTATTTAATGAGGTTTATGATAGATATAATGTACAAGTGTATTAGAAGTACAAATCAAATGGGAACTGATGTGATATTTGGGACCAGGGCCTACAAGTACAAACCTGTGTAGGGTTTATCATAGGTATACTTTTTTTATAAGGTCTGAGAAGAAAGATGTTCCACCTGACAGGTTAGGAGAAAGGGAGAATTACCCAGGGATGTGAGGAACAATAGTTCCTACAAGACTTTCATTTAATCTGGTCTTTGTACCTGGAAATATCAAATTTGGAAAGAAGGGACCAGCAAAGATTCTCATTTTGTTAATTTCTCTACCCTTTTTCCCCCTGGTACATCCATTGCTGAAAGTTATCTCTTTACAAAGAAGTAATTTTTTTTTCTAATTTGGGAGCTATCTACAAATTAGTTTGCCCTATTTCCTGATGTATGTGTAGAAACATTTTGTTTCATAGTGGGAAGGAGATTTTTCTAAGACATAGCCATAGCATTTACCTCTGGGATTTGCTTAGGTATTCATTCCAAGTCGTTAACATATTTTGCTAACTGAGTTCCACCAGTTTGAGAAGTTAGGTCTTTTTTGCTTAGGCTATTTGGAATTTATCTTGTGCCCTGACACTTGATTTATAGGTAATGAGTCTCCTGGCTCTCCTAATAGTCCCTTTTATCTTTGATGACCTAATTAACTTTATCTGATCGTGGAAAACTTACATTTTCTAATTGTCCTTGAAATAATGGGCTTCATTATTACTGCGAGTGGGCTTTACTTTGAAAATTTATACCAGTTGGCTCCTAATAATTTAATAAGTAACCCTTAAATGAAGCACTTTAGAATTAAATAAACAAAAACAAAAAACTGCTTTTCTACCATGAATGCAATTCTTATTGCAACACTGAGGACAATGATTTATGTTCAGTCATGGTTTCATTGCACTGGGGTTTCTGCAGTAAACATGATAAACATGATTTCCCCTTCTATCACAGTAAGGGGGAGAAATGTTTATTATGAATGAGGGAGATGTGTTTTTATAAGAACATGTCAGAGAAATCAAGTATCTTGCCCTAAGTTATAGTATGTGATAGAATTTGGTAAGGGTGTGTATAGATGACTAAACTGGAAAGGCATGTAGGAAGAAGATTTAAAGAATTTTGGAAAACTGATCAAAAATTTGGAATGTTTTTTCCATAGATAATAGATCTTCCAAAGAGGCTTTGGTTTGGAACCGTGTTTAGAAAGAATACTGTAATAGTGATAAATGAGTAAAGGTTGTGGAAATGTAGAACAATGGAGAAATTATAAGTACTTGTATGCATAAGAGGAAGCCCTGAAATAATCGATGGTAATCAGGCTGGATGGGGACAAATAGAAAAGCCAATACAATGGAAAAACGGTGAGGAGTTGATCCCTGATTACATAGATGAAAGAAAAGAGAGGGAGAAAGAAAAGATGTTTGAAGTTTCAGGTGATCAGGAGAACTTGGGAACAGCCATGCATAGCAGAGAGAACCTAAGGAACCTCACTTAAGAGAAGCCCAAATGCCTATTCATATTATTTGTTTTCAAGAACATATCTTTGAAGACTCTCTCTTCGAATAATGTTCCTTCCCTTCTCTTCACTGTGGATCCAGTCTAATCATGACTTTTATCTATTTTGATCTTTCCTGAGGGAGGTAAGGAGAAAATCCTCCAGAGATTTAAAATTGTGAGAAATTGGTGTTGAGATCACTACTCAAACATGGGTCTTTCCCTGAATGTGTGAAGAGATAGGTCAGCTACAACAAATGTGTGGCCTGTTATTGACTCTTGACTGTGTGGATTGTTTCCTAGGCATTTTTTGTCGACCACAATTCCCGTACCACCACTTTCATCGACCCCCGGCTGCCCCTTCAGAGTAGTAGACCCACCAGCGCGCTAGTTCACCGGCAACACCTGACAAGGCAGCGCAGTCACAGTGCAGGCGAGGTGAGTCTGTCTCGGCCTGACCTGCTGGCTGATAGAAGCTATAGGAACTGAGTTTGTGGGCTGGAACTGGATTTTTGCTATTGTTTTGCATTGCTTTTCTAGCTTGATGTAGAGATTATCATTTGGGTGCAGGAATGTTGACAGGGCTTCTATGGAAACATTGATACATACATGCAACTTAAATTGCAAATGTTGAAAATGGAACATATGAAGAAAGATTGCAGAAATTGTAGAGATTTTTTTTTTATTCAGAGGAAAGTGAAAGGAAATTCGTAATGTAATAAAATGTGCAAGAAGAATGATGATGAGCCCTTTTGCATATTCAGGGGCAGCTTCAGAGGAAGAAATGAGGTTCACTTTAGTGGGCTAAAATTAGGTTAAATATAGAGAAGGGTTTCTAAGTGAGGGTTGCTGGATTAGATTAAAATCCTTAGCCAAGGTTTTGGGATTGTGGACTCATAACTAATAATTTTCAAAATTAGGATCTAGTTGAGAAGTGCCCAAAGAAAATGGACTGAATTTAGAATTATTAAAAGATCAACAGCGCTCATCTTTGCTAGTTTGCAATGACCTGTGGTAGCCACATGAGGGCTCTCTAATAGCCTAGTCAAAAGAATAAGACAAAAATATCTTTAAGTTTCACTTTTCACTTGGCAGTTTAAATGAATAAAAGGAATGTTTTAGGTCAAGTTTTTTTTTTTTTTTTCTTTAGTATGGGCTCGTACTTTGTATAATCCTCGCTTGATATATATTGTTTCAAAAAGTTGCCTTAGACAAATAGAAAGATTTCTTATATTCCTTTCCCACATCTATGTGCACATTGTATTTCCAGTATCATATTGTAGGTCAAATAGTTTTGCAGGCTCTAACCTAAGAAAAAATTATGAACGCAATAAATAACTGGATTCGATTCATCAAAAATCCATTCTTGGAATTTCCCTTCATGATTTACATACTTGCTGTAATGCATCATGTGCATTTACTAGTTTTAAGTGCAGACATAGAAGAATATACATGAGACGCTCATATAAAAATGATATATAAATCTATTACAGGGTGAGGTATGTGCAAAAATATTTGTTTTATGAGTAGCTAATAAATCTTTACCTTGCTGTCTTATAAAACCATTAGTGGTAAAATGGATGGTGCTAACAGCATTCATCTTGAAAGCAGAACAGACCTCTCCCTTTTGGACTTTGGTGCATGATCTGTAGCAAATTAGGGCCTAATCTGGCTTTCTCACGTGGCCTGTGCACTTTAGCTGCTTATCTTATCATGACTTCACAATACAAGGTTGACTGTTTCGTCTGGTCAGGAGTGCACATGTGAGATTAGTAGCTATACTTATATTTTCTTTCATCCCCTCCAACTCAGAACTTGAATTATTTTCGTGGTCTACTACAGGAACCTGTGGGAGAGGAATCCTAAGGCACACAATAAAATTCGAATGAAGATTTTTCTTTATGTTGATGGAAAACTGATGGGTAGAACAGAGATAACCCCATAAGGAATTAGTATTCAGCCCCAAAATTGTTAAACCTTTCAGGGGACTGTACTTCCTGACACAGACATCTGAACACACTCCTGAGCCTTACACATACGTGGCAGGGCTTACCCGTCACTGTCTGACATTCTGGTTTAAAGAAACAGTGTCAAGCAGACCTGTAGCTGTTCTGGGAAATGATGACATATTGAACATACTGACAGGAGGGAAAGTTTACCCTGGTATATTGTAATGATATATTCTGTGACTGATAACAAAATATATAGCTAATTAAATCTGATTAAATCTGCCTGAGAGTGACTGATTTCATTCCTCAAAGCCAGTGACACAAGAGAAGTAGGAAGAGAAACTTCTAGTTACATATCCAGGTCTTTCCAGCTACCCTCTTATCCTCATTTAGCACATATCCCAGGTAGTTGAAATTTTGGTATCTCTTCTAGACAACACAGTAATACTAGATTGCTGTAGTATAGAAACTCAGTGGTTGGTATGAGTGATATAAATAGATAATGTGTGTGCTTCCTGTGTTCTTAGTAAGAAGAAAATATATTAAACTAACCATAAGACACAGATGAATAAAAAAATGAGTGAAAAATGCTTTATAAAATGTTACTAGTGCAACTGCTTTAGAAATATACAGCAAATGCCTGGATGTTACTGTGTTGTCTAGAAGAGATACCAAAATTTCAACTACCTGGGATATGTGCTAAATGAGGATAAGAGGGTAGCTGGAAAGACTTGGATATGTAACTAGAAGTTTCTTTTTCTACTTCTCTTGTGTCACTGGCTTTGAGGAATGAAATCAGTCACTCTCAGGCAGATTTCATATTTAACATCAGCCTGAAGGGAAGGCTTCATCAAGGAGGGGCTGTTTGAACTACACTTTGAAGAATGAGTGAGAGCATTCTTGAAGGATAAACAAGCATTGTAGGGTGGGGACCATATTTCCAGCTTTAGGACCTTTAGAAAACTCTCACCAAACTCCTAACTGATGTAATATAATAAAAAATGTTGTGAAGGTTTGAATGGGTGGGAGTAGAAGCTCTCGTTTAAAGTACCAATTTATAAATCCAACATGTTATTTTGCCTTTTGTTCTCTCCCTCTCTTATACTACTGTTCTACTGTTGTCTTAAAAGACTTTGCAATATAGGGGGAACTGCTAGAACAGAAGCTAACGTGGTGTTAGACTATACTGGTAAGAATATTACTGGGCATTGTTTATGTACTTGTTTGTGTGAGTTTTTAAATCTATAATAGGTACAATAAATAATTCAGATTAGGGCAACCCTATTTAGCTCCTCCACACCTGCTACGATTAACTCCCTGGTGTGGGAGGTTCAAACCAGAAAGAGCTGTTGTACTGGGTGCTCTAATTGGCATGTAAAATTACTTCTAAGAAGATAATATACCAACTCAGAAACCCACACGAAGACGGCTGCTCTTCAACTTCTCCTCTGCTGAGGCAGGGAATTCCCTGACTTGCCTTGGCCAAAAGGAGGTATAGGCTCTACCTGATTTATTTTGTACCGTCCAGGTGTTTGCTCTGATTTTTGCAGGTTTGTGTTCTGTCAAAGCAGAAATTATTCCTAAAAACAGTTCTGCTATTTAGTTTCTACAGCCCCTATAGTTGTAAACATATGGAAATCCTGTACAACCTGGTAAATAGTCACTGTCCTATCCCTCTTCAAGGTCATGATGCCTCAACTAAAGCAGATGTTTTGAGAATCCTGTGTCAGCTTTTCAACTGGCATTTCTCTAACCAGTATTAACCTGACAATGCTTGTGGTCAAGTATTTGGAACATCTTGGTTTGGAATGCTGATCAAGTCTTCTAGGTCTCTGTGCAAAACATAAATTATACTTGTGTTTGCAGGTAGGAGAAGATTCTCGACATGCAGGACCACCAGTTCTTCCCAGGCCATCAAGTACATTCAATACAGTCAGTAGGCCACAGTACCAGGACATGGTTCCAGTAGGTATGTTACTCCTTTCCAGGAATCTTTATCACTGAATTTCCTGTGTGTACACTGTGCAATGTGTAGATGTGTTCCTGTTGTCAATCCACTACCTTTGCCTATATTGAGAATTGGTTGCATTATCCCTAAGACATTGATCTTTGTCTCAAAGTACCTAAATTTTGTAAGATCTTGAGGATGAGATTTTTTTGTACCACTCTACTTTTTCTGAGTAGAGCTATTAAATTGTTGAAGTTAAGAAAAAATATTTTTTAATGAAAATGTCTTATGTGATCATTACAAATTAAGCATTTGCACAAGCATATACTTAGAAATACTTAGAATATATCTAAAGCTTAAGATAATTTAAATGTCTTAAATTGGGGCCTCCTTGGTGGCACAACAGGTAAAGCACAGTGCTTTGGAGCTGTTGGTAGCTGTGGTGTGAGTTCGATGCCCAGCTGGGGAGATTCCCACATGGTTCAGCAGACCTCTTCTGCCTCACCCGCTGTTCCCCTCAGCAGTGTATTTCGGTCGATCTGCCTGTACTGCTCCCCACTCTGTGTCTACTGAACACTCTCACCTCCCCACACCTCTGGCCTGCTCCCCACCTTGTATGCATAAATAAATAAATCTTTAAAAAAAATAAATGTCTTAAATTGTCATTTAAATGTCATTTAGTATTTAAATGAGCCTGTAGTAACCTCACAAAATAAGCAAGAAATGAGGGCACATTCTTAAAGGGTAATGTGGCAAATATAAGTCAGCAAGAGCCTCCAAAATAAAAATAAATGAATATATGAAAATAGGACTAAAGAGCAACTTGAGTTGTTACTTACATGAAGAGACTGAAGTGCCTCAGATTTCAAACCTGGAGTCTCCAGGGCAGATGGGTAAGCAGACTAGTTCTCCCTGCTCCGTCTTCTGTCTGAGGAACTCTCTATTTTTCTCTATTTACTTAAACATTTTTACTTCTTAAAGAAAAACTTTACCATGAAAGATAATGTAATGCCTGCCATCTAAAGAAATTTGACTACTGCTAAATAAGAAGAAATTTTGGGTCAAGGTTCTCTTATCCATTACTAATCTGATACCAAATATTGCATGTCAACTTTGAAAGTACTGCAAAATTGTTGCTTAAAAAGTTTTCTAGTCTCTGATCTTGAATGGAATGTAAAAACTTACTGGCAAAATTTCATATGCCTAGGGAATTATTTCTCTTGTTTGATCGTTTATTATTTTAAATAAGACAAGTTTCTTGATATATTCTGAACACAGGAATGTTGATTGATCTGGGATCTCTGATATTTTAGAATTCAGGTACTCATTTCTGTGGTTTAAATATTTCTGTATTTATGATTATAATCAAGATGCATCATCTTAAGTAAACAAATTGGTTTTCCTGACCAAAAAAAGTTTAACTGAGAACACTTCATAAACTTTGATCAATTAGTTATTTTAAAATTTCTATGGACATTAAGCCAGTCTTGACTAAAAAATTGTAGGTATTTTTTTTTTTCATATGTTGTATACATAGTTGATGATGCTGACCATGTTGTAGCTCTTGCTGTTGAACTATATGTGGCCTAATGGCACTTATTTCCACATAGAATTTGGGAATAATTTGTCCTCTGCTTTGTGGTTTTAGCTGCCTGATCACTACTGCATTTTGGTGACTCTTGTTCTGCCTCTTTACCTCTATGGATGGCTGCTTGGTTGTTTTTATTTTCAGTTTCTTTGAAATTTTATTTTAAACTTTTTTTTTTACTTATTTTTAAATTGAGGTAGCATTGGTTTACAACACTGTGATCCAGAGGCACAGGATCATACATCTTAATTCATGTCACCACACCACACTCACCACCAAGGTACCCACAGTCCTCCAACGTAGATCATTGTGTTTTCCCCCTTTTGTTTTCCCCTTTCCTCCATGTCTTGTAGCCTCGATTCTATCATCAGAGTCAATGGTTTGTTATTTGTTTGGTTTTGTCTGACCCTTTGTTTTCTTTGTCTATATTCCACATTGCTGGTATTTATCTTTCTCCTTCTGACTTATTTCATTTAGCATTATCTCCTCCAGTTTCATCCATGCTGTTGCAAATAGCAAGAGTTCATCTATTTCTAGAGCTTAGTAGTATTTCATTATGTATATAGCAGTGCAGGATATAGTAGTCTTGGCTGGCAATTTTGTCATTAAGTATTTTGAATATTTTTTCCTCATCCATAGATTTTCCTCCATGAAGTCTAATGTCAGCCTGGTAGGATTTCCTTTATAGATTACCTGCTTATTTTCTCTAGTGACTTTCATTATTCTTTCTTTGTATTGAACTTTTGGTAGATTGATGATTATATGTCTTGGTATATGTATTGTTATATTTAAATAACCAGGTGTTCTTTTAGCTTCATCAGCTTGTGTTGGGTTTGGGAAGTTTTCTTCATTACGTCTTTGAATAAGTTCTCTATTCTCTTCTCCCATTAAATTTATGTTTGGATGGGTGATATTTAATCACAATGGTGTTTTATCTCTAACAGTCACTTATGAAGTTGATTTTAGTAAGCTGAAACTTAAAGCAACCAATATCTTAGAATATTTTGGTCATCTCCTTGCAATTTGATAATAAATGTGATTCAACAAATGAGCTTAGTAAGCCCAGAGCTAGGCCACACATAGATCTAAATCAATATCCACATAACAGGCTAACACAGATTGGAATGTAAGCATCTGCAGTGGCTCTAGACTATGACTTTGAATACAAGGAACATTAAACAGAAAAAGCTTTTATTTTTTGCATTTTTAATTTTATTTTTTAATTGTATTATTTTTGATTGAGGTAAAATTGGTTTACAACACAGTTGTAATTGGGAGTATAGGTTGACCTCTCTTCAGTTGTGTATTACTACATAATATCTGTGACCCAGCACCTATAATCTCCTCCACTGTAGTCTATTGGGACCCCTTCCCAAACTCATCTTCTTATCTGGTAACCTCAATTCTGTAGTCAAATTTAAGGGATGGTTTGTTTTAATTTGTCTGTCCCTTTGTTTTCTTTCTTTATGAAACACACATGAGTGAAATCATCTGATATTTGTCTTTCTCCTTATGTTTATTTCACTTAGCATTATCTCTTCCAGTTCCATAGAGGCTGTCATAAATGACAAGATTTCATGTTTTTTATAGTTGAATAGTATTCCATTATGTACATATGCCACATATTCTTAATCCTCTCATCTATCATTGGCACTTATGTTTTTCTCATGCCTTAGCTATTGTAAATAATGCTGCAATTAGCATAGGAATTTGTGTATCCCTTCAAATCATTGTTTCTGCAGCCTTCTGGTAGATACCTAGGAATGGAATTGCTGAATCATATAGTATATTTTTTTAATATTTGAGAAACTTTCATACTGTGGAAAAGCAGATTTTTTTAAAGTTTGGATTTATGTGCATAAAACTAATAACTGAGTTTTAAAATTTTTTACATTTTCTGATTTTTTTTCAGCTTACAATGACAAGATAGTTGCATTTCTGCGCCAACCCAATATCTTCGAAATTCTACAGGAGCGTCAACCTGATCTTACCAGGAATCACTCACTCAGGTAACCATAATTTTGGTATTTGGCTTGAGTTGCTTAAGCCCTAACCTTAAAGCTTCAGTAACAGTGATAATTGTCTTGGAAACTCTTTCTTTTTGACACTCTGAACTAAACCATCTTGTGTACAAATACTTTTTATCATCAACACTAGGCCATTGTAGTCCTGGCTTTTCTCTTTAAGTACAAGGATTGAATAAAATTGACTAAAGAACCTAGAACCCTCTTTAATAAGAAATATGAAAAAACATTTCACAGCCATTAATGCATGCTGGATACCTGAATTCTATTGAAAATTATATGACACTAATCTTTTGTCTATAAGCTGAGTAAACAAAAGTAATGGAGTTTATTGAATTGAGATTTATAAGTTTAGACTTGTGATTCACAATTTTCCATAATAAAAACACAGTGGAACCCAAGAAGGGAATCTGATCCTCTCCATAGTCCAGTGTTCCCCTGCATGAACCCTCTCTTCTAAACAACTCTTCAATGCATCATGCTTCAAGTCCAGTTTTATTTTCCTGGATACATGCTGTTCCTTTTCCCTGGCATACTTTTCTACTTTTGGCAAGAGAGATCTTTCCTTTAAGCTAATGCAAGCTGTCTCTTCTTGAAGTCTTTCAACCCCATTGTGAACTCTTACTCCGATTATCTCAGTGTTCTAAGCATCAGTGAAAATAGAAGGGGAAAAAAAAAAAAGACTTTTCAGCCGAAATTCCTATGTAACATAAAGCTCATTTGGTCTACAGGCCACCTTTCCTGATAGAAATGTCTGCCTAGAGGTGCTTTCCGGGGAGCAGCGATTCTTCAATACTGCGCTAGTTAGTTGTGCCAAAACAATTTCATAGGATCACTTGGCGGTTATATAAAATACAGAGTGCCTAGTCTTATCTCCTCTAGCTCCTCTCCCTTTTTTGAATTTATACCCCTATTCTCCCACACTCTGCCCAGAGTCTGGGGTAGAGATCTGGGGTAGAACTCAAGCATTTAACTTTTAAAATATAATATGTATTTTAAAATATAATACCATATAACACCATTGGCATTGCCAAGTGTTATAACTGGTCTAGACATAATTTGATAATTATGTAATGTATCAAGTTGTCCTTCATACTATTTGATTTTTGCTTTAATTTACTTTTCAAGTCCTTATACTTGATTTTCCAATTCAATATAAGATCTTTACAAATAGGGTTTTTTTTCCAAATTATAAAATCTTTTGTAACAGATAGGGATCTTATTTAACTCATTGTGATTTCTACTCCATACTGCTCAAATATCTAGATTAGTACTTTACATATAGTGAATGTAAATATATGTGTGTTACATGTAACATACAGGTTACATATGTTACATGTTACACACACAGCAAATCTTACAGTGACATAATTTCTTTCAGTGTAAGCCAGGATTGCTTGCTTCTCATCAACATCAATGTTATAACAAAATAACAATGAATGAAGTGATGTTATTGAAGGACCTGCTTTCATTATATTTGTTTCTATTAAAGCCATAGTTTCCAGGGATATTAATTGAGGAATTACTGTATGTATTTGTTTCTTTGAAAGTAAATTACCAAATGTTTTTCTTATGATGTTCTCCATCTCTGTGTCTTTAAAGTTCTCATTACCATCCATAGCATCTAAAGATTAAAACTGCATATAATTTGAAATATGGCACTACAAGTGTTTACACAGAAGTCCCAGTTTTTCATTAATTTCTAACTCAAGTCTCAACCTAAGCCCCAGTCAGTGTTTCTTTCTCTGAAAGTACCCTGCCCCACACGTAAAAAGGACAAGAAAGAGGAAGCTCCAGGTTTTCCACTTTTGCTCTGCCTTCCACATTATTTACAGTAACTGATATACCTTTAAATGTCCATCATTGGAAAAATCACATTATTTAATCTACATGAACAGGGCATCTAACATTATCATTATTCTTTCATGATTTAACAGAATCTTAAGAGATTCTATGGAGGGAAAAGCTACATGCCCTAGTTGGTTGCTTCCATTTTTATTTTATTTTTTTTAAAGACTTTTATTTTACTTTATTTTTGCATACAAGCTGGGGTGCAGGCCAGAGGTGTGAGGTGGTGAGAGGGTTCACCAGAGACAGAGTGGGGAGCAGAACAGGCAGATCGACTGAAATATACTGCTGAGGAGAGCAGCAGGCAAGGCAGGAGAGGTCTGCCGCGCCATGTGGGATTTTCCCCAGCCCGGCATTGAACTCATGCAAGAGCTGCCGACAGTTCCACAGCGCTGTGCTAATCCATTGCGCCTCCAAGGAGGCCCGGTTGCTTCCATTTTTGTTTTTGTTTTTGTTTTTGATTTTTAGAGCTTTAAAGATCTCCAGTCTCCTGAAAGTTGCTGAAGATTTTTAGTTTTTTGTGACTACCAGGGTCCTCAATTAAGCATAATCTTTCTTTACATAGATCTTACATGGCAATCCTTTGCAAAGAAATTATGTCTTAGGCTTTAAAATGTTTCTGTCTTATTCCAAAACTTTATAAATTTGCATTTACACTTTCTAGAATTATTTGCAGAATTTGACCATGGAAAGCCTATGTAGTCATGACACATATAAGGAAGGAGGAACTTAAATCAATGAGATAATGCTGTTCCCCTTACCCAGAGTGTATCACAGTGCACTTTTAGTGTCCTGAAAGTTTTTGGTAGTTAAGCATTGTGCTTATCATAACAACATAATGTGGAAGTTTATAGAAGTAAGAGAACGTTCTGTTTCATGTACTTAAAAATTGCATTATAAGGCACATTCCCACAAACATAGGGATGGGGAACCATTTGGGATACTTTCATCTCACATTTCAACAATGTTTTTGTTAGAAAACTTATTCATGGAATAGAGCCACTGAGTAATGTTGGGTTGAAAGTAACTGGATATTATGTTCATAGCCTGAGCAAGGGCTCCCACTACCTCTATAACTCTCTGTGCATTCTTCCTCATCCTTGGCACAGTTGCTTAAAAGAAATATCCCTTCATATTTCCTATGTAGTATAATGAGGACATAAGTATTATCCCTTAGATTGAAAGAGGCACACCTCTTAAGTTCATGTTTTCTTGTTTTGCTTGTGGTTTCTCCTAAACCAGAAGATAACAAGCAGGTTATTTAGTTTGTATTTCTATGTAGCTTCCTTTTCCTTGAGACACCAACTTTTTTGTTTTTTCCAGTAGAATGGCTATGGTTTTTTTCATGCACTGGGGCATGGCATTTACTTTCAACTGCTGTATTTAATTCACTGTTCCAGCTTTATCTAACAGGCAAATGTAAATGCTTCCAACTTGACTTTTTTTTATTATTATTATTGTTATCTCAGAAGAGGTTTAGTTCCTCAGAAATACAAACATTCAAAGATCAGTAACACCTCCACAAAATGGGTAATTTCCCCTTTGGGCTGCTAGATTCTAATAATTCTCATTGAAAGATAGTAATCGTATTAAAAAGCTTATAGACTATGACATTAAATAAAAACTGAAATAAGATATTCTAAAATATTATCCAAAACAAATATATTTATTAGTGAATATAGTGCATACAAATTCAATCAAGTTTTTGATGTTTGTATTTGCTCATTATTATATTATGAATAATTATATTAATTTATAAAACCTGAATTAAGAATTCACAATTTCCCCTTTTGTGTGATTGTTGGGTCAGGCAGTAAATTTGCTCCCCGGTATCAGTGGTGATTATTTAAGTCTCTAAGTGGATTTGTCCTTGAGTGCTTCCTAAGTAAGTTTTCTTGATTTGTGATACTTTTATGTTCATTCTAGATAAATTGGGCAGTTCCATACTTTATCTAATTAGTAAGTAGGTAACTTGGAAGTCAAGAAATTCTGGGCCACAAAGGACACATGGATGTGTATCTCATGGTTTATCAGGACAGAAGTAAACATAGACATAGACCTTTTGTTCCTCTCATCTGTCTTTAAGAACCCTGGAATCTTGTTATTGCTTAATTATACTCTTTTTCTTTTCATTTTAAAAATAATAAACACCATTGTGAAATTACCAGGCAATACAGGATTTTATGAATTAAAAAGTTTCTAGAAACTAGCTTTCATAAAACAAATCTCAATGTTCAAAATTTCTAAATTATTTCTCATCTAGTTTACTAGAAAATATATTTTTCTAAATTTAATATTGGACTAGAAATGCTAATCTCAGTTAACATCTGAGCTACTTGATCAATAGCATAAATTTGCTTCTGCCAATCTAAAGTGTTTTCCTATTTAAAACCTGCCTAGTGCTCTTCAGTCTCCTCCTAGTTTGTCTAGTGCTCACTCAGATGTCTGGAACCAACATGAAACATGACAAACTTCTGAACTTTGTTCTACTAAATTTAAATAGAGGAATTCTAGAATGGAATCTTACTTTCCTGTAGACCATTTACATAGACATAATTATTGAATATTTCAAGTACCTGATTAAAATAATTCATACACACCACATAACAATGGTCATTGGAAACTCCTAGTCTGGCTCTCACTTGAAGACCAGCATTAATAATGACTCTTAAAAGGTAGTAGAATATGGATTTTAAAAGTTCAGGTTTGGGATATGACAGATCTAATTTCAGCTCTGCAGTTTACTTGCCAGTTGTTAGAAGGAGGCATCCAACCCAGAGTTCTTCATCTTTAAAACAGGGATAGGAATTCAAAACCTTGTCGGATCCTTTTCAAGATTAAATGAAAAAAAATTTCAAGCAATTGGTACTATTTAAGCAACAGAAAACATACAACCCATTATAAATAATATATTAGTAGTCTGTATTTCACTTCTTTCTTACATCACAAGAACTCAGTTTAAAGTAATTTGCCTGCCTCCCTGTGGCACAGGAGTTAAAGTCTCAGTGCTATCACTGAGGCCTGAGATCCATTCCCGGTCAGGAAGCTAACCCACGCAGAAGACCTCTCCTGTCATGCCGGCTGCTCCCTCAGCAGTGTATTTCAGTCAATCTGCCTGATCTGTTCCCCTCTCTGTCTCTGGTGAATCCTCTCACCCCTCAAAACTCTGGCCTACACCCCAGCTCTTGTATGCATAAATAAATAAAAATAAATAAAAATAAATCTTTAAAAATAATAATTTGCCCCTAAATTTACTCTGAATTTCAAAACCACTATTCCTGAGACAGATCATGTATGTGTAAATGGAACTGTGTGATCCTATGGATATAGATAAAATACAATAAGTGTCTTTTAAGTCACGTGATCAACTTCTGTGTCAGTAGGCTTTCTAGTGTGCTCACACCTTTTCATCAGGAATCTTTGCTCTAAGGTCTTTTACTGTACATGATAAAACCAGCCTTGACTGCTCCATGCCTGCCTTCTGGCTCAAGGTTCAACAGAATTATCAAGGGTCATAACAGTGTGGCAACTGCACATTTCAGAAGCAATCCGAAGGTGAATTAAACATCTTCACAGGCAGCTCACCTCCTGGTAGATCTAATGAGAGCCTTAGGATTCTGCTCACTAGGATAGTAAAGAACCTAGATTCTGACATTTATGATTCTGCATGTTCTGTGGTTTCTGCAAAAGGAATAATTGCTACCTACATTTTATTTGGATGAGTATGCTAATTTATGGTTTTGTATATAGGCTTTTGATATATATATATATATATATATATATATATATATATATATATATATATATATATATATCATGCATAGATCTGGTTTTTGTATTTTCCATGCATGTAATCTCATAACTATTAACTTTAAAATGACTATTCCAAGGCAGGCAATCACTTAAGCTAAAAAGGCTAAAAAGATTCTTTTAGAGTCTTTATTCTCAGATATTTGTTAAATAGTTTTCCTGTAACTCCCTAATATAACTTTGAAAGATTTTTTTTAATTGCAAATATGATTACCCAAGTGGCTACTTATCCAAAGTATTGCATTTTCTGACTGAAAAAATATTTAATCAGGGTTTTCAGACAATTTTCTATCATGAAGAATGACTATGATTTTAGGTATGTTTATTCTATGATTGACTTTGCTACATTATGTCATACATGTCAAAAAAATAGTTCAGCAAAATATCCTTCTTCACTAATTCATCAGATAATGGACTCTGTATGAACTAAAGCAAGATAGGAGTTCTGAAGCCAGATTCAATGCTTTCCCCAAACCCAAAAGAATAACACACTATTCCTAAAATCACAGAGAACAGTGCATTATTATTTATCATAACAAAATGATTTTTAATGAGATCTGCTTTTTACATATCTGTAGATGAATTATTAATTTACTAATAAGCCGTTCCTACAAAGTAAGCAAAATATGCACCCCCCCCATATTAATAATTTTTTTCTTTTTTTATCTCCTCAATAGGTTTAAATAGTCATGCACGCTGTCTTCAGAAAAATTAACTTGTCTAAAATTAAAATCTTGTTTCATGCACATTGTCCTAGATACAAATGGATATTTTCACATTGTCCTATATACAAATGGATTCTCGATACATCCCAGTGAATAAGCTGTTACTGTCTGTTCCTTGTGGGTATATTTCATAGAAAACATTCTTGCAGAGCCATCAGGAAGCCATTGTTCTAAAAATCAGATATCCTATATGTCTGACATATAAGGTACAATAGAAATGTCATAATAGAATAATATGCACTTAAATGCATATTATTTCTTGTATTTTTCTATCATATTTATTCCTATCTACTTAAATTCCAAATTAAGTGCAAAGGACATGAAGTCAGTATCTTTATCTCCATGTTTTAATCCTCACAGGACCTCACATCTATTTCATAGTGGGTGTTTGAGAAATATTTGGTAAATTAATCTGTTTCGTAGGCAGTATGCTAGAACTTAATGATAGCACCTAAATCTTTTTATCCCAAAAGGTGAATTACTATATTTCCATTACACAGAATCACAACTATAAAGATACAGAGTCCATATTTCTAATACAACAATTTATATGCCTTTGTGTATTCTAAAATGTCATTATATATATTTCAGGAAATGATAGCACAATTATTTATTTAAAAAATTTGGCTAAATTTCTCTAGCATATAGCATTACTTTGATTATTGAGATAAAATTTTGAATAATATTCTCAACTGTTAAAATTACATTGAGGTTTTTATGGGAATTTTTTTTAAGTTACTTTGACATTCAAATATTTACAATTCTCTATTTTTTTCTACCACTTGAATATTTTTCTCCCCATGTCATCCCTTGTCTCCCCTTATCCCTTTCCTTCTCTCCTCCCTCTTAACTTCAGAGTCTTCATGCTGTTTCCTGGTTGTCCACAGGTTCTTGAAAGCTACAGTTCTCACATAGTCAACCCTTTTATTTGTTACAATAAAATTTTCTTGTTTATTTAGAAAACGAATGTTTCCTATCGAGGTTTCCCCCAAAATATTTTGTTTTTGTTTCTGTTGTGGCTGTGATCTTCTAAACAATGATTGCCAAAACATGAGAAACTACTGGTTTTTGTGGTACTAATTTCTAGAAATTCTAAAAATTGGCACTTCAAATTCTTGTTTTTCTTACTTTGGCATTTTATATCACTGTTTAGAAAAATACCGCCTATTCCTACCTATCCTTTATGTGTTGTTTAACTGGTTGTCTATTCTAATTGCTTCATAGTAACTGATTTGTTTGGTTTGGGTTTATTTATTTTAAATAAAACTAAGGGTAGATATAACATAGTTTTAATTTCTAAATGTTATTAAATGGGCAATGAAATATGTAATGTGATTTCTTATGAAAGCCTCTAATTATATATTGTGGTGTATCCTGCATATTAATTCTTCCAAATAAGCATGGGATTAGGAGTCAAGCTAAGAATGCCTCAGGGCATGTGTCTTATAATCAAATGCTTTTGTATGTGATAACTAAACTCCTTTTAGTGGTTTTATTTTATATAGAATGTTGTTTTATTGAGAATAATGTTTCCCATTATCTATGGAATTAAGAGAAATGTAAGCCCTTCATATATATTCTCTCTTTTGTACTCATAGCACTATTTCAGTTTTGTTCAGAGACCAATATCTTATCTACTACATAGCTTAGAAGTACTCAAAAAATATTTGCAGAATTAGCAAGGTAAACAACATGATTAAAACAAATTGCCAACAACAGAAACAGAAAAGGGCATCTAGTTTGGCTTTACTTAAAACAAATCACATAGTCTATTGAAAAAGTAATAAATAATTTGAGACCTATATAATAATGTGCTCAATAGCTAAAAATTGAGTGCCACTATATCATGGGTTCCATGGGTTATCAAGGGTTCCATGCTAAGTATTTTATTTGCATTTGTTCACTTAATCCTTCCTACAACCCTATGAAGCAGATACCGTAACTGGGCTTATCTCAAGATGAGCACAAAAGCAAAAAGTCAGGTAACTCTAAATTCTTAGCATGGAGCTAATAAGCTCCATGGAGCTACATCCATTTACAATAATTTTTCCCTTAGATGTGTGCCTAATTGATGTCACTTTTACATGTCCATATGAATCATGTTGCCCTAATGGACTGATGTTTCCAAATCTAACCTATGTAAGAGAATGTTGACCTTTCTGCTTGCTTAGCTCGATCTTTCCAGTCAGGCCATGTCCTGTGACTGTGCGGAATTAGCAAGGTAAACAACATGATTAAAACAAATTGCCAACAGAATGGTTGTAAACAAATTGCCAACCATTGTAGTTCAGAGTGTGAATGATCAATGTTCATTTTCCCTCCTTGACGTTACACTATCAGAGAAGTCATGGGATGGCTCTAAACTTGCCTTCAGGCAGTTTTTTCAGAATGCATGGCTTTTCAACGGTGTTACAGCTATGTCTGCAGGAACCATGAATGTGCAGGGTCTGCACTGCAGAGCTCTATGACTTAGAGGCATTGCTGATTCTGATTTTTTTCTGATCACATGCCCTTCTTTAATGTCACCAAAATGTTGCTTCGTTTTAATGAGAATATTTTCTGTGGGAATTTTGGTCTCGACTGTTCATTGTCCTCAAATGATCTTCTGCTAGAGTTGATCTCCTGGGGTGATTCTATGCACTGGAGGAAGTGGTTACAAAGGTCTAAATATTGCAGCATCTGAGCAACTATAATAACCAACTTTTTCCTGAGATTGTCACTGTACACTTCAGCATCTTATTGTAAGAGATTAAGAGATTGTTTCTCATTAAGAGATTCTTTATCTGTCTTCCCCCAGTGAGTTGTATTTTATTAAATTATCTGATGTCTTTTTCTCTCTGATACAACCAAAAATGATAGCATGATAGTTGATTCCACTGAGTGGATTCAGGGAAATTTGTTAGAAGCCAAATCTGTCATTTTGGCATTAACTGGTATTGTGCCTGGTTTGTATTTTATTAAGCACTCTTTTTTCACACAACACAGTACTTGAACACAAAAATAAAGGAGAAACAGCTTTTGCCCCCAAGAAACTCATTTTTTCCAACATAGATTGTACCTGAGTGGTCCTATGGTTTTGTTTTATATAGAATTTTGCTTTATTGAGAATAATGTCAGCAAGATATTTGATTCCAAGCACTGAGTGGAGGTGCAAAGGAGGAAATGCTGTAATATGCTCTGAAGGTCACAGAGAAAAGTGTATCCTGCAGAGAGGTTGAAAGGTAAAATGATATTTGAATATAAGCTTAATCTTTATGATAAGCCACTAAAACAGAATAGAATATATTAAGGAAAAGGCAGCAAAGAAAGAAGACTGCCACAGATTCCTTCTAACTCTATAAAATAAACTTGAATAGATATTTGAGTACAACTTTCAAATGTTCTCCTAATCAGAGTCATATGTCTCTTTAACAATATTTCCCAAACTTGTTATGTCTATTCAGACCTGAGTGGACCACTGGGAATTTGTTAGGAACCAAATCTGTTCTTTTCTATTCTAAAAGAAGAAATTTTGTAGGCTACAATGTTAACTTTTATCACTTTTTAATGAAATAATTATGTGTAAAAATGTTTAATATGGAGAAACTCCTTATCCTTATAGTTTTTATAGACTGCGAACCATAAGACACATAAACTAAGTAAAAACTAAAAAATCAGTTACATTTGAAATAATGATATTAATGTGAAAAGGTCTTATTTTTCAGAAGTCAAATCATCAATAATAAACACCATTGTCAGTGGGAAGATACAGTTATACTGTTTGTGTTTTCGATTTGATTCTTTTGACTTTGCATCTTATGACCCATCATGTACATCCTGGGTATTATTTTTTTTTTCTTAGCAGCAGCTTATTTTTTACCTACTGATTTATTGTTTTGAAGAAACAATTAATTTAATAACATACCTCCAAATACATAATGAAGAAAAATGTTCAGTGTACCCTGTGCAGATCCTACCCCCATTTTTCTATTTGCGAACTATTGTAATTCTTTCATTCTTAGAATAAACCATGACTTTCATTTGCTTCGATGCAAACTTACTTTTAAAATTCATTTCCTTTGTTTTCTTTAGACTATGATAATTTATATAAACAGTGCTTAGCCTCACTTTATCGTATTCATTATGCGTATTAATACTACAAAAGAATCGTTTTATCATCTTAATTGCTAAGGACTGTGTGTGGGTTATAGACAGGCGCTGTTATCATACTTAGCATCAAGCCCCTGCTGACCTAAGGCCTGCTCACCAGCCCAGAAAGCTGTCATGGAAATGCAAATATGGGGACCGAAGTCACATAGAAATGTTCAGTAATAAATGTCATCCAGATTATCCAAAATATCTTTCCCTCAATCAAAACTAGCAGTTTTGATTATCAGCGTGAAAAAACAGAATTTAAAGTTTACCCGGAACTCCAGATTATGTTGATTTTAGTGGACAAGGATACCAGTTTGAGAAATACTGGACTATAATGAGCAAATACCGATAACCAAGCAGCAGTTCCTGTTTTCTTTTCTCAGAAAAGATTGTTGCCATTTCTGAGGATATCGGTTGACCTCTCTATTTCTCAGCCTTGATCTGCTCTTGTGATAGTCGCTAAACCAAAGGCTTCTTTGTTTCTGCATGGAAGGAGTTTATGAAGGACGTCCTGGAAGTGGGTGCAAGGCCTAAACAGTATTCAGTTAAGCGATTAAAACAATTTTAATCTTTCCACACAATATTAGATTTTGCCATTGCCTTTTTTCTTCCACTGCACCATGAATGCACTGAGAAAGGGACTATGTCTTACACCCTATTGGACTCCCAGTTTGTGAGACCATGCATAGCACATCACTCAGAAAATGTTTACTGAAAGAATGGATGAATATTAGCCTAAGATAGTACTTAGTGGTGTCATGTACATCAGATGGCATGTTCCAGTTTCCTGTTTGCAGGAGCATACTACTCATAGGTTGTCATTGTGATAAATTAACCATCTTGGTAGAAAATGAGTCTCAGCCTGCCTCAGCAGCATTTTTGCCTAAAGAATCAAACCAGTTGCCTTCATAGCTTCATAGTCACTATCTGGAGGAGTGATGGAAGTTTTGCAGCTGGCATTTCTCCTCCAGTGGCTTTCCTTTTCCTGTCCTCACCCTGTCATCCTTGTGACTCAGGATGCCATGATCTTTTCCTTATTCACAGGAAACGTGCAAGCCACTGTGCTGACCTTGCTCTCTGTCCGTCATGCAGCCTGCTCGTATAGCTCCTGTTAGAGTGGAAGAGAATACTCAGTCTGTTTGGTTTCTGGTTTTATCTTCCTTAGATTATTTTCCTCCTTCTCCCTTTTTGATTATTGTTATGATAGAATAAGGAGATGAACTGTGCATTTGTTGGCAATAACTTTTGATTCTTCAACATCAAAGCATATTGTTACTGACCCTTTATAAGAGTACTTCTTTGGTTTAAATTGCTATTCATTTGTCCTCCAAGATAACTTTTCTCGAATTTAGCTTTATGAAACGAACCTTTATATCTCTTATCAAAAAATCATTTACCAGATAAAGGGCCTTGGTTTCTCTCATGTGCTTCAGACAAGTAATTTAACACTTAAGGGAAAATATTCTACTTGGTTTGAGCCTTCAAACTGCAATTACCTTAAGCAGAGAGGCTGGTTATTCTCTTTTGAATCTATGTCAGCTGTTCATATTGGAAAAATATATATATATATATCTGAATATATATATGAATTTCAATAGTTACCCTTGTATATACATGTATATATGTGTATGTATTGCGAGAGAGAGAGGGAGAGGGAGACGGGGGGAAGGAAGAGGGAGGGAGGAAGAGAGAGGGAGAGAATACTGCTACTGTAAGTAAAGGACAAAAAAGCAAATCTGCTAATACCAAAGATTAGATGATTCATATGTTAGTATATTGTGTAAAATGGATCTAGCCTTAGGAAAATAGTTTAATATCACTGCACTTTAACAGACTGAAT
Source organism: Scalopus aquaticus (assembly GCA_004024925.1). NCBI lineage: Eukaryota > Metazoa > Chordata > Mammalia > Eulipotyphla > Talpidae > Scalopus > Scalopus aquaticus. The sequence goes on along the minus strand of PVIJ01000219.1, from coordinate 26,357 downwards.
TTTATTGGTTGGATGGTATTTTATCTATAGTTGCATTTGGGTTGCAAAATAATGAAAGCAGTGAAAAGAATTTCTCCCCATCATTTGAACTGGGTGATGATGAGGACCGTGACCATGTCTCTCTTGAAGGTGTATTCATTCCTAGGGTATCACCCAGTAGCTGCTTCACCATAATAGGTACCAAACAAAATTCTATGACCATTATTTTTTTAAGTGGTGTCTAAAGCACTGAGTTATGTTCCAAAAGTCACTACATATATTTTGAGCTGTTTCTTTGCCTAAATAGGGAGAAGATCCAGTTTATACGAACTGAAGGGACCCCAGGATTGGTGCGTCTTTCAAGTGATGCAGACCTTGTTATGTTGCTGAGGTATGTATGTAACACTAGTTCTTGAAGTAGAAAGTCTCCTGTCATTACCAATTAAGAAGAAAATAATATACCAATATTGTTAGCTTTAAAATGTCTCCTCTATTCTTCAAAACTTATAGAATACTCATGTTGAATATGTAGGATGCTGGTTTAGTGATAAATTCAGTTCAGATTGCATTAGTTCTCTCTTAAATCTGTTTAATTTTACTTTTACCTTTACTTTTACTTGAACCTGAACAAGACCTATTGGTGGGGGAGTTACTTCTCAGTCTAGGGGATGACCTTTGACTGTGGAATGCTGAGTTAGTTCTTAGTGTACTCGACAGTCAGAAAGTCTGTCAATCAATATGGAGTAGGTGTTTCTACCATGGTTTGGTTGATGACAAAATAGTAAGTTTAAGTTTTGATACAAAACTCTGAAAAGGTTGTGGCTCTTTCTCTTTCTAAAATTCTAAGTTTTTTTTTTATTTTTAAAATAAAGAATTCTGCTATTGGAACTATTAAAACTAAAATGATTACAAGACAGAAATCATGGTTTTTAGTCACTGGTTCTTAGTTAAATCATCTTTGGATGGCATAGTAATAAATACTTTAATTGTGAATATTTGTACTTTGCTGAATGCCACAGTTTATATGAGTGTCTATATATTATATAGTAGAACTAAAAATATTTGAGAACTGATCTATATATAAAGAGCAAGTTTACATTTTCCATCATATAGGAAAATAAGCATGCTCTTTGAATCTTAATGGGCCTCTGGAGAATGTGGAATTCACTTGTATATAATATTCCCTTTATTATTATGTACAAATGATGTTATTTAATTCTATACTTTCATCTCATTTGGATTATCAAATGCATTTATTATTTTAATAATTATACACAGTGATTTGATGTACTATATGTGCACATGTAATAAAAAATATATAGTGTTTTTGAAACATTTTAGGATATCCTCTGTTCTTTATCTTGTATTTTACTTTGGAGTTTAAGTCATTTAGATCACTTGCTATGGACACAAGCAATAGACTTGTTGCATATACAGTGGAAGACTTTGTTTCTATTTCCATACCTTAATTCATTATTTTTCAAAAAGGAAAATCACTCCCAGAACAGATGAACTTGATTATAAGCGATCTACAATATAGAAATGATATAGCTCTAGGAAATTATTCAATAAAGATAAATCCACATAAGGTTATTTCCTATATGCAAAAATTTAGGAAGAATTTTTAAATGACCTTGTTGCATGTGTTATTGAATACCCCATTTCATATTTTCTTTCACTAACTCAACTGAAGTGAAAAATGTACCTCTGTCAGAGCTCATGTAGGAAATGATTGATAAATTTGGCTACCTTAGAATTTTAAAACTTGTAGTGAAATACAACACATAAAAAGACATAAAGAAAGGTAACTAATTTAAAGAACATATTCACAACACACACAGTTATCACCAAAAGAAAAAGAGTGCCTTTAAACTGATTTGAAAGAAAAGAACCCAGAAGAAAAATAGGCAAAGAATATAAAAAAGTTTGTAGAAATGGAAGCATGAATAGTCAGTAAACTTATGGAATAATGCTAGTAATCATAAAATGCAATTTCAAGTAATGAGGTCCTATTTGACAATATTAGATTTGAAAATATAAAAAAAATCTAGTAATACTGAATGAGAAATAGGAACTCTATATTGTCTGGATATGGTGGGGAGACAATTTCTTTAACCTGTTTTGAGTACAGTTTAACAATATCTTGAGTAGTTGAGAAGGCATGAGCAGTATGACAAGCAACTCTGCTTTTAGATACATACCATATTTACATTTACATGAGGTCCCATACAGAAGGTCATTGCTCCATTACTGATGAAAGCACAAAAGTGAGGGAGAAGTCCATATATGTCAGGAGAGAGAGGGATAAATAAGCTGCTTTGTTTGTAGAATGGACTACTATATCAGAGGCAAAACTAATAAAGTAGATACTTAATGTATCTACATGGATAGATATCAAAAATACACTGTTGAACCACAAAAAGGTCAAGCAGGGCCTCCCTGGTGGCTCATCGGGTTGTCGCAGCACTATGAAGCTGTCCATAGCCACTGCAGCACTGCATCCCTGGCCAGGGAGATTCCCACATGGCATAGCAGACCTCTTCTGTCTCTCCTGCTGCTCCCCTCAGCAGTGTATTTCAGTCAATCTGCCTGTTCTGCTCCCCACTCTGTCTCTGGTGAATCCTCTCACCCACCCCACCTCTGGCCTACACCCAGCTTGTATGCATAAATAAATAAATCTTTTTTTAAAAAAAGGTCTAGCATTCTATACACTTAGGTAACATTTATGTAACTTTTTTAGTGATGCATGCAATAAAATTATATATCATTCATTTATACTTTTACTGTTTTTTAAGCTATTGCTAAATATAAAACTAGGGGAGAAAGGATATCTATTAAAGTCATTATAGAGGAGAATAAAAGAGACTGCAGTTACCTATATACACCAGTGCACACATACAGATATACATTCCTTTGTAAGTAGATATACATACAACTATAAGTGTTCACATGTGTTTGTCTGAAGCAAAAATAATACTGTTAACATAAATTAAGCCTGGATGATAAACAGCAAGTGCTTTTATATTATTTGCTATCTCTTGTGTATTAAAACTTAAAATAAAAATGTTCTCCTGATACGAAAGATTTCTAGGTGTTGCTTATATTTAGATAATAATTGTCATGTCATGGAACACAGGGATACAGAGGGAGAAGTCTGAAGACAGGATACTAATATCTAATCTTCAATTAGTTTAGCTCTAGGTTTCTAGACCTTTGTGGTATAGACTGTTACATGAAACTGTCCCTTAGCAATTAATAAAAAATCCACATTATTCCAGTGGCTATTGATATATTGAAAAATAGAACTTAATCTAGTCTTAAAATTACAATTACTTACTGCTTTCTGTTTCCAAATATTTGTTATTTTCATGGTATAAAAGTGGAAAGATTACTTTTAAAATATCATCTCTAAAAATGCTTTTTCTATAGTGGTTTACCAGCATGTGTTTATGCATGTAGAACTAGAGAGAGAATCAAGCTGTTATTGCATTGTTCTAAACCAGGGTTTTACAGTCTCAGAAGCATTAACACTCTGGGCTGTATAAGTGTTTCTTGCAGAAGCTATTCTGTGCATTGTAATATATTTATCAGCATCCTGGACTCTACCCACTAAAAGTCCAAAGTACCTCCTCTTCCAGTTATAACAATGAAAATGTCCTCAGACATTGCCAAATGTCACCAGACTGTGGGCGGAAAGGAAGGGCAGAGTTGCCTCAATTGAAAACCAGTGCTGTAAAATCATTGTTTTAAGTCTCTGCAAGATTAAACCATTGCTACTTCTGACTGCTTTTTTTAAAAAAATTAACTGGTTTCAAGATTTGGCCAGCCTTGGGGAAAAATTACTTCCATCTCTTAATTAAAAGACCCAAGTCTTCTTAGTTTTATTGTTGTTTTAATTTTGCTTTGTTAGGATTTTTTATATTTGAGTTTACTATAATCAGTAGTACTCTTTTTATCACAATATTTAATGAAAAGTCTTGTATTTCAAGAACTTAGATCCTTGATTACCATCTTTTAAGAAAGTATTAGAAACAAAAATTTCAGTATGGAGGAGAAAGAAGTCATCAGATTGAATAATCTAAGATCAAAATCTCACATTTGGAAAATATTTAAAAGGTAGAGAAGATGAGGGAGCTAATTATTTAGCAGTTGTGCCTATTTAGGAGGTGTTTTGTTTTATTTTGTTTTCAATTCTCCAATTATAGCTAAGCTCTTTGAAGGCTGTTGCCCTATTAAATAATTCTTAGAATGAAGATAGAGCATACTTTGTATATTTATTAAAGGTTCTCAATGAACATTGTCTATCATGTCTGAAACTTACTACCAAATCTAAAAACTCAGTTGCTGTTTTCAAAGCAAAAGGTAAACTCACATACTAAAGTTGCAAAATCACATTGTCCAAAACTGATAGGAAAACGGGCACATACCGTGGGTTTCACAAAAGCTACAACAGTCAGCCCTTTGTCTAAGGATAACCTGCAGGAGAAAGGGGACAGGTGCTCCCTCTGGGGTGGGAATGGACCTTGGATGGAATGAGTCAGGTGAGAGTGTCTTATCATGAACACATGGATCTTTTTACACCTCTTCAGCTAAAGTAGATGTCTCTTTCTTGTCTTTCCTCAGTTTATTTGAAGAAGAGATAATGTCATATGTGCCTCCACATGCCTTACTCCACCCCAGCTACTGTCAGTCCCCACGTGGCTCCCCTGTGTCCTCTCCTCAGAACTCACCAGGTGAGTCCACCTGCTGCTCACAATGAATTCTCTGAAAAGTGAGTCCTGAATTCAGTTTTTCTTTCCTTTATAAAGGAAAGTAAGGAGACACTTTAGTGTTGGCACAGGTATGTTTTGTGGGATGCTGCCTGTCTGCTACAATTGGCTTGTTCCTGTGGGAATTCATTTTGACAGGAAGATAATGACATCTCATCATTAGAGGGTAAAGATTAGCAGTCTGATGAACTCAGATATGGAATTTACTTTTCATTACGTTATGGAATGCCTAGTATAGCTTGGAGAGTAATGGGACACAAAATTTTGTTAGCTTTTTGGATTTAAAAATTTCTAGTTAAGAGACTGAGTCAAAAAATAAAAGAAATATCTACTCTCAAGAAATTACATAGAATTAAAATTAATGAACTTGGGTTTTTTTTCCCTGAAGTAGCCACTGACTGCATTAACTAGGAACACAGATTCATGGGCAGATAGAACATATTGACAGATGAAACAAACTAAAATTTTTAGTTCAAATACTTTGAAAGTGGTATGATGTGAGTGAAAGAATGAATGGATGAATGAAAGAATAAAGAAATGAATGCGTGAATGAGAAAATTTGGCTTAGTAAATGAGTTTTTTTCAAAGGTAGGTAGTCATGATAATGACAGAACATCAGTTATATTTATCCTTCTTATAAGCAATGTATTATATTCAGTTTAACAACTATCAGAATTTGAAACTATTTTACAAGAAATCCAAACTTCGTATGTGTTGCTGAAAGCTGCTGTCTGTTCTTTGATATTATATAATATGTATTTTCACATATTGCTATGATAATGAAGCTACAGTCTAATTGAATACCTCAAACAGGAAAAGGTCTATTAATTCATTCTTTTAATGCAGATTTATTGAGCATCTAACTATGATCCAAGCACTGAATTAGACCCTGTTGCTCCAAAGATGAATAATACAGTCTGTGCCTTTGAAGGTGGGGCAGTGAGTCAACAAATGACTCTGTAAAGCTCTGTGGTTAGTCCTGTAATAAAGAGATGTATGGGAACACAGATGTGGGAACAATTCTTCCTTCAAGATGGAGATAGGGTATTTGGGAAAAGTGAGGCTAACAAGTATTAGGGGACCCTTGAAAGATGATGAATGAAAGTTTCCAGGTGGACCAGGAAGAGCATTCTAAGTAAAGGAGTAGCAAAAGCTAAACCACAGAAGCATGAAAGTGGTTTAGAACAAATTAACAAATAGCAAGTGAAGGCAAGTTCTCAAAGCTCAGGCTGGAAAGATAGGTTAGGGCTGGTTAATCATTAAAACCCTATTTTGGAGTCCATGAGGAGCCACTAAAAATTTACAGAGGACTATCTCCTTTTATAAAGATCAGCAGAGAAATAATATGGAAGAAATATTAGAAAACAAAAGACTGAAGTCAGAGAAACCATTGGGTGGCTGTTGCATTAACCCAAGTAAGATGATAAAGGACCGGACTAATTGTGAATGAGAAAAGCATATTAAATCCAAGGATATGTAGGATGTAGAGACTCCACGATTTTGAGTCCAGGACAAGTGAAGCTGATTCTGGTGTTTTTACCACCTAAGCTACTAAGACTGGTAATACCATTCACTAAGAAGCAAAAAAGATCTGACTGGAGGGGAAGGGTTAAATTATTATCATTTTGTACGTGTTTTGCTGAGCAATCAGTGAGCCATCATCCAACTAGAAATGCCCAAAGACAAATGAAAAGGACAATCAGGGAGCTCAGGAGAATTTGATGAGTAGGAATAAAGGTGGCAGTTGAAGCCTGGAGTTTAGGTTAGAGGATTTCAGGAGGACAAGTCCCTGGAAAGAAGTGGAAATAGAGGATGGTACATTAGAAATTCTAATATTTAAGGGAAGCACTTCAGCAGAAGAGAAAATGAAAGCAAGCAAGCCAGTGGATTTTGAAAGAGAATTAAGAGTCTTCAGGGAAGCCAGGTTTCAAGACGGGAACGGTTAACAAGACTAATAACTCTAAGGATTCAGAAAGGATGAGGTCTGAGAAGAGGCTATTTGATTTGAAAATCATGAAGTTATATATGTTCTGTGCCAGAGAAGTTTCAATGAAGTAATAGACCATAAACTGGAATGTGACTCATTATAAAATGATACAGGATATAAAGCAGAAGCCGGGAGTTGTAGAATATTCTTTTCATAAAGTATGAAAACAAGAAGAAAGCAAAATGGAAGGGATTTCAGGTGGGGGAATTTGAACATGTATGTGTGCCGAGGTCAGATGTGGGTGGAAGGAGAGTGATTTGCTGCATGAGGTGAAGAGGAGCAGTCACCTGTGGGAAGGCAGGCCACGGGAAGCACGAGCACAGAACAAGTTGGGAAGAAAGTAGGCACACCATTTTGACTATGCAGGATGAAAAGAAACTAGTATATGCCTCTATAGATAAGCTTAAAGATGCAAGGGAACATTTGGTGCTATTTGATGGACTTCACAGCTGGCCTCAGTCATTTACCAATACTTCCTTCCATGGATTTGAATTTCCTTTTTTGTAAAATGGGCATAAGAGTAATCACCTCCCTGGGCCTCCCTGGTGGCACAGCGGTTGAGCGCTGCGCTGTGGAGCTGTCCACAGCGCTCGATGTAAGTTCGACCCCCAGCTGGGGAGAGTCCCACATGGCGCTGTAGACCTCTCCTGCCTCGCCTGCTGCTCCCCTCAGCAGTGTATTTCCGTCGATCTGACTGTTCTGCTCCCCACTCTGTCTCTGGTGAACCCTCTCACCACCCCACGCCTCTGGCCTGTACCCCAGCTTGTATGTATAAATAAATAAAAAAAAAGAGTAATCACCTCCCTGGTGACTACTTGTCTGCTATCTGAAACATAGCAAGCATCCTATAAATGTTAATTTATCCCATTTTCTGGAAACCTGGTTCTGAGAAGTATAGTTAGTCAGTATTTGAACCATTAATACTGGGAATATATGAATCCACTCATTCCTGATTTGCAGAGCTGGCTGCCCAGATAATTATTTTCATTGGTCTTTTTCTTAGCTAGGATCTATGATAAAGTTTGATTTTTTTAGGCAATATTTTACACGTTTTTTATGCTCTGTAATGAATAAAATACAAATTAACTTAAAAACATATAGAATTCATGGTCTATTTTTGGTCACTCTATATTTTGTCATTCAGTAGTTGCAAAAAGTTCATGTCAACGGCAGGAGTGAAGAGGGCAAATAGTGTGAACATTTTTCACAAGAACATAGTTTTTTGCCCTTCAGTTTTATGGAGAAATAATTGACATACATCACTGTGTAAGTTTAAGAGGGGTAACATGATGGTTTGATTTACATATTAAGAAGTGATTACAGTGGGTTCAGCTAACATCCATCTTCTCACATAGAAACAATAAAAAGAAAAAAGGTGAACAATTCATCTTGTTATGCAAGCTTTTGGGATTTTCTCATTTAGCAACTTTCCTATGTATCATATAGCAATGATAGTTGCATGGTCTTTCTATATGGTTTGAGGGAATTTAGTTGGGGGCGGGTGGGCCTTTTCATTGTATTACTTTTTATTGAGGTAAGGTTGATTTATGGCGTTGTTTATGATTTAGAGTTATAAATTCACACCCCTTCAGAGGTATGTTGCAATTTCACATCCACCACCAAATTACCCATAATCCTCCAGCATAGTCCATTGGACCCCCTTTCCCTCTTTTCTCTCCATAGAGCACCCTCCCCTTTTTGTAGCCTTGGTTTTATGGTCAGATTTCTAGGGTTTGTTTTGGTTTAGTTGTATCTCTTCCTTTGTTTTATTTCTCTATATTGCATATAAAAGTCAGATCATCTGCTCTATGTCTATGATGAAGTTTAAATATTTGTCTCTTTACTAACACTCCATGGTTAGAAAAATGAGCTGTATGGACTATTGCTGTTGTAGTCAAGGCTCTTCTTTACAGATCTTTTCTGTGACCCATCCTCCCTGAGAGAAAGGTAGATCACCAGATCCTATCCCTTTCAAGCACTACAAGTGCTCTTGGAGACTGGATGAACATTCTAAACAGTGACTACGTTTACTTCTTTTCCATTTAGCATCACAAAAGTACATGAGTAATCCATGGGGCTACTAAAATGCATTCTGGAAGCAGATTTAGAGTTAAAAACATTTTCCAAAGACAAGTAGAACCCAAATATATCTAAATTGCTAGCAGTGTTTGTGGTGGTTTTAATTTTCAGGAAGAATCATCTCCATATTTTTGGCCTATTCAGTTTCAGTAGGCTTTATTTGATCTTAAAATCGAATTGTGCTGCTTGATATCAATGGAAGTAACTATAACTAATTCCACATGATACCAGGGCAGGACTAAATGGCCTCATTTACCCTGTGCAGGAATCTTCTGTTTCTCTGGGGAAAATATGTAAACCAATGTTACCTCAATAAAGAAAAATAAAGTTAAATAAGAAAAAGAAAGATAGCCTCTCCTTCTACCAATATTATTCATGTTTTTGTGAAAACATTTCAAACAGATTTTTTAGAGTGGTCAGAGCCTCCTAGGGATTAGAATTTCATGCCTTTTAGTCATGTGAGAATAATATTGTGAAAATTACAACAGTGATGAATTTTAATGATCTTCATTCAGAATGTTAGGAACCTGGTAAACTTTCCACACTTCTCCTCATGCCAAGCACATTTAGATGTCTTTTCAAGTATGGAGGAGAGAGGGGCTTTGGAAACTTTGACTCATTGCTTTTTGCAGCTGTTAGAGTGCTCACCTAAAATTTGTCAAAATTTTGGTATGTGAAAGTTTGTTTTTCTAGGACTGTTATAATGCCAATCTTGATCTTAGGTATGCCAGAAAGCAAAGATCTTTCCAAACACTATATGGTTTATTATGCCAAATATGGAACCCAGAAGTTTATCCAAGGACCTTTTGTGGCTGCACATTTCTAGGAATTTAAATGCAGTAACACTTAATTTATCGAATGTCATTGGAGATATGCTCACTTATGTGACTTTTCCACGTAACCAAAACTATGACTTTAAGTGTCAGAGAATTTATTTAACCCACCACTTGCTGAAACTCTTTCACAAATACATTTTTTCTCTCCCAGTTCCCCTATGCATAGCGTCTTGAGGCTGTTTCATGGTTTGGGGGAATCATCATACAGAGCTGTTTTTACTTGACTAGACACTATCTGAAGCTAGTTCCAGAAGTGAAACAGAGTAGAGCACTGAAGAGCCACATGGGACTTTACTGAAGGTTATCTTAAGCATGGTATATTAGAGGGAATTATCTTCCCAACATATAGTGAGACTCCTTAAAGATCCCTTTTTCCTTTCTCCCTCCTAAGAATAGCTTAGAGCTGCTACTTATCTCGGCTGCTCTTTCCAAATATTCTGCAGCCTCCCCCTCCTTCTCTTTTTCCTTCTCTTCTTCTTTTTGTTTCTCCTCCCTCCCCCGTCTCTCTCATGTCTCTCTGTCTCTCTCCTTTCCATTCCCTCTCCTTCCCTTTCTCCATCACTTTTCTTCCATCTTTCCCACAGCCCCTGATGTAGTTTATACTTGTTTTCAGAAAAAGTGTCTATCCCTTCTCTTTCCTCAGTTCCACAAAGATGATCTAGGAATCAAACAATATAAATGAAGGATGCTCCTTGGGAGTGTGGGGATGGAGGAGTTGTTATTCCAGAGACTGAGGGAAAGACAAATACTGTCTCTGCTATTCTCTGTGTTTGTTAGCCTCCTTGTACCTCCCCTAATGCTGTCAGAAGGTGCCTGTCATTGTTATGTGTTTTAGCTTTCCCCTTTGAATATATTGCTTCTAATTTACCTTACCAGAATCTGAGAAATCAGTTTATCAAATTAATATATATGTATATATACATCTATGTAAATGGGAGCATCAGCAAACTCAAATGATCTGAGGACCTTTTACTACTCGAACAGAATAAAACAAAAATGCAAATAAGAGGACTTCAGTACTTGTGCTTTGTGCTGGCTGTTTGGAGGTGTTTGTCTTTTTGCTTAGCTTCCATTTGCTGAGCTATGTTCCAGAAGATGGAGTCTCCTAGAAATTGTAATGCTTGATGATTTAGTCTCATTCACTAATAAGCAATTGTAAAAAAAAAGTCACAGTTTGTTGTTTTTTTTATAAAGTGAACCAGGAAAGACATGTCCCTGGGTTATACTGAGCACCGTCCCCATCCAGTGCAGAATGAAGCTAGTCGTCAAAGCAGTCTGGATTCCAGGTAGCACACCCAAAATCAAAAGGGACTTAGGCTTAGCAGTTTGATGCCAAGAACTGTAGAATCCACAGAGTGTTTTGACTGGTGGAAATCTTTAATTTGTATTGATTATGCCATTTTGTAGGAGTTATGGGCATAGTATAATACTACATGGAAGTAATTTAGGTCTAGCTAGAAATAAGTGGGGGAGAAAAAACCCTAATATGTTACCGAACATTTTTCCCTGAAAATAATTTACATAATGCTTATTATCTATGAAGTCAGTCCTTCATTTGGTCACTTCCTTTATGTAGCATTGACCTTTTTTTAAAAAATCTGAATTCCTTTTTAAGACTATAAAGACCATGATATTTCTCTCTCTGTATGAAAGTATTTTATTCTACAACCTCACTTACAGTTATGGTTGCCATACAATTCTGTTAGCTAGGCCTTCTAAGATAATCTCCAAAGTGGAAATAACATCCTTCCTGTCCTGGAATTTCTTGGCAGTAGTACCTGACTTGCCTTCAGAGTTTGACAAGGGCCAGTAGCATAATTTGCTACGATTTTTAAATTTTATTTTATGCATACAAACTGGGGTGCAAGGCAGAGGCGTGGGGCAGTGAGAGGGTTCACCAGAGACAGAGTAGGGAGCAGAACAGGCAGATCAATGGAGCAGCAGTCGAGTCAGGAGAGGTCTGCCGTGCCATGTGAGAATCTCCCCAGTGGGGCGTCGAACTTGCATTGCTGCTGCCCACAGCTCTACAGCGCAGCACTTTAACTCGCTGCACCACCAGGGAGGCCCAATTTGCTGCGATTTTTAAATCAAAAAGTAATATGTGGTGATTTTTTTGCATAATCAAACTATTAGCAAAAGAATTTTCTATTTAACAGTTTCTCCAGAGTCTGCATAATTGAATCCCTTTACCTAAAGTATAAGTGGAGTCAGAGATCATTTTCATTAAGTATCTGTTCATGTTTTCTGATAATATTGATGGAACTCATTGGCATTTCCCACATCCTTTTAAGCATCTCAAATTTTGCAGCAATAGTGTATGTCCTGTTCTTTTTAAAAGTAAAATTTTTTTTATAGAATCATGATTCCTTTGAGTCCTGAAAGATTTTCACTTCTTCTTTGGTTCTTTTTCCTCTTCCCTATCAATGACTGTGCTCTTGAAAACAGATCCCTTTGGGCTGCTTTCTGAGCTGCCTGGGTTTTCTAGTCTGCAGCTTCTCAGACTGCAGCATCTTAAACTGCAGCACTGACTTTATTCTGCCACCCCTGAAATGGACTTGTGTGGCCCTGCCCTGGTCCTCAGCCATCCAAGAGAGCAGCCTTGTGTTTCTGAGATCATGTTCCTTAATGTTGCAAACAATGCCTTTCAGAGCCACAGGAAACATTCCCAGAGTTGGTCCCTGGAAGCTGCCCAGGTGTTTCATTGGTTGCACTTGACCTTCCTGTAAGGGGTAATGGTTCTCAACCTTGGCTGCACTTCAGATCATCTGGAAGCTGCATAAAACACTTAGGCCTGGATCCCATCCGCATGATGTAATTCATCTTGGGTGTCCCCTGAACACTGGCATTTTTAAATGCTTCCTAAGCGACTCTAATGTACCATTAAGATTGAGACCACTACCTAGGATTCCTAGTCTTTTAAGCTCAAATTTATCATTTCCTTTATGACATAGTTGTTAGTTCTCTGGATAAAAGATTCATGACCATACAGGCCGGCCTCTGGGTGTATTGTTGATCAATAGTTTTATTAAAATTCCTAAAGCCTCAGTACATTCCCCTGTGTCTTTAGTATTCATTTCTATGTCTCTATATCACCATCAGAGCTACCGGTGTCTCTTCCTTACTTATCTACCATTACTAATTTTTCACTTCACATTGTAAATGTTTTCTGATAACAGTAGTCACCACTGAAAAGAGCTTCTCCTGGAATAGGCTGTGCACAGTGTCATATTTTCATCGGCTCGTGGTCCCACAATTCACCCTGGTCATTTAACGGCGCTCCGGTACCACATTCAGGTGCCTGGACAGTATGTCCACCTGAACAGCTGGTGGACAATCTCCAGCTCAATATCGCTAAAGCTTCAGCATGACCCTGTTCACCAGCAGCATTTCTCACACTCCTTTTAGTATCAGATAAACCTGGCTCAAATCCAAAATCTACCATTTACAGGCCTATGACTTCAGTTTCCTTAGTTACAAAAAGTTGGTGATGGCAGTAATAATAATGCCCACTTCCTAGATTCTTTCTGAGGCTCTTCCAAGATCCCCTGTGTAAAGTGATCAGTCCCCAATTTTCAGCAGGCACTTAATAAATGAGAGCTGTTGTTGTTTTAAGAGCTGTGTGTTATTGCTGGAGCCTCCTGTTCTCTTCCTTGCTTATCTCCTGTTACCATTTTTTTTATTTCATGTTGTATGTGTTCTCTGAGTCACCATGCTCCTGTCTAGTCCTCATCCCCTCGGGGCCTTGATTGCAGCAACTGCTCCTGACTGACTCTCCTCCCTCCAGTCGCCTTTCCTCCTTCCCACCCTTAATCGGCTCAACAGACTCAGAAAATGATTTCTTAAATAAAACACCACTTGTCTGTTATTCTCTTGCTCAAGAACCTATAAAGACTGCCCACTGCTCCCTGCATCATGCCCAAACGCCTCAGCAAAGTTTTTTTAAATTCCTCTCATAATTTGGCTCCAACCTTCTGACCCATTTCATTGCTCCCAGCACACTCCCTCTACTCTATGTTGGTGGGCTCTCCTCAGTGTCTTCTGAACATGCATGCAATGCTTATTCCAGTCTTACTCCCTGCCCCAATATGGAATACAGATCCTTACCTGTTTACAAGAATTGATTCCAATAAATTCTCCTTCCAAAGGTCTTTTCCTCAATCTCTGCTTTTCCTCAGTTATAACTACTTTTCTGTAACACTGATCTCAAATGTGAAATTGGAGGGAGCACAGCAACCAATGTCACTGAGTGACTATGGCACATTATTATCTAATGGAGTCACTACCCACCCATAGCCTCAGGGAAATGCAAGCCAGTTTTTGTAAAGTTCTCAAATAATGTGCAAAAGAAAATCTGGATTTTTTAAAACTTGGAATCTCCCAAATTTTAAATGTTGGCAGATAATTTAAAACCTTAAAAAAATTGTATGACAAGCAAAATTATTCAAGAGGGCTAGATTTAGTCCCAGGACATAGTTTTGTCCCCTCCATCTTATAGCTTGTATTACAGCTACTTGAGGACTTTATTTATTCTCTGTTTGTTTAATGTGATTTACTTCTGTCTTCTTAACCAAGATATTCAGTCCAGCAACCCCAGCTTATTCACTTCAATCATCTAACAAAGTATTATCAATGAATAACAATCATTTAGTAGACTCATTCACTAAAGAAATATTTAATAATTCACAAGACTTCAGATTTTTTGTTGTTTCTTTAATTATATTTTGAAATATTTAGTGAAAATGTCCAGTGTTTTTTTCATGGCTCTGTCTCTGACTTCCATATTCATCACCAGCTTTGTGTCCGCCTTGTTGATTGGTGATCTTGTGACACAAAACTGTATTAAAAAAAAAAAAAGCTGTATTTTTCTTTGGAAAGAGGAACAAAGTGTGTCGTTAAATGGTAGGTAAAACATCTTTACAAAATCTTTAGATAATCACAGTATTTGACACATATTAAGGATATAACAAATATCAGTATTTTTTCTTTGGCAATCAGGAGACATGTGCCAAATTTATCAAGATTATTCTACCATGCAAATGTGAAATGTAGGGAATTGTGTGTCTGAAACATTTCTTATAGTTCATATTTAAAAGAAATTCTTGTAGGTTTTTCATAGAGTGAAGCTTGAAAACTCACTGTTCCTTCTTTATATGCCTCATACTTTTCATATTTTAACTTCCTGTCTAATTGCCATGATATCATCTCAGTAACAAGCAAAGATATTCCCCCCGAACAGTTATCACCAGACGTGAGTAACTCTGTTTGACTCATATTAATTTGGACTGAAAAAGGGAACATATTTGACTTACACATGAGCAAGGTTGTAACTATTCAAACAGGATTGTTGTTCTCATCTAAAACGCCACAAAGAACACATCTCTTTAGATCCTAGTTAGGTTCTGTTTATAGCATTAAACTTGGAGAAATGAAGAACTAAATGTATTGCTTCCTTAAACTTGCTGGTTATAGTCTCAACCCCACAGTAATATTTTTCTATTGAGAGTGATTAATATACAGGACAGTGCATAAACCCAGACCCTCCTTTTTTTGTGGTTTGCTGTAGGTACTCAGCGTGCCAATGCCCGAGCTCCAGCCCCATACAAGCGAGACTTTGAAGCCAAACTAAGGAACTTTTACAGGAAGTTGGAGACTAAAGGATATGGACAAGGTCCAGGGAAATTAAAGTAAGTCAATCTGATACAAACCACAGAATTCATAGATGGTGAGCATGGTGGGATACAGTTGGGATTTGAGGAAATTGTTACTGCAGATGACCAACCTTTGTTTTAGACAGCATACTTATTTTGGCATGTGTAAATTACAAGATCATCTAAAACATAGTTCTGGAATTATGCACAATATAACTGAAGGCTTTGCAATAAAAGGTAAAGAGATTGCCACATTCCATGTAAAAGTATAGGCAAAAAAATGGATTTTTTTCTTCCAAAAAGTATAATTGCTTGATAGTCTATTCATGATTAAAAGGTTATCACAGTGTTGTGTTGCCTATAACTTCCTTCTGAGCTGACCTGAGTATAGGAATAATATTTAGGTTTATTTCTCTCTGTGAAATAAACTTCACTTGTCCAGTGGAATTTGCAATGAATGTTGTTTCTGCCTTTCTTTACCCACGTTCCTTTAAATGGGGAAATTAAAACACCATCATGTTTGACCTAAAATTATTTTCACGTCCTACTTAGCCATGCTTCATCTACCGCCACTTCCACCCCTGTTTCATGTCCCCACTAGAGATCACCATGTTCACCTGAGAGGGGACAGAAGAAAGAGGGTCCACTCTTGACCATGCCCCATAATCTTGAGACAAGCACCCAGACCAACAGCCCCACATGCTCTCCCCCACGCAGGCTTGCTGTATTAAATTCACAACCGCCACTTGCCTCAAAAAACCCAACAGTGCAAAACTCCATACCTCTCTGAGCTTTACCTTTCTTCCGCCTAACTTATAAAAGTCTTGATGATCAAGCTTTCCAGTGTTCCACCTACTTATCATCCTCCCTTCCATTAGTATTTGGATGAAAGGCAAATTGATATCTGCTTAAGGATGACTTTAATTGTCATTATCACAAGTAGATTAAGTGGGGCTGCAAATATCACTCATTTCTATCTGTCACTTAGGGACTCTCAAAACGCATGTAATTTAAAAATTAAATTAAGCACAATTATAAACTCCTCTGCTTTGGATGACAGTGAGGTTTTTTTTCTTCCCCTACCTCGTTCCCACAGTCTTATCTCTCTAGGCTGTTAGTAATTGAATTCCTTGTCTAGGTGCATTCAGGTTTAAAATATTGCTTCATAGGGTTGGTCTTCCTTTGGTAAATAAAAGTGTGTATGTGTTGTTTGTTTTATAACCATTTTCCTTCTGGAGTAAATTGATTTCAGCACTCAGAAAGGACTCTTAGGTTGTTTTTATAAGTCATACATGGAGTGCTTTATTGACCAATGATTCTTAAGGTAACATGTTAATGCTGTTAGGAGTTAGAGATAAATGTGTTCTTTATTGTAGATAGCAATAATATTAAGTCACTCCACTTTTTGTCTAGTGAATTTTGGTAAGTGGACATTAAATGGCAAGTGTCCAATCTAGAAGGATAAGAATTTGGAAATCATATTTTTCAAATTGTCTCTTTATGGACAGGCTTATTATCAGAAGAGATCACTTACTCGAAGATGCTTTTAATCAAATTATGGGTTATTCCAGAAAAGACCTGCAGAGAAATAAGCTGTACGTCACCTTTGTTGGGGAGGAAGGGTGAGTAGAACAGAGAAGTGGCCCGTGTGACGCTGGCTGCTGCTTCAGCAGGATATTTCACCACACTGGCGCTGTGGTTGCCTGCCTGAAACAGGAAATCCTTCTGGCGAAAAATGCTGTTCTCATACATTTAAATCTCTCAGCTTTTTTTGTAAAAGCCTTTTCTGGTTTTTAAATCATTTAACATAGAAATTCTTTAGCAAAAACTCTTAACTAGAGTTAATTTTTGAGAGCAGAACTTAGTTTGGTTTCTTCTCTTTCTTAAGAGAAAGAGTAGGACTTGGAGAGAAAAAAAAAAACCAAGGAATTGTGTTTTAATGTCTTGTTATCTGCACTGGGGGTATAAGTAGAATATGCTTCACCTGTTGAATCAACTCAGTTTCAGAATCCATCAGGAAGCCTCCACAGCAGTAGCTCTTAGGCCTTGGTTCTAATTTCTTTTGTTTCCAGTTTTTCTCTTCCTTTGAGAAAACAACATACCTACCTAACTAATTACCTGCTGTGAACAGAAGTCTGACTCTTCCATGAGTGTACTGGTATAGATAAAGGTTAAGAAAAAAGGAGTGAAGACCCCCACACAGTGGTTATTGTATCTAACGAGACATAACAGTTGTTATATAACATTTAGAAGAGCTGACACCTCTCTCATCTCACTGATCCCTTCCTCTTTCCTCATTTCAGCTCTGGGTTTTGAGTCTCAGCACCTTCTTGTAACCCAGCCATCTCGAAAGCAAACAAAGCAAAGCACTATTTTCTGAACTTTGGTTGTGTTCTTCTTCACTCTGATGATCTGGGTCATTTTAAGACTGCTCTTTTCACTCATGACTAAAAGTAATGTGTTTTAGAATATGAAATTGTAGCAGTAGTATCCAGTAAATCCAGCCATTCAGTATATGATTTATGAAATAGAGGTTCCAAAGTATAAAACAATTTGCGTATGCAAATGGAATGAAATCAGGATTTGAAACTTTGCTTACTGTCTTTCTTCCACCACTCTTAGAGTAACTCTGAAGTATAACCACAAGTCCTGAATTCTGGTTTATCTGAATTTTTTCTCCTATCCAAAGGTCTTTTCTCTATTTCAGTCTGTCGTTGATAACTTCTGCTGTTTTCACATATGTTGTCATATTGCCTCCCAGCTATGACTAGAGTAAAGTGAATTATATGGGAAAATAATATAATGTGACAAAATGCGATGAGGATTGAGTAGAAGTTTGCCTGAGATAAGTCTTTCATCATCAGGGTGCATTAACGGACATCTAGCTTATGTTAGTTGGCTAAAAGATGCAGGTGCACAATTGAAAATAAGGTAAATGTTTTTAGCCTAGTCACAGAGTCACAGGTATGCCTGGGATTCCAAGTATTTCCTTACATAACCACGCTGGTTTGGATGAGAATACTTTTCCTCCCCCAGAACTCCAGCTGCCTTCCTTCATTTTTGGACCATAGTTTGTTGAGATCTCAAAGGTGTAAGGAAGAGTCTTTGGAAACCCGGTTACATATACTTGAATAGAAACAGATGCTTATCATGCTTGGTTGTCCCAAAGTAGTCTCCCTATTATCTGGACTGATGAATATCCATTCCTAGGAGGCCCAGACTGAGTGGTACTTGATGTTTTTCCACTGATGTCTAAATGCTTCCTCCTTCCGTCATCTGTTTCCTTCCTATAAATCCAGAGGGAAAACAAGAGGGAAGATATTTTGATATGACCTCATCCCTCAGAAACAACCTCATAATCACGCCTTTCTGTACATGACATTGTATCTGCAATAGGGCCAGATAATGTCTAATCTCATGACTTTGTCATGTCAATACCATGTTGTCATGTCATGAATATTTAAGATGGACCATTACATGTAGACTTTATTTTCTTATTAAAGCATGGAGAATCCTATACTCTTTTGAAAGATGATGAAAAATTGGAAAACATAAAATTAAGAAGTTATTTTAATCTTTGCCACTTTCTCAACATGTAGATTCTATCACATTAAAATTAAAGATCATGATATTTCTTTCTGAACTACACTAAAACCCAAGTGAAATGCTAACTAAATTTTTCTACTGAACTATAAAAAAAATGGAGCTGTAAGTTTTCTGTCATTTTTCCTTCATTAATTCTACCCTTCAGAATGTGTCATTTTGTAAGTTCTTCAAGAATAGTTCTCGTAACAGGTATTTGAAAACATGGTTACCTAGGGCCCAGATCTTGGCTTCCAGTATCATTCCTCAATAAAAGAAACTAGCGCTGCTTGGAGAAATGACTGATTCTAGAACTAGAAGAGAAAATAGACAAGAAAAAAACTAAAGCATATTTGATGCCAGAAAGTAAATAATTGGTCAAAAAGCCCAGAATGATTAGCATTTGTCAAAAAATGCACAATAACCAGCTCAAAGATCTCCCAATGACTAAAGTTGGAATAAGTTGGGCAAAATAAATAATTAATTAAAGTAGTATTGGTTTATAATCTAAACCCAATCTACATGCATCTACACTGACATAAATACACAGATTGAATAAACTAATGGAGGAGAACAGACAAATCCCCTGTGCAGAAGATTTCCAAATAATTCAGCATAATCCTCTACTTCTTAGCTATGGGTTACACATAGTGACTTTCTTTCAAATAGTATGGTGGGAAGAGCAGTACATCTACAGTGAAGAAGCCTGACAAGCACTCAGCCACATGATCAACGTTAAAATTAACAGTCATAACTCATATGGATATAGTATCCTTGATGTGGTGGGATGAAGATGGGACTTTTCTGCAGTCTTCCTCTCCAAAATCCGTAACATCAGTCTAGTCATGAGAAAAACATCAGACCATTCCAAATTGTGGGACATTTAACAAGATGCTTTACCAGTACTCCTTAAAACTGTCAAGGTCATCAAAAACCAGAAGAGTTTTTAAAGCCAAGAGGAGCCTAGGGAAACATTACAATTAAATGTAATATGATATTCTTTATCAGAACCTGGAACAGAAGTGGGACATTAGGTAAACAAGGAAACTGAATGGATTTTAGTTAATAATAATTAAAGGGTGAGTTTTAGTTAATAATAATGTATCAATATAGGTTCAATGATTGTAACAAGTATACTGAATTAATATAAGACATTAATAAAAGGGAAACCGAATGTGGGATGTCTAAGAATTTTGCATGTTACCTTTTCAACTTTAAATCAAAAGTTATTTTTATAACTAAAACATTTACTAAAGAAAATATACAGTCAGGATCTGAAGAGATTTAGGAAATGTCCTGAATGACTTTTCTTATTTCTTTGTTGTCTGATCAGTTCCTGCCTCCAGGGTAATTTTTCATTGTGTATACTTCCTCCTGAACTTGAGGTCAGTAGTGTAATAAGTACACAGATAGAGCTAATTCTGTGGAAAGTCCAAATTAGTAGGGGTATTGACTTATACAGAGTATTATTTTGTGTTGCTAATGTCGACTTTATTTATGAAGGAATAATACTTTGCAGTTCTTATTCATACCATCTCAATGATTATATTTTATACTAGTCATAACCAGGGTCTTTATTTATAATAGCTTAGTAGGGAATAAAAAGAAAGGGATTTATTTTCAAGAATAATGCATCTGCCTGTCCCCCAAAAGGGTACAGCTCTACTTTAAGCTGTTTCTTTGCATTGCTCTGAAACCTGATCATTTCCAAAATGGAAGCACTAAGAAAAATTATGAGAAAATTTATAAACATTAATCTATAGGATGATAACAGATTCCATATGAGGTAAGATTAATCCCAGAATATTGGAGTAGCCTATATTCCATTAGAAAAAAGCAAAAATGATCCTAGAGTCTGTAAATGCAAATAACAGTAGTTGACAATGAACAGGATATTATTTTTGCTTAGATAATGTGTCATGTTATGCTTGACTTTTTAATAGAATGTAGACAGCTTCTAAGCAAATCACTGTGATCTAATTGGGTCAGAGTTGGAGGTTTTGTTCTCTTGTCATTAAAATCTCCACCCAACTTGATTTAGCTATCTGTTCTCGCAAAGGGGGGGGAGCGAGGTCAACAGTGGGAAAATGGCTAGAAACTGAGTCATCTGGATGTGGTGGGGAATTTCGTGCTGTTCTTGCCTTTTTCTGTTGGACTTCAGTCAGCCTAGAAGTTGCTTCTTTTGGAAGGGGGCCAGTGGAACACCACATATTCTCCAGAGTCTTATTTTCTTCTGAATTGAAGTCCCAGCAACAAAAGCCTATGTGGTTTCAAGAGTTAGCTAGCTGGACAATTGTGTTTGATAAGGCATCCTGGGCCATTAACTTCTTAGTTAGGAAACAGCGAGGATGTAAGGGCTTGGATAAAGAAAGGATGTTTACATTGTGATTGCCTTGCCTCTTTTTTTCTCCATGGCCAGCTCAGTAAAAGGCACCTTTCTTGAAGAAAGAATGAGTTCATTATATGTAAGGTGCCATCTCCTTGAGGTCAGTCATCTGTCTTGCAAAGCCATGCTTTACCTTGCTTGGACTAGGAAGGGAATGTGTTTTTTCTGTGCTATTTCTCCTGAGACAAGCAAATAAAAAGCAACTAGGGAAGGGATCTTGTGTCCCTGCTTATAAAATAAGCAGCAGTTCTACATACCACTGATCTAATTCTTGCTAGCTGTTTGAGGTCCTGAACACTCCCATTTATTCCTCAGAAATCTTAAAAAAAAAAAAAAACAAAAAAAACCTTGAATTTATACTTTATGCCACTACTCTTTTCTTCCAAAAAAAAAAAAAAAAAGTATTTGCTGGATAGTCCAAGTAACCCAAACCCAAAGAAGGGTGCTTTTGTATTGAGGTTTTAGTTGGGTATCACCTGGTAAAATGTCATATTAATTGCCCACAAAATTCCTTCCTTGCCTACCAGGCCTTCTTAAGTGGCTTAAGAACTAATGCCTTGCTGCTCTAAACATCGTGGTAATCAGAAGGTGTGTAAACTATGTGTACCTGAACCAACTTGTAAGAAAGCAACGCTTTCTTTGTTCCAGAAAACTTATAAGAAATGATGGTGTCACTTCCTAATGCCATCATCTTCTTTCATTTTACAGTCTACTTCTGTTGGAATACTGTGTTTTCAATAATTAGAAGTTGCAAATAAAGAACAGGGGAATAAAATTTCCTGTTTTAGGAAACACTAGATGCCACTAACGTCTTAGATGATATGTCAGCCCAGCAACATGATGGTGTTTAAAATGCTTTATCTGCACTTCACAGAACTCAAAACTACATTACCACCCTAAAGACATCTGTGCTTATTCTGAAATGTGCTCAGACACAGCTGTTGTGTGGCTACACACCCGTTGTCCAGAGTTTCTGTATTTCTGTGCCAAGCCTTTAGCTGTGGAACTAACCTAACTGGCAAAACAGGAATGTAACAAACGATCCCTGTGATATGAGTCATATTAACTATTTATATGGAAGAGGTTGCTGAGACATTGCAGGAAGCACATGCACAGGGTGCCCTGCTGGGACATGTCTCACTTAATTAGGTGGACATATGTAATTTGTAATCTGCAGCCTGCTCTCAGATACGCAGCTCTCAGCTTTGGATTATAATCAAGTCAAGTTTAAAAATATTTTGACTTTAGAGCAACTCCATCAGTACTGCTAGAGTTAAAAAAAGGCAGATAAAAACCTGACCCATAGAGGAAGACAGATTTTCCTCTTAGAAGAACTGTTAGCTTTGTTCTCTCATTTGGAGGGGGAGGGAGGAAGGCAGCTTTAC
Source organism: Scalopus aquaticus (assembly GCA_004024925.1). Classification (NCBI taxonomy): domain Eukaryota; kingdom Metazoa; phylum Chordata; class Mammalia; order Eulipotyphla; family Talpidae; genus Scalopus; species Scalopus aquaticus. The sequence continues at coordinate 3,706 of PVIJ01000219.1, read as the reverse complement.
TTTTCAATTTAACCTCTCCGGGAACATTCATCTTGTCATTAGCCAAATTCAGTTATTATCATTTAAAGGAAAGGATCCGTCAATGAGATACAACTTTGTTGTCTTAACAAGCTCTAGCATATTACCAGATATTAGAGCTAGTAATGACAAGTGCTGGGCATTCTTAGTATGCATTTGAGTGATTTCTTACACTGTTTGCAAACTGAGTTGTCTTTTAGGGATTGGCGTAACCTGTTAGTGTCATTGAATCAATATAGCACCTGAAGGCAAACTTGTGCTGTCCTTCATTCTGCTATATGCCAAATAACAATGTAAATAATGTTGGTTTTCTTTTGAGGGCATCAGAGGGCACATCTCATTGACTCAACAACACGTATTATGTCTTTCCTGTGTAGCAGGCTAAGCACTATTATACAAAAATGAGGGAAATAAAGCCCCTGCCCTCAGTATGGTTATGGTCTAGGAGTGTGTACAGGGAAAGGAGACATACACAGATAATTTTAATACACTCTGGTAAGTGCAGTATTATTAAAACACTGAGAGTTGAAGCTCAGCAAAAATCTGCTATTTCTCACTACATGACATAGTTTAACTTTAAGCAGGTAAAAACTCATTTTACTTATACCAATTGGCTTTTTGTAAGAAAACGGACTCAGAAACATGTTTCAGCTGATGTGGCCCTTCCCCATCTCATCTTCCACTGCATCGCGTGGGCCTTGCCCATCTGAACTCCTGCAGGTCTCATACTTAGTAGCTGTGGCTACTAAGGATCTGGGATGTTGTAGTCATTTTATGTATCCTAGAAGGGATTGTCACTAAAAAAAGAGGATTTATGGTAAGTCAGCTGTTTCACTAGAGCAGCATTTTCCTCTTCCTTTTGTTGTAGAAGTAAACTTTTTCTTGAAAGGGCCAGATAGTAAATATTTTAGGCAGGTGGCCGTATGTTCCCTGTTGGACCTGCTCAACTCCACATCCAGAGGAAGGTGGTCCTGGACAGTCCTAAACAAATGCGCACAGCTGTATTCTGAGAAAACCTTACTTTTTGTCAGGGGTGGGGCAGGTTTGGCCCTCAGGCTGTTGTTTGCCAATCCCTGCTCCATAAGCAACATTTTTTTTTTTCAATCTGATGAACATTTAAAACTTATGGAAAGGTAGGTAACCTGTAAGGTATAATGGGCATTAAGCATGGAGCCAAACAGCCCATGTCAAGGCCTGAGTCCTCGCTACAGCTTTTATTTGATGCAAGTCATGTTTTCCTCAGCCTCTGGATTTTCTCCTCTGTTAAATGAGAAGATGAACAAAATGATGGCTTGGACCACAGTTATTCTCTGTTTCTCGAACAATACAGGGTCTGCTGATGACATTCACCATTTATAGGAAATTTAGAGAGGTTTTTGTATCTCCAGTGGTCTGGGTAGACAGGAATCTAGGACTAAGCCTCACAAAGTGAAATTTAGAAGGAAAAAGTATAAAATCTATATTTAGGTTTTAAAAAGATGTAGCTACAAGCAGACAGACGAGAGCTTCCTGGGTTAGGGCAGTATAGGTGAAAAGTTTGAGACTGTAGCTGAGTCAACCAAGTAAAGTGACTGCCCCCACTAGATAGAGTAATTTTGGAGAAAACAGTCCAGGGAAAGAAGTCAGGAGTCCTTTCTAAGTTCTGTGCTCACAAGACCACTCATCGAGTGTTGTCTTCGGTATTAGACGCCTAGACACCAGCCCTTGGGTCAGAGTTGGACTCTGCAGTGTCCAGAGCAGAGAGACCAGGTGGCAGAAAACTCACAGCACTGTCTTCAGAGGAGGCTGAAGGGGGTGCAGAAGGGGCAGGAGGGGCAGTAACCAGGGGCACCACACTACTGAACTGAGAGCTCCTATAGAAGATGACTTCTCAAGATTGTATGGCTTTAGCACCTAGACTAATACCCAGAACATAACAGGCACCATTTTTTGTTGAAAGCAAGTCTCTAAGAATGTGGAGAACGTTTGAGTAGAAGTATTATCCCACTTGTTGGTAGAGTCAGAGAACCAGGAACTAGGACAGTGGGAGGAAGCTCCAGGAGGCTGGCTTGGTCTGGGCAGGAGGAAGGGCATTCCCCTTTCCTGCTTCCGGGAGGCAGCCCCAGTGCTTTGGGAGTCCCCAGGTTATCTGAGCAAGGTGCCTCCCAGCCTGGTGACCACATCATACTCCGCTGCCCAGAGGATAGTTCCATTATGCCCACATAAGGTCTCTTTGTACCCAAATGCACTGTTTGCATTTTCTGTACAAAGGTTTTCTGTCAGTCTATACATGAATCTCCCAAAGTATAGTGTGGAATGTTGGTGTGTGAAATGATTTGGGCTACTACACAGACTGACATTTTTATTTTAATATCTTTTTAATGTGTATTAGAAAAAAATGAAGCTACCCTATCATAATGCATAAATATCATTGTATGCAAGGCATTAGAAAAGCAAAATTTAAAGTTGACTTAGTGAAATATCAAGAAAATAACTGTCAATATATCATTAGATATAGCAAAATTTGAGAACATAGTATGTGAATAGCTGAATATTGTTCTATGTAAATTATTTTAAATGCTCAAGTAAGACATACAAATTTTTTTCATATTTTTTTTCAAATTTTACGTATTTTTTTTCTTAGTAGTATCCCAACTCTCTCCTCCACCCATAATCCTGTCACTGGATAAGACTCAGATGATTTCTTTTTCATTAAAAATATGCAAGATTCCCACAGAGGAAATTCCATGAGAGGAAAAAAAGTAAACAAAAGGATTCGTAAAAATCCTATCACCGCAATTTATCAGTGCTTCCATTCTTCAGCATTCCTTCCTGTTTTTGAAGGCATGTGTAAACTTTTATCATAGGATAGAGTTGCTTTATATTGTTCATGTTAAAATTAGCATATCAAATTGCTTTATTGAATACTCCTCTTTACTGCATATTTTGCTCTCAGCATTTTTGGACACTTGTCATCCTTCAAACCTAACACAGTCGTTTCTCATACTTCACTTTGACCGTGATGTCTTGAAAGTAGAGTGGAATTTACACTGCAGTTCAGGTGCTAGAGTTTTGGCCTCTTCTTCAAATACCTTCCCTAAAGATATTTAGATACCTTCATTTTTCTTGACTATAATTTTTCTTGGTGTTTTTTAGTTTAAAGTTTTCACTTGAGTCCTAATTATTCCAACTTTGCCTCTGGACACCTCTCACCAATTCATTGAAATCTTTCTTCCTTCATTTAAAAATGTTTCAGGAATCCATGAGGAACTACATTTCCTGTGGCAATAGGTAGGGTGTTCCCTCTGGTTGTACCTTGTTTAAATAAAGCATTTCTACTGTACTCCTTTCCCATAACCTCATTCAAGACATTTAACATAGTTACCTTTTTGTCTATATTTATATAATCAAATTAGTAGAGTCTTTCCTATTTATTATCTGATGAGTAGCTTTTTTTTTTTTTTTTTTTTTTTTATACATACAAGCTGGGGTACAGGCCAGAGGCGTGGGGCGGCGAGAGGGTTCACCAGAAACAGAGTGGGGAGCAGCACAGGCAGATCAGAAACACACTGCTGAGGGGAGCAGCGGGCGAGGCAGGAGAGGTCTGCCGCGCCATGTGGGATTCTCCCCGGCCGGGCGTCGAACTCGCGTCGCCGCTACCGACAGCTCCACAGCGCAGCGCTTAACCGCTGCGCCACCGGGGAGGCCC